>JANAVB010014200.1:6704792-7197292 GCA_029216955.1 Iris pallida
CTGTAAATCTTTGGTGAAAAAAATATGAGATACTTGAACATTTCCAGTCCTAAATGTCCATACTTTGTTAAAAGCACAGAGAGTGTCCGTTCTCCGTTTTCAAGAACGAGAATGGCCATTCTCCATGTTAAAGTAACGGAGAATGGCCATTCTCCTTGAGCATGGCCATTCTCGTGTTAAAAACAAAGAGAACAGCCATTCTTCGTCCATTCGCCGTGTAGAAAGCAAAGAGAATGGCCATTCTCGTACAATCGCCGTGTTAAAGCAAAGAGAATGGCCATTCTCCGTCCATCGCCGTGTTTAAAAGCAAAGAGAATGGCCATTCTCCGTGTTAAAAGCAAAGAGAATGGCCGTTCACCGTCCAATAAATATTCTCTTTGAAAATATTATCATTAGAAAAGTAAAAAAAAATTCGTCCGATCAATCAGATTTTTTTTAAAAATGTGACAAGATGATCCGCCCGACCTCAGAAGCAGGTTTTCCTCAGTTCACAACCACCACCGTGACATGTAGCTTTATTAACAAAATATTAAATTATTAGATGAAAAATAAGATTTCTGACAATGGCATGGACAGTAAAATTAGAGCGGCGCCGCTAATACTTCTTGTTCGAGGAGGTTTCGACTATATCCGACGCGAAGCGAACCGATTCTTCACGGCGCAGCTGGTACTCCTCGTTGTTCTAGGAGGGCTCGACGACGTTCGACGCGATCCGGACCGATTCTTATTTCCATCTTCATCTCTGTTTCTCTTTCCACCACAACCACCAACACCACCACCACGACGGCCTGTAACCAAAAAAAATAAAATACGAAATATTAAATTGGATGGACTTTTGAGAGAGTAAATATGAATTAATTTAGGGTGTTCATTGAAAAAATTAAAGTGAAGAATGACCTGCTAAAGCAAGTTACCAACAAGTCAAAAGTCTAAATCAGCATTAAATGATGTTTCTACACTATTATTCAATCCGAACCATTGGATCAACATCCAACGGTCCAGATTTCGGATGTATCGATACATCCATTTCCAGCGGATGTATTGTAGAACGACCCATATATATATATATATAGTATATATATATATATATTTTATATTTATGTATATATATATATATATATATATATATATATATATATATATATATATATATATATAATGATTTATGTATATATAACCTCAATATAACCTCAGGTATATATATATATATATATATATATATATATATATATATATATATATATATATATATGCCATAATTACAAATTCCAATAATGAAATATTCTAAATAAAATCAAGCGACGATCCGACGATTTGATGCGTCGCGACGTTGGGCCCACTTGTGGAGGGGAGGGGGGGGGGTGGTACCTAGATCTGCCCCTGAGGTGATTGATGTAGAATTGGATTTAAAGTTTGTTAGGTATGTTAAATCCTAAATCATTCCAGATGGAAATGTAAAATAATTGCCACCTCATCTATGCTTGTCCTTTATATTGTTTTCCTCATTTTTTTTCAAATTTATATGCTTTATATGTTTTTGTTTGTAATATTTGTAGAAGTTGTATGTACAGTATCTTATACAATATCATACGTGTATCTAAATCTGCAGCTACTTTTCTTTGTGAATGACATATTCCCCAGAGTGTTTTTTTATATAATTATTTCTAAATTTCTCTTGATTGAAGTGATTAATATAGAGGATAAGAAAACTGATCCTTCTTTGAAGATCAAATTAAGACCCAACCGGAATCCTTTCCCTATTTAATAGTATGAATGTTAGAATATCTGATCCAAAAATAACTGCGTTATGGCTCACTCAAATGGGATGATGAAATAATCATATTGTCAGTAAGATAGATTAATTTTTCCATGGAAATTTTTAGGCAATGAGTAAAATCTAGCTGCATGTAATTCCAGTAATTGCTGGAACATGAATTTGTTTGGTGGTGTTCAACAAAATCAGGTTGCCTTGTGCTACTTTGTAAGACAAAATTTTCATAGTGAAATGTGTTTTTCTATACACTAGACTCAGCTGAAAACGAGTAAGTGGTCAAAATTTTCTAGCTAAGTGGCTAAAGACAATGGAATAAAGTACATTACATAGTTCGTTTTAGGGATTGTCGATTTATCCAATCAGTGACTTTGGCACTGGACGTTCCCAAAATGGGTACTATCGGATCAGATGAATTAGAGAATAGACAGACGTCTGTTGTGTTGGCATTCCAGTCTTCCTTCTCCTTTCAGAACCTAACCGTAAGAGAATCTTGTACCTCTTGGTCGTGAATATCTGAATAGGACGAACCTGTTAGGTATGCACTGATACCGCTAATTGGGATGGAGATAGCTTACCCACTTAACGTGGGAGCTACAATGAGTTGAAGTTTAGCTTACCCGCTTAACGTGGGAGCTACAATGAGTTGAAGTTTAGCTTATCCGCTTAACACGGATGCTAGAGAAAAGAAAAGAAAAACAAACATACAAAAGACAAGAGAATTAACGAGATTCGGCTATGTGCCTACGTCCTCGGACAACAATAGTTCTTTTCTTTCTTCCTCCACTAAGAATAGTGGGATTACAGAGTTACAAACTCTCTCTTGGATACACTCAAGGGGATCTCTCTCATACACAAGTATGGAAGACACTTTGGTGAAGAAGCACCCGAGGTAGAAGCAAGCACCGTCCGGAAGAACACCGCAAGCAAGGAGCACCAAGAGCACCACCACTTCTAGCACCAAGATCACAAGGGAGGATTAACCCAAACATCTCCCAAACCATCTCCTTATATAGCCATAAGGGAATAAACATTCTCCTCCAAGATTCATTCATGCAAGATGAATGAACCTTGGGAACTCCACAAGCCTTTAAACTTTCTCCAAGGTGAATGAACCTTGTGAACTCCAAATCCTCTCTCCAATTAAGGAGGGACCACCCAACAATTTTTCCCTTCCCGACTTAAGTGGAAGGCTCCGTCATACCAGCTGCACTTCTGCAAAAGACGTGCTTGTCTTTAGGTAAAGATTTCGTCATCATGTCTGAGCCATTGTCATTGGTATGGATCTTCTCAATCTGAAGTTGCTTGGATTCCACCACGTTACGAATCCAATGGTATCTCACGTCAATATGCTTTGTCCTCGAGTGAAAACTCGAATTCTTGCTCAAATGGATAGCACTCTGGCTATCACAATAAAGAACGTATTCTCGTTGTTCTTGACCCAACTCCTGTAGGAATCTTTTCATCCACAGTAGTTCCTTGCATGCTTCTGTCGCTGCGATATATTCTGCTTCTGTAGTCGACAGAGCAACACATTTCTGTAACTTTGACTGCCAAGACACAGCTCCCCCTGAAAGAGTAACTAAATATCCTGAAGTAGATTTTCTGGAGTCAAAATCTCCAGCCATATCTGCATCTGTGTACCCAATCAACACAGGCTTGTCATTTCCAAAGCACAATCTCATTTTGGAAGTACCTCTGAGGTATCTCAAAATCCACTTCACCGCTTTTCAATGCTCTTTTCCCGAATTGGATAAGAATTTGCTGACGATACCAACTGCATGTGCCATGTCAGGTCTGGTGCACACCATCATATGCATAAGACTGCCAACTGCTGAGGCATATGGCACCGATGCCATCTCTTTTTTTTCTTTGTTGCTTGTAGGACACTGTCATGAGTTGAGCAAAAATTGATTAGCAAGTGGAGTTGCTACAGGCTTTGCCTTGTCCATGTTGAACTTCTTCAACACCTTCTCGATATAGCGCTCTTGTGATAACCACAGCTTCCCATTCCCTCGATCACGAGAGATATGCATACCGAGAATTTGCTTTGCTAGACCTAAGTCCTTCATTGCAAAGGACTTGCTGAGCTCTTTCTTTAACTTGCTGATCTTGTCATTGTCACGACCTATGATCAACATATCATCAACATATAGAAGGAGTATAATCAGTTCACCATCAGAATACCTTTTGACAAACGCACAATGATCAGAAGTGGTCCTCAGGTATCCTTTCTTAGTCATGAAGAGATCAAACTTCTTATACCATTGGCGTGGTGCCTGTTTCAGTCCATACATGCTCTTCTTTAGTCGACAGACTAGATCTTCTTTTCCTTTGACTTTGAAACCCTCTGGCTGCTCCATGTAGATTTCTTCTTCAATCTCTCCGTGAAGGAATGCAGTCTTCACATCTAGTTGTTCCACTTCTAGATTTAGACTTGCAGCCAAGCTGAGCACTACTCTGATAGATGTCATCTTCACCACTGGTGAGAAAATCTCTCCGTAGTCAATTCCTTGCTTCTGACTAAAACCTTTCACAACTAGCCTCGCCTTGTATCTTGGTTGTGATTTGTTTTCTTCTGTCTTTAGCTTATACACCCATTTGTTCTTGAGTGCCCTTCTTCCTTTTGGTAATTTTACCAAATCATAAGTGTGATTCTCATGCAAGGACTTCATCTCATCTTGCATGGCTTCCAGCCACTCCCCCTTTTTCTCGTGTGTCACGGCTTCTTGATAGTTTTTAGGTTCTCCTGCATCTGTTTGCAATACATACTGTTGTGGACTGTAGAGGCTGTTAGGCTTCGATTGTCTGTTTGATCTTCTCAGAGGTCCTTCAGGAGCTTGCTCTTCTTGAACATTTTTATGTACAATATCATCATCATGATTGTCCTCGACATGATCATGGATTTCAGCTTCATTATTCTCGACCGGATCTCCCCTTTGTTCCCGGGGGCCGAGACACTGGATTTAGGTTGACAGAAAATTTCCTGGAGCTATCAACCTTTTCTCCCTTCTGACAATCTTCAATAGTTTGATCTTCAAAGAAGACCACATCTCTGCTTCTGACAATCTTCTTATTGACAGGATCCCAGAGTCTGTAGCCGAACTCTTCATCTCCATAGCCAAGAAAAATGCATTCTTTTGATTTGACATCAAGCTTGGACCTCTCGTCTTTGGGAATGTGCACAAATGCTCTACACCCAAACACCTTCAAGTATTGGTAGGACACATTTTTTTCTATCCAGAACTTGTTCGGTACATCACCATTGAGTGGAGCTGATGGAGACAAGTTGATTAAGTGAACTGCTGTCATTAATGCTTCACCCCAGAAACCCTTTGGCAGCTTGGAGTGAGATAACATGGTTCTGATCCGCTCAACGATCGTTCTGTTTATCCTCTCCGCTAATCCGTTGTGCTGAGGGGTCTTTGGAACCGATCTTTCATGTCTGATCCCATTATTCTTGCAATAGATTCTGAAGTCTCCTATGTACTCTCCACCATTATCAGTACGGATGCACTTCAGAGTCGTACTAGTTTCACGTTCAACGCTGGCGTGAAACTGCTTGAACACATCAAAGACTTGATCTTTGGATTTGATTGCATATGCCCATACCTTCCTGGAATGATCATCAATGAAGGTGACAAAGTATCTTGCACCACCAAGAGTGTTAGTAGTCATAGGCCCACAAACATCAGAGTAAACAACATCCAGTACATTGGGTTTTCTAGTTGCAGTCTTATAATGAAATGAAACTCTATGTTGTTTTCCAGTCAAACAATCAGTGCAAGGTTCAAGAGGTGTACCTTTCGATTTCAGTCCGGTCAATACCTCTCTTTTGGCTAGAATTTGCAATCCCTTCTCACTCATATGACCCAGTCGCTTGTGCCATAACCCAATCGTTGATCCTGATTGGTCGATTGCTGCATTAACATGCTGATTGTTGATCTTAGCATATGTCGTATAGAGTGTGTTCTCCTTCTTCCCTCTAGCAAGCACTAGGGAGTTTTTGCTGAGTTTCCATTTGCCTCTACCAAACACATTAGTGTAGCCTTCATCATCCATTATGCCAGTGGATATCAAGTTGAGACGCATGTCTGGAACATGTCTCACATTCTTGAGAATCAAGGGGCAGCCAGTGTTGGTCTCAAGAGCTATTTCTCCTTTTCCCACAATCTTGGAAACTTTTTCATTTCCCATCCTCACATTTTCGAAGTCTCCGCTTGTGTAGGTTGTGAAGAATTTCTTTCTGGAAGTAACATGAAATGATGCACCAGAGTCTACAATCCAGCATGAATCTTGAGAGGTTAGATTAACCAGACCATCATCACAAATGATGATTATCTCATCGCCTTTTGAAGCAGTGGCAGTTGTGTCTTTGGCTTCATTCTTCTCATTTGATTCATTTCTCTTTTCCTTTTTGAGTTTTCTGCATTCTCTTTTCATATGACCCTTAAGGCCACAATGAAAGCATTCGATCTCTTTTCTTGGTTTGAAAGTGCCTCTGGAATGATCTTTTGGCCTGCTTTTGGAGCGGTCACGGTTGTGGAATTTTCTTTGATGAGTTCTTCCACGATTCTCAGAAACAAGAGCATCTGACTCGGTTGTTATGCCTTGTTCTTTCCGTCTCGCTTCTTTATTCAATAAACTATCCTTCACTAAGGTTAAAGTGATGACGACTTGAGGAGCGGAGTTGCTTAAGGAAACCACAAGTGTGTTCCAACTATCCGGCAACGAGCTGAGTAGCAAAAGTGCCAATAGCTCATCTTCCAGCACCAGCTTCATGGTTGAAAGTTGATTTACCAACTCTTGGAAATCACTCAAGTGTTCAGAAACACTTGGTCCGTCTTTGTATTTCAGGCTCACCAAACGTCGAATGAGTGACGCTTTGTTTTGAGGAGTCTCTCGCTCGTACATCGATGCTAACTTCATCAACATTTGATGAGCATCGGTTTCTTTGGAAACATGGTGAAAAACGCTTTGGTCGATCCAAGGATGGATCTCTCCAATAGCTTTTCGATTTAGAATGGTCCAATCTTTTTCAGATTTGTCTTCTGGCTTCTGTCCATTGCAGAGTAACACTTCGTACAAATCCTTACAATAGAGGATATCTTCCATCTGCGGCCTCCATATGGAATAGTTTGAAGACGTGAGCATGATCATGGTTGAGGAGGTAGAAAACAATGATTCTGCCATCACGATCAATAAGCTTGTGTGGCTCTGATACCAATTGTTGGGTATGCACTGATACCGCTAATTGGGATGGAGATAGCTTACCCACTTAACGTGGGAGCTACAATGAGTTAAAGTTTAGCTTACCCGCTTAACGTGGGAGCTACAATGAGTTGAAGTTTAGCTTATCCGCTTAACACGGATGCTAGAGAAAAGAAAAGAAAAACAAACATACAAAAAACAAGAGAATTAACGAGATTCGGCTATGTGCCTACGTCCTCGGACAACAATAGTTCTTTTCTTTCTTCCTCCACTAAGAATAGTGGGATTACATAGTTACAAACTCTCTCTTGGATACACTCAAGAGGATCTCTCTCATACACAAGTATGGAAGACACTTTGGTGAAGAAGCACCCGAGGTAGAAGCAAGCACCGCCCGGAAGAACACCGCAAGCAAGGAGCACCAAGAGCACCACCACTTCTAGCAGCAAGATCACAAGGGAGGATTAACCCAAACATCTTCCAAACCATCTCCTTATATAGCCATAAGGGAATGAACATTCTCCTCCAAGATTCATTCATGCAAGATGAATGAACCTTGGGAACTCCACAAGTCTTTAAACTTTCTCCAAGGTGAATGAACCTTGGGAACTCCAAATCCTCTCTCCAATTAAGGAGGGACCACCCAACAGAATCGCCTCCGTGGATATCTTTGCTTTGGAGCAAAACAATTCGAATTAGGCTCGATCAACCGGAATATGTATTATCCGTATGGGAGATCTTCTAATTGAGAAGATCCATCGACCTGAGACGAAGAGAAAGGTCTATTTTCTATAGTTATTCAGTTAAACCAATTAATGATTCGTTATTGGAACAAATAGCAACGACCATTTCATTGGACATGCGTATTTTTTATTTTTTGATGGATTTACATGGTTTCATTAATGAAAATTGTTTGATGTAGTGAGTAATAGGCCCATCTACTCCATCTCTCCAACAAGAAAGTAATAGTAATGATCTTCAACTTTTTGTGAGGAAAAAGCATCAAATGAAGGGCAAAGGGAAAAAAAAAAAGCATGTTTAAAGTGTAATATTCTTCGCCTCAATGCAAACTTGAATGTTTCTATTAGAGTTAAGTTTCACTATTGGTCTTCAAGAAAAAGAAGATTTCTAACCTTAATAGGAAAAATGCTAGGAAACAAAGAAGATCTCGACCCATAATGCTTTGAATTCTTTTTTTCTTATAGAGACTCATCATGACAAGTATATGCTTCGTAAGAAACTGATGGTTAGGCATTAAATTAGGTACAGAGTAATGGGCGGTTGCCATGATGAACTGACCTAGTTGAGTCTGATAGGTTATGGACTATTATTAAAAGTTATGTACACGGATGAAATTTAAATGGGAAGTACGAAAAAGATCTACTTGTAGACTTGAAGCATCTGAAATGAACACTTTCCACTGAACCTGTTATATCACAAGCTACATTCAAACATGGAATATATAACAATAGATCTGCCATTGCAATAACTAAAGTGTTGGATTGTATCTCGTTTCCGGTTGAACGCTCAAATAGGGGGGTGATAATGAAGTTGGTAATTTAGTCTCACATTAGTTAGAAGGTGGGATCATGTGGTAGTGTAGATAATTGGGATTTGTTCAGATCTTACATAAGAATTCATTTTTAAGGCACGTGGGCTCAATTCAATATCGCACCTCATGGGCCAGCTCCGGTTCGTGTCACACCACGTTTCCAACAAGTGGTATCAGAGTCCATGGTTACGAGACTAGCTTGGGTGGCTCTAATTAGTTCGAGACAGATGGTGCTGAACATTCATGTGTATAATCGGATCATGCGGGCTAAGGTTGTTCGGCTGGCGGAAACGAACAAAAGGTAGCAGGGATGCTAAAGTTGTTCGGCTAGCGAGAACGGACAAATGTAGCAAGGTGCTAAGATTATTCGGCTAGCAAAAACGAGTTAAGCTGGAGATTGTTGGATTGTATCTCGTTGTCGGTTGAGCGCTCAAATGAGAGGTGACAATGGAGTTGATAATTTAGTCTGACATCGGTTAGGAGGTTCATGCCTTACATGAGAAGTCTCATTTAAGACATATGGACCCAATTCATTATCGTACCTTATAGACCAACTCCGATTCGAGTCACACCACGTCCCCCACTAAAGATCGAAAGATCTTTTCCTTGAACACACTTCAACATAAATGATATCTAGAATGACAATATTTTCTTTCAGAAGAACAGTGGAGATACAGTAAAATGACATTAAATTGATGAATTTAGCATTTCAGTCGATAACTTGTTGCTCGCAGAAATGGGAATGGTTAATTATTTTGGATGAAGCCATAATTTGATGCTGCACAGTTTTAAATTGTTATTAGCAAGTTTCATATAGTGGACGCTGTACGAGTGTGTCTGGAAAAGTTATTCACGTCTATTTCTTTTGGATTTAGAATGGAACCATCAGTACAAAGAAATCGCCAGTAGATTACATTTTATGCCTTGTCCAGAAATTTTCCTTTCACCATCTCTATTCTTTCTGAGTACCAGGAATCAAATGATTGAAGCCCTTTGGCACATTTAGAATGCCATCCTTATTTTTCTTCAGTTGATATGAATCCGCTTTATCATGGTGAGATGGGGCCTTCAATAAGGTTGCAACTGTGCTATTTGGCTCCCAAAATTTTTGGGTGATACCATCTCCCATTATGTAGCATCTGACATGACTGATATGACAGCTGACATGTCATATTTTAACCCAAAATATTAATTATCCAAACAATTTTATTGTTAATGTTAATGCTAATTCTAATTTTAATTGAATGTTAATGTTAATTTTAAGACTAATGTTAATGTTAACGTTAATATTAATATTAATATTCATGTTAATTTGATATTAATATTAATGTTAATGCTAATTTTAATTTAATATTAATTTTAATTTTAATGTTAACGTTAAAGTTAATATTAATGTTAATTTTAATATTAATGTTCATGTTAATTTGATATTAATTTTAATATTAATGTTTAATGTTTAAATTTGTCATGTCAGCTGTCATATCATCAGTCATATCATATATCACATAATGGGAGATGGTATCATTCAATTTTTTTGGAAGCCAAATAGCATTTTTGATAAGGTTAATGGCTAGAAAATGATTTTAAATCTTATGTGACATGTGATTTGCTGTCTCGAAATTATTTTTCTATTATTTTTTCTCCCCCCTGCATTAGTCTATCCACAAAGGAGACAATAGGAAAAAAAAAAAAAAAGTACTTCATCACAAATTTAAGTTGTATAGGCATGAATACTGATATGACATGGATTAAAAAATACGGCAATATTAAGAGAATTCGGGATATAAGTAGGACATGATACAATTATATATATATTTAACTTATGTATTATGTATATGCATATTTTGTGCATTATATCTTAATAATAACTATATTATGCATATTTGCATATATCTAGGTTCCAAAAAGTTGTAGAAGTGCACAATAATGACAATGCGTAAGGTGGGTCTGCCCTTGTTCACTGTTTTCCAATTCTAGGAAGCTGAAAATGTAAATCGATGAATATGTTTTGCAAAACAACATGGGTAAAACCATCAACTGGAAAGGGAGCATCCTGACTCAAACTGTTTTGTGTGTGTGTGTGTGTGTGTGTGTGTGTGTGTGTGTGTGTGTGTGGGGGGGGGGGGGGGGGGGGGGGGGGGGGGGGGGGGGGCTCCTCAAAAAGAGGGAGGAAAAAAAAACTACTCGAGCACAATGTGTTTACATCTTCCACTATATAATGAGGCTTCAAAACGGTTCAAAAGTGAGCCGTCTAAGTTGTCATTATATCATGATCCATTTTATTTAAAAAATAAATTATGCAAACAAATGTTGAAAAAGTTTAAATTTTTGTTATATATACTCAACACAGGAATCGAACTCAACCAAATAAGAAAAATACCTCCCACCTTAAATACATGAGTTAGAAGAGATATTCGATTATAATTGAATAATATTCTTATCATACGTGCAAAGCATATGCATTTACTAAGTTCCTATGTAATGCGTTGACTAGTTTGTCCTCAGCTCCAGAACAGTGTTTAAGAGCATCTCCAACCCTATTGTCTTATTTTGTGTTTTTAATCTTAGGTGGCATGGTACACAAGACAATGTCCTGTATAGGTGGCAAGATTATATTTACAAATGACAATGAATTTAAAAAGTCATCTCTAATGCAAAAGTATTGAGAATACAATACAAAGTAATTTTTTACAACCTCTAAGACAACTTCTACTCTTCTATTTCTTTTTATAAACATTTTTATTCACAAATGATGATGTGGACATAAAAACATTGTGAAGTACACTGTTTAGATCTAGACAACCAACTCCACATTATCTTTGTCATATCATTGTTATGTCAACTCCACACTTTACTTCATTGAAGAAGTACTTTTGGAAAAAAAAAAAAAAGTCATTCTTATGTGACAACCATTTTTTTTCAAACTCACAGTAGGGTAGGAGATGCTCTAAGAACAAAATTATACTCTTTTTGTAAACTCAACCCATTTAGCAAACCGTTGCCTAGCTTTTCGAGAGCTCAAATAGCGTTGGACTAGATGGTTAGAAAACAACACAAATTAAAGTAGTGTTTGTCCTTCTGGAGAATGTTTAAAATCTGAGTGAAAATTTCTGGCTGACATAACGAATTTGGTCTGATGCAGTACGAATTACGATGTCATCTAAATACACCAAGAGAAACTCGCCTAAGAAAAAACACAGGCTGAGTCATTATATTATAAAACTTTTTTTTTTCCAGCTCGTGCAAGTTCAGTTAAATCGTGTGTCTTTTCGCATCCGATTTTTAGCCGGTCGTCATGTCGCTTCGGACTCTTCGTGCGGATCCTGTCCGCACTGTCTTTTTCATCATTGTCCAGCATGTACGTCTCGCGCACTCCGCGCGCTCCAGCTGAGCCTCACGGGACGGCCGACGTCTTTCGACGCCAGCAACTCAACGCCTCGCTTAGCCCACGACGTCGAAGGCGCCCCCGACATCTTCACGACGCCTACGACAGCCAGTTCCGCCCAGCCACCCGTTCTATGCGCACGACGCCCTTACGACGTCTTCCCGACGCCCATTGGGCGCTGCATGACAGGCCGCGTGGTCGGCCGTCGTTTTTACCCGTGGTAGAATGGTGCCGGTCCTCGACCGCCCGTGCGACGCCCTAGCCGATGAGTTTTCATGCACGGGACGCCCCATTCTGTCCCACGCCAGCTCAGATCGTGGCCATTTTTCGTCAGTCCTCCGACGTTGTGGATGCCCCGCATCACACAGGCCAGGTCATATGTTTATCATTATATTATAAACATTGGATAAACCGAAGGACATGATTAACCACACATATTATAATCATCAGAACAAAATATATATTGTATATATTGTTTGATAACTTGAAACAGAATTACAAAATGCTCTTCTGGTCCCCTCAAAATGTCAAATTTGGCTTGCATCTTTTTAAAACATAGAATAGCCACAATGTATGTGCATCATAACATTTTACTTAAGAAAATATAAAATACCGTCGAAAGAAATCCCTAAAAATTCGAAGTAGAAGTTTCAAGACGTTGAGGATTAGACAAGCTTCTAGCGCCTCTAAATATTTCCTTGCCTCTCAAATACATGTGAAACATGGGTCAGTACATAAAAATGTATTGATGAGTGACGAATTAACCCAACTCACCAATATCAACACAGTAATCATGTGAGCTAGCTATTATTACTAAGTGATATGTCTAGTCGTTCTATGTTCTTTTTAACAATTCACAATAAGAAACATAAAATAATAGAAATATCATTATGCATTGATTCTTACACATGGCCGACTATCTATCCTTACAACAGTCAAGAATTACAACAATTTGCGCATATATATAATTTTATGTCTTTTTCTACATCAACTATTAGACTTGCAATAATATATCATATGCACATGACCTAATTGCATGACGGTCCATGGGTAACTTTCTATTATAAGAAGTTAGGAAGTACAAGTCCATCTCTCTAACAGACATGACATCTCCCTAATCATGAGGACTAGGCTCAGGGTGTCTCATTCTCTTCTATGCCGACACGATCTCTAGTGCCTCAGGGAGACTACACCTTATGTACAAGTTGTACAAGACCAATGCATAATATATTTCTATCAGATGAAAACATTTCGATGCAACAGTTAACAAGTAAATATCTTTGTCTTTCTTTCTTCTCATACTATAGAGTCGTAGCTTTGTTATTCCTCCCTTTCTTTCATGTCATTTACTTACAAACAATATGAAATTTTTCTATATGCATTTCTTTCTGCAGCGTATAATAAGGAATATAAAATTATTCTATTTTTATCAAGTATAATAACATTTCTATATTTCATACAATTCTCGGTCAACTTATCTTTCCTTATTACGGTATTATTGATCATAGGAACACAAATAAATGAGATATTCTTATTAAGGCGTAAAGACAATGGCAGGAAGGATCAAAGTCACTTACCAAAATAAAGAGATCTGGGAGAAAGAGAGGCTTATATATGCAACGATTACATCTCGTCTATGTGTTCACCTGAAATCGCACCAACAATTGATCATCATTCTTTTCTTTTTCTTCTTCTTCATCTCACTTTCTTTCAAGATTCGAAATGAATGTGAAAGTCAATGAAAGAGAACAATGAAACCAATCATCGAAAACAACACGAAAACACATTCATCAAAATCAAGCAGCGAAAATGTCCAACAAAACAACAATAAAAATGATTGGAAGAAGCCATCAAAGCCAACCCATGAATTAGAAAAGGTCTCAATTTACTAGTCCCGATCAATCGATACCGATAAGGTTTCTTCAAGATGATTTATTCTGACTAGTTCTGTCTAGCCTCCAGTCACACAATGCATCGCCATAAACGAGACACTACATCACATGCCCAACACCCTACGAACTCGCAAAAGTTCAGACTCGACTCCTATCTAGTACTAGTGCAGTCTGTTGTTTTTCTTCTTTGGTAGCCTGAGAGATGACCCTAACTACCAGGTTGTCATCCTCTCTTCAACTTCAGAGTACTGATGTTCTCCTACTGAAGTAGTCGCAACCATTTTTTCCCCCTTTTTACTAGTATAACGATGTGAGAATCTAGCTCGGCCCAAAAAATAAGCTACATCATTTGAAACAAAGTACTGAATAATCAGCAAACATTGTAGAGAGGGCTTGGAAAATGGAGAGATGAGATCTCAAAGCGGTAAATGTGCAATATAGGAAGGATTACTGTTTCATAGAAGTCTTCATGGTATAACCTTCAGAATGCAGATAGGGTTATTCTTAGGGATATTTAGTTTTAGGGTCTTACATATACATAGATATTAGGATTTGGATCTCTAAATTGACCGATGTTAGAATTTGGGTCTCGAAATCACTGTTCAAGTAGACTAATGAGGAGCCGAGATCCAAATCCTAACATCGGTCAATTTTGAGACCCAAACTCTTATATCTATATTGCAGGGCCGGTTTTGAGGGAGTGCAATGGGTACGACCGCACTAAGCCTCCCGAATTTCATAGACCTCCAATTTTGTTTATATGTATATGTATTATGTATACTAAACTAACTTCTGGATACATAGTTTAAAAAATTCAAAGATTTCAAACTTATGAATAAATAATATAAAAATTATGAATAATTTTTTTTTCAAAATGTAATGTATATTTATTATGTATACTACAATACTAAACTAACTTATGAAAAATTATTGGCCTTCCTTATTTATACTAAGTTAATAAGTGGAGATTCTCTCAATTAAGCTATAACATATATCTGTTTCCAATTAAGGAATCAATTAACAAAAAACTTCTACTATTTTCAATTAAGGAATTAAGTCTAATATTCTCTCAATCTCATTCAATGCATATTTAAATCAATCGAGATTGCAAGATTTAATAGGAAATCCTAAAATTTATATGATTCAAATAAAATTCTATGTATCCTTGACTCTATCAACAACTACTTTTCCCTTTTTAAAAAGTACACAAATTCCAAGTCTCTAGCCTTTCAAAAAATGTTCACATATCCCAAACCATATCGTATCCAATCCAGGACTCTTCGTCAATACTCCACGAGCACCCCGAAGTCTCAGTGTGGACGAGCCCACACTGTGAACTGTCAGAAGAAGATTGTGCACAAAGAAGGCTGTTGCACAGAATATGTAGCACCCAGTTTTCTGAAATTTGGGATATTTTGAAAATTTATTATTTTTATTATTAAATAATGGTGATTTAGTCATGTTATGAATTTTGGTGATTTTTAGATAGATTTAAAACTATTTTCTAAGTCACGACTTATGACTTTGTGATTTTACTAGTATAACCCTAGTGAAAACTCTAAAGATTTCTTAACCTAGAGACTAACCATGATCATGTGAGCCTAGCCATAGGTTTAGAACATCAAATTAGGACTTTTTAGCCTAAAGGGTATTTTGGTAATTTTTTAGGATTTATTTGAAATTATTTGTATTATGTGTTTTTAATATTATTTTAATTATTGTTAAGTACCATGTTAGTCCCTAACCTAGTTTACCCTAATCTAGAGGTTAGCTACTAACCTAGAAGCTTGAGGATAGATATAGTCATTGGTTAAAGTAGTGTAATATCTAGATATTTACATATTAGATATTTTCCTTAAACCCCTCAAAATATCATTCCTTACCTAGAAGTCCAAACCTTAACCAAGAAGAAAGACACAAAAGTCTTCATGGACACCCCCTCCCCTACCTCCATGGCAGCCAAGGGCACCCCCTACACTACCCCCTTCCTCTATTAACCCATCAAAATCATTCATGAATAATTTACATGAATTTTAATCTCACAAAAATCCCATTTCTTCATAAGGCCACAACTTGATCAATTTTGATCCAAATCACCTCTAGTTTCTTGCATTGGACTCCCCTACACTAGAGGGTACTAGTTCGGGCCTGCTATCAAGGAAATTGGAAGCTTTTGGCATCACCAAGTGGAAGGAATCACACCCCTCTTTATTGATTTTTCATTGGATTTGCACAAATAGGTAAATACCCTCAAACCATGTTAATTTTGTGTTTTCTCTTCATATTTGCATGCATCTAGGTATAAGGGAACTGTGGGTCAAGTTTGGTAGGATTTAGAGTTGGTTTGGTGTCCGTATCGGACACGTATCCTAGGCTATAAAACTGTGTTTATCGAAATGCCACAAAGAAATGAATTTCATTATTTTGTAAAACAAATTTCATAATCTTGTAGCCCTAGACTTGTTGTTTACACCCACACTTGACTAAGCACAAATTAGAACCGTGTCCGTGTCGAAAATCGACACGAACCCACGTACTGAGGCATACAGCCTCCCCTGCTACCCGACACCTAGTACGGACACTGTAGGACACGTGGATACGTGCAAATTGACACAGAGGAGGGGGCAACCTCTGACATGCCCCCCCTCGAGTTTGAGACACGTGTGTGTCGTATAGAGGACACACGGACACGTGCACTGGTCGTGCACTATCAGCACACACACGCACGGGCACGACTTTGAGCGTGTCGTGTCGTATGGACACAACGCTAGAGTGTCTCATAGTGACACGGGCGTGTAGCCCTATACGTGGCGTACACGTGGACACGAGCACGTGGTGCGTCGTGTCCTGTGCCGTGAGCACGACGCGTGCAACCGCGTGCACGATGCGGTCTGAACTCGCGTGTATCAGTCGTGTTTTCACGACTGATACGGAGTTCGTTTTGTGTCCACGAGTGTCGTGGACACATGTCAGGGTGTGCAACGTGTAGCCCTATGTGTGGACTACACATGTGCTCAACCACGAGACGTGTCGTGTCTCGTGGTGTGTCCTAGAGTGGACTGCACGCATGCACGACGCTGTGGTTTCGTGCGCGTGTCAGGACTTACCCGTGTAGTATTTTTGCGTGTTTGGACACGTGAAACTGTGTCGTGGTGTCGTGTCAGGCACCTAGGATACTAGTGTATGTATGGGGTGTCAGTTACCAACCCATGGTTGCGAGCCATAGCTCAGTTTAGTGCACGAAAATCAAGTTACCCTGTTTCGAAATACACAGTCCACTGTTCTCAGGTTTTAGGATTTTCCAATTTTTGCAAAAGTGGATTTCAAAACCTATTTTGTTAAGATTAATACATTGTATGAGTGTATTTTAGTACATATATGTGTAGTATATATGTATATGTGAGTGTGGGTGAGTTTTGGGGAAAATTGGTTGGGTATTTGTGAAGTTATGTATATATATACATATGTATGTATATATGTTATTGTGTGTGTGTTGGGGAGCCAACTTTGGTCCCAGAATTTCTGGAACCACTCCCCCCCTGTCTAGCCTTCACTGTTCCTCCCTCTCTCACTGTCCTCTTCACTCTCTCTCTCACTCTAAGTCTCTCTCTCTCTCTCTCTTATCTCTATATATGTAATATATATAGGTTGATATATATATAGACATATATATATATATATATATATATATATATATATATATATATATATATATATATATATATATATATTATATATATATGTATATATAAATGATATATATACATTTTGTATTAGGTCTCCTTATGTCATTATATAGATATATGTGAGTGTAGGCTTGTATTATGTTTAGTACTCATATATTGATTTTGGGTAGTATATATATATATATATATATATATATATATATATATATATATATATATATATATATATATATATATATATATATATATATATGACTTCTAGGAAAAAAAAAATATATATATATATATATATATGACTTCTAGGTATAGGTTGTATGGAAACCTATAAGACTAGCCTATGGCCAAGATTATTAGCCTATGGCTTGGGGCTAACCCTAATGGCCCAAAACCCAACTTGTTGACCCTTGTTGACTAAGGGTTGACCAAAGTCAACCTTTGGTCAAAGTTGACCTAGTTAACCTAGAATTGACTAGGAATGACCTAAAACAACTAGTTTAGCTAGTTTGACTACTAAAATCCTAACTAGTAGACGTAGTTTGACCTAGACTTGACCCAGATTGATCATGTTGACTAGTATTTGACTAGTTTGATTAAAAATTTGACCAAGAGTTGACTTTTGACCAGATTGACCAAGAATCATGTAGTATGCATTGTATACTCTATTTTTACCATTGTGGATATGTTGTGACCTGTTTTACTCTAAATAGGACTCTGTGACACCAGTTCGGACATCTATTCATATCAGTCATACAGGGTGACAGGCGAGTACATTCTCTGATCTTTTCATACTTGTTAGGACTTATATTCTTGTTTTAGATTACTTTACATGATGCTGTCATGTCATTATCACGGATTGGTACTATATGGATCTTGTTATGCGATGTTATCTCCCTCGGGGTGCATCAGATACAGTTGTCATGTACTTTTCACGAACATCTTGTATTTCTTGTACACCGCTTTCATGTATACTCTTGTGCAATCTTGTACTCTCATGATCACGTGAGCAACCATGATAAAAACCTCTTGTGCAAGGTAACGTAACTTGACTGGATCCTTGTGTATTGATTGGGGAGGGTGAGTAGGAAATGGTTATGTGATCAAAATCCCATCTTGTACAAATTCTTGTGAAATCTTGTAAAATCTTGTATATGTCCTAAGCCCGTTTATATAACCATCTCATGCTCTAAATCACAGGTTACCTACAGTTCTTACTTATCGTATATATATAGATATTTCCAGTTATCAAATCTCTCTCGTTTTTATATATATTTTTTTACAGTCCATGTATCTTACTCTATGCATGCTTTACATTTTCCAACATGATATGAACTGCGTGAGATGTATTGTGCTCGTTCCTGTCCTGACTGGGCCTGTTGAAAATATTACAGATGATGATGGTGACTGTCCTACCTTCTATAGGACACATGAG
Organism: Iris pallida; assembly: GCA_029216955.1. Classification (NCBI taxonomy): domain Eukaryota; kingdom Viridiplantae; phylum Streptophyta; class Magnoliopsida; order Asparagales; family Iridaceae; genus Iris; species Iris pallida. The sequence goes on from JANAVB010014200.1 coordinate 6,723,719, forward strand.
GGTGACCTTCAGGAGCCTGAGGAGCATCTAGCTCAGTAGAGGGTGCCTAGTCTAGTCTAGTGTTTACAGTTTTTATTTTGTATCGGACTGTTCCGATTGTTAGTTGTGACTTAGTTATATTTCAGGTCTTGTACTTATTTGTGTTGACATCTACTTTGTGTGGTGTGATAACTCTATATATATTCAGTTCTTTCTTTCGTCTGATTCCATATCATGTTCTATCTTTATCTTTCCTAGACTTGTGTTTGAGATATAGAGTTGAGATGTTATGTTATACCTCCGTACGGAGATGACAGGTTTATATGTCTTATTGTTAGATGTTAGTTGTTATAGATGACCTATACAGCGTTCTACCGCCGACACTGCGGCGTAGGCTGGACGTACCCACGTTCTCGTGCCCCTAATCAGGGTGCGGATCGTGACACGTTTTTGTGGTGGCCCATGCAGGTCTGTGTCGCAGTTAGTGCGATCTCGTAATGGTGCTCAACTTAGAGTACTAATTACGAGCCTGCAATTAGGACGTGGGACCTAGGACATGATAGGAGTTTCTCAATCACACCTAGGAAATTTCCGATCTTTTGATTTTCATTATTTCTCCCCTTGTATTAAATTAACTGTCCTTCTTTGATAATCTACTCATGTGCCATATTGATCTCTTTATTTCAATTCGTCTCCAGGATGACGAAGATGCACCCGCATGCCACTGGATCGAGTAGCTTGCCTGAGAGATCTGATCAGGCAGAGGAGGAGGTTCACTAGACTGCCCCCAGTGATTCTACTATTCTGGAGACCCAGGCAGTTACACAGGGAGGTCTACCACCTCCACCCCAGAGGGTTACGGCCATTGTTCCGGAGATACTGCCGCCACTACCTCCGATACCGACGGATACACACCACATGTTCCTTCTCCTTCAGCAGATGATGGAGACGCAGCGAGCCCAGGCAGAGGCGTCGCAGCGCCAGACGGAGGCGTCACACCGTCAGATTGAGATGCTGAGGCAGAGTATGGAGAACTCGCATCAGCTTGCCCTAGCAGCAGTAGAGAGAGTAGCACCGGGTACGGTGCAGGGCCCTAGTGGCCAGCAGCCGTACCAGCAGCAGTCCAGGTCGGGGACAGTATTGGACTTTAGGAAGATGAGCTCCAGGGACTTCACAGGCACGGAGGGCATCCTCTATGCAGACGACTGGTTAGAGGATGTACAGCGGAGCATGGAGCTGGCAGAGCTTCCTATAGCGCTTTGGGTTTCGGCCGCAGCCAGCCGATTCTTCGATATTGTGCTGACATGGTACCGTACGGATCCTCATGCGTCGGTGAGAGGGCTGACATGGGAGAACTTCCGGAGGCTCTTCAAGGAGAAGTTCTTCCTGGACGTGGCTCTTACAGCATTGGAGGGCCAGTTCGTGGGTCTAGTGCAGGGGAACTCGTCGGTGGACGAGTATGCAGCTGAGTTCTTCCGCCTTAGCAGATTCGCTCCCGATATGATCCAGGATGAGGGGCAGAAGGCTCGTAAGTTCCGTAGGGGACTTATTCATGCAGTGCGCACCCGCACCTCGGGACGCCGTGACGCGACGTTCGATCAGATATTGATGGACGCACAGATTGCAGAGGAGGACTTCGGCCTCAAGCCGAAGAGGGGCAGTGATACCTTAGGGGCTAGTTCTAGTGCAGGGCCAGCCAAGCGCCCTCACATACAGCAGCAGAGGGCAGTTCAGCAGCCGTTTCAGGGCCAGGGGCATGTACTTCACCAGCAGGCACCCAGGCAGCAATAGCACCCTATGTGTAACTTCTGCAAGAAGCAAGATCACGGATGGGACGACTGCAGGAAGAGGCAGGGCCTGTGTTTGCTTTGTGGTTCAGCAGAGCATCAGTTGAAGGAGTGTCCCAAGAGCTTGGCACGATTGGCTTAGGCAGCAGCAGGAGCTAGGGCTCCGACAGGACAGCAGACGGGACCACCGTTGCAGACTCAGCAGCAGAGGTTTGTCCAGCATCAGCAGCAGGCTAAGGGAGGCCAGCCGGGGCGAGCTTTTGCTATGGCAGTCGATGATGCACAGGCAGAGGGAGAGCTGATTGCAGGTTCCAACCTTTTCGATTCTATTTCCGCATTTGCCTCCTTATAACTGTCTTGAAATTCGATTCTATATGTTCCTTATAGTTGATAAATTTTGTTCGGATATTTCATTGTGAATTATTTTCTTCTGAGATAAGTCGTATGGGCTAGGTCGTCTCGATCATGGGATCTAGAGTCTTCTATAGTCATGTTAGCTGGCATAGTGAGGACATGTAGTCGGATTTTGGACATATTTCTCGGATGTAGGAATTTAAGGTTTTCGCGGCCAGGCATGCGACAATGCAAAAATTTTAAATACCATGATTCTAGAGGTATGTACCTTAGTCGAGGACTCTGTGAATATCGTAGCCTTGCTCACTAGCATGACGAAGATTCCGAATATCATGATTTTGGACAGATGCATATGATTATCGGACTGTGTGTTTGAGACTGTGATTGTTGGGGTGTTTGACCTAGAAGGAGTATGACCATTCTAATTTCGAGGACGAAATTTTTCTAAGGAGGGTAGACTTGTAGCACCCAGTTTTCTGAAATTTAGGATATTTTGAAAATTTATTATTTTTATTATTAAATAATGGTGATTTAGTCATGTTATGAATTTTGGTAATTTTTAGATAGATTTAAAACTATTTTCTAAGTCACGACTTATGACTTTGTGATTTTACTAGTATAACCCTAGTGAAAACTCTAGAGATTTCTTAACCTAGAGACTAACCATGATCATGTGAGCCTAGCCATAGGTTTAGAACATCAAATTAGGACTTTTTAGCATAAAAGGTATTTTGGTAATTTTCTAGGATTTATTTGAAATTATTTATATTATGTGTTTTTAATATTATTTTAATTATTGTTAAGTACCATGTTAGTCCCTAACCTAGTTTACCCTAATTTAGAGGTTAGCTACTAACCTAGAAGCTTGAGGATAGATTTAGTCATTGGTTAAAGTAGTGTAATATCTAGATATTTACATATTAGATATTTTCCTTAAACCTCTCAAAATATCATTCCTTACCTAGAAGTCCAAACCTTAACCAAGAAGAAAGACACAAAAGTCTTCATGGACACCCCCTCCCCTACCTCCATGGCAGCCAAGGGCACCCCCTATACTACCCCCTTCCTATATTAACCCATCAAAATTATTCATGAATAATTTACATGAATTTTAATCTCACAAAAATCCCATTTCTTCACAAGGCCACAACTTGATCAATTTTGATCCAAATCACCTCTAGTTTCTTGCATTGGACTCCCCTACACTAGAGGATACTAGTTAGGGCCTGCTATCAAGGAAATTGGAAGCTTTTGGCATCACCAAGTGGAAGGAATCACACCCCTCTTTATTGATTTTTTATTGGATTTGCACAAATAGGTAAATACCCTCAAACCATGTTAATTTTGTGTTTTCTCTTCATATTTGCATGCATCTAGGTATAAAGGAACTGTGGGTCAAGTTTGGTAGGATTTAGAGTTGGTTTGGTGTCCGTATCGGACACGTATCCTAGGCTATAAAACTGTGTTTGTCGAAATGCCACAAAGAAATGAATTTCATTATTTTGTAAAACAAATTTCATAATCTTGTAGCCCTAGACTTGTTGTTTACACCCACACTTGACTGAGAACAAATTAGAACCGTGTCCGTGTCGAAAATCGACACGAACCCACTGCCAGGACACCGTACTGAGGCATACAGCCTCCCCTGCTACCCGACACCTAGTACGGACACTGTAGGACACGTGGACACGTGTAAATTGACACAGAGGAGGGGGCAACCTCTGACATGCCCCCCCTCGAGTTTGAGACACGTGTGTGTCGTATAGAGGACACACGGACATGTGCACTGGTCGTGCACTGTCAGCACACACACGCACGGGCACGACTTTGAGCGTGTCGTGTCGTATGGACACGACACTAGAGTGTCTCGTAGTAACACGGGCGTATAGCCCTATACGTGGCGTACACGTGGACACGAGCACGTGGTGCGTCGTGTCCTGTGTCGCGAGCACGACGCGTGCAACCGCGTGCACGATGCGGTCTGAACTCGCGTGTATCAGTCGTATTTTCACGACTGATACGGAGTTCGTTTTGTGTCCACGAGTGTCGTGGACACGTGTCAGGGTGTGCAACGTGTAGCCCTATGTGTGGACTACACATGTGCTCGACCACGAGACGTGTCGTGTCTCGTGGTGTGTCCTAGAGTGGACTGCACGCATGCACGACGCTGTGGTTTCGTGCGCATGTCAGGACTTACCCGTGTAGTGTTTTTGTGTGTTTGGACACGTGAAACTGTATCGTGGTGTCGTGTCAGGCACCTAGGATACTAGTGTATGTATGGGGTGTCAGTTACCAACCCATGGTTGCGAGCCATAGCTCGGTTTAGTGCACGAAAATCAAGTTACCCTGTTTCGAAATACACAGTCCACTGTTCTCAGGTTTTAGGATTTTCCAGTTTTTGCAAAAGTGGAATTCAAAACCTATTTTGTTAAGATTAATACATTGTATGAGTGTATTTTAGTACATATATGTGTAGTATATATGTATATGTGAGTGTGGGTGAGTTTTGGGGAAAATTGGTTGGGTATTTGTGAAGTTATGTATATATATACATATGTATGTATATATGTTATTGTGTGTGTGTTGGGGAGCCAACTTTGGTCCCAGAATTTCTGGAACCACTCCCCCCTGTCCAGCCTTCACTGTTCCTCCCTCTCTCACTGTCCTCTTCACTCTCTCTCTCACTCTAAGTCTCTCTCTCTCTCTTATCTCTATATATATGTAATATATATAGGTTGATATATATATATATATATATATATATATATATATATATATATATATATATATATATATATATATATATATATGTATATATAAATGATATATATACATTTTGTATTAGGTCTCTTTATGTCATTATATAGATATATGTGAGTGTAGGCTTGTATTATGTTTAGTACTCATATATTGATTTTGGGTAGTATATATATATATATATATATATATATATATATATATATATATATATATATATATATATATATATATATATATATATATATATATATATATATATATATATATATATATATGACTTCTAGGTATAGGTTGTATGGAAACCTATAAGACTAGCCTATGGCCAAGATTATTAGCCTATGGCTTGGGGCTAACCCTAATGGCCCAAAACCCAACTTGTTGACCCTTGTTGACTAAGGGTTGACCAAAGTCAACCTTTGGTCAAAGTTGACCTAGTTAACCTAGAATTGACTAGGAATGACCTAAAACAACTAGTTTAGCTAGTTTGACTAAAATCCTAACTAGTAGACGTAGTTTGACCTAGACTTGACCCAGATTGATCATGTTGACTAGTATTTGACTAGTTTGATTAGAAAGTTGACCAAGAGTTGACTTTTGACCAGATTGACCTAGAATCATGTAGTATGCATTGTATACTCTATTTTTACCATTGTGGATATGTTGTGACCTGTTTTACTCTAAATAGGACTCTGTGACACCAGTTCGGACATCTATTCATATCAGTCATACAGGGTGACAGGCGAGTACATTCTCTGATCTTTTTATACTTGTTAGGACTTATATTCTTGCTTTAGATTACTTTACATGATGCTGTCACGTCATTATCACGGATTGGTACTATATGGTTCTTGTTATGCGATGTTATCTCCCTCGGGGTGCATCAGATACAGTTGTCATGTGCTTTTCACGAACATCTTATATTTCTTGTACACCGCTTTCATGTATACTCTTGTGCAATCTTGTACTCTCATGATCACGTGAGCAACCATGATAAAAATCTCTTGTGCAAGGTAACGTAACTTGACTGGATCCTTGTGTATTGATTGGGGAGGGTGGGTAGGAAATGGTTATGTGATCAAAATTCCATCTTGTACAAATTCTTGTGAAATCTTGTATATGTCCTAAGCCCATTTATATAACCATCTCATGCTCTAAATCACAGGTTACCTACAGTTCTTACTTATCGTATATATATAGATATTTCCAGTTATCAAATCTCTCTCATTTTTATATATATTTCTTTACAGTCCATGTATCTTACTCTATGCATGCTTTACATTTCCTAACATGATATGAACTGCGTGAGATGTATTGTGCTCGTTCCTGTCCTGACTGGGCCTGTTGAAAATATTACAGATGATGATGGTGACTGTCCTACCTTCTATGGGACACATGAGGGTGACCTTCAGGAGCCTGAGGAGCATCTAGCTCAGTAGAGGGTGCCTAGTCTAGTCTAGTGTTTACAGTTTTCATTTTGTATCGGACTGTTCCGATTGTTAGTTGTGACTTAGTTATATTTCAGGTCTTGTACTTATTTGTGTTGGACATCTACTTTGTGTGGTGTGATAACTCTATATATATTCAGTTCTTTCTTTCGTCTGATTCCATATCATGTTCTATCTTTATCTTTCCTAGACTTGTGTTTGAGATATAGAGTTGAGATGTTATGTTATACCTCCGTGCGGAGATGACAGGTTTATATGTCTTATTGTTAGATGTTAGTTGTTATAGATGACCTATACAGCGTTCTACCACCGACACTGCGGCGTAGGCTGGACGTACCCACGTTCTCGTGCCCCTAATCAGGGTGCGGGTCGTGACAGAATATGCATGAGTTTTCGAAAATAGTTGGAGGATCTCCACACTCATTCAACAAAATCCCGAAAAAAAAATTTGTACATGTACGATCTCCTATAACTCTAATTTAATCCTTTAAAATTTTGTAGGCTGATAATTTTGGAACTATGAATGTTAGAAGATCGTTCTTAATGTGAAGACGGCAAAAGATGCTCGTTTGTTTTGCTTTATTTTATCTCTTTTAATCGAATATTATTTCAATTGAAAGATAGTTGAATGAATTTTCTTAATTGATGTTAATTTTGGATAATTAAATTTCTGGATTTTTTATTTGAATTTTTATATAAGAATAGGCCTCCATTAATTTTTTTGCACCGGGCCACTCTTGACAAATCTCAGCCCCGGCCGTCTATATATATGTGAGACCTAAAACTAAATAATCCTCTTTTTCTCTCTTATTACTTGTTGTAGTGTGTAGGGCTAAAAATCGAACGAACGAGCTCGAACAAAGAGTGTTCAAGCTTGGTTTGACTTAACTATCGAATGAGTTTGATTCGAGCCGAGTTCGGACCGAGCCGAACACGAGCCGAATGCGAACGGTTTGAATCGTTTTACAGCCCTAGTAGTGAGTATTTATAGGACATGTTGTATAGACTATTACACTATTTTTCTTCAGTTTTAAAGACTTTTTTATTGAATTACTTATGCTTTTTACATCGTAAATTTACCATCATATAAAGAACAAAAAATTGAGTAAAATTTCTAAGACAAAATGTATTTCTATCTATTAAAAAAGGCATAACATATAGAAAAAGTTCTAATATGAAAAATCGAGCCGAGCTCGAACATGTTTGCGAACAAGATCGAGTCGAACAACCTATGGTCGAACTCTCGATTAGTCCACGAACGAGTTTAAATCGAACTTGGACCGACCCAAACACGAGCCGAATGCGAATGGTTTGAATCGTTTTACAGTCCTACTATGGTCCCATCAAACGCAAGACTATAATCCCTAAAGCAGAGCAAAGAATTATCATTTTATTATGGCACTGGAATTTTTCTTTGGAGATATTTATGGTAATTCCAGCTGAGATGTTTCCAAGAGTACTAGATGCTTGCTAAACAACATAGTACTGAGTTTGCTTTCGCTTTTGTATTAAAGAAAACTAATATTTATGCTCAGTAGTCACCCAGCCTTCGCATATTTAAGGGAGGGAAGCTGAAGCCCTCGTGGTCAAACACAATTCCAGTTCAAGTTCACTCAACAGCAGCCATTGTCCGCCCATGGCCGTCTCTGCAGTAGGTGTCTCTCTCAGTGCAACCTTGGTCATCATCCTTCTCGTAACTGAGCCCTTCCATGCCGAGTCCGCAAGGACCCTGGAGCGACACGAAACTCTCGTTACGGGGTGCTCCCCTGCCGAACTGCAGACGTCCCGGTGCGCGGAAGAGCGCCTCGGACATGTTGTCGGTGATCAGCCCCTGCTTGGTTATCTTCCTCCTACTACTCCTGGTAGCAGCCCTGGTGTCGGTCACGACACCACCCCTGGCGTCCACAGCTGAAAGAAAGCAAGCATTCTCTCCTCCTGAGTTGAGTGCTGCCTACATCGTCTCCTGTACTATTCCAAGAGTGACATATATATATATAGTTAGAGAGTCTGTCTCTTGATTTGGTCTATGAGGGTCAGGTGTACTATTGAATTGGTGTGAGCACTGTGAGTCGATCTCTTTCCTACTGTTTGCATTTCATAAGCCAGATCTCACTTTCATATGAAGGTTTTAAATATGACAGTTTCGAATCAAAGTATTGGACCATTTAGGTATTTGAAGACAAATAATTATTAATAGATTTAGAGAAAATAATTTAGACATTCAGACATAATTTTAAGTATTTTTTTTGTATTGTTTGATAGTAGTTTTCAAAGTGAATGAAATAAAAATTACTCTTGATAATTGGTTTACCTACGAATAAATTTTCTTCATTTACATGGTTTTACAATCTTATTATTCTTTTACGTCATTGCTTATTAGTTTTTTTCGTTCAATTTTATTTTTCGAATTAACTGGAAAAAAGGCCGTCAATGTCGTGATCGGTTAGTATAGGTATCGGCCGGTATCAGATCGAAACATGTCAAACGTATTGATATCGGCTGTATCGGATCGGTATCGGCTGTATCCAGGGACGGAGGCACATTATGTGTGCACTGGGAAAAGAAAAGAGTAATGCTAAATTTTTTTTTTAATTGTAAAGAGGCTGGTTAGCCCACTAGCCCAGTGCAAAAAGCCTTGAGGGGACTGTTCAGTGTTCAAATAGAAAATTCCAAGTGAAAGCTCTCTTCTCCAACTCCCCGAGCATCTTTTGCTAGGCTTCCAGCGGCTGCTCTTCCCGTCCCCCATCCGTCGGCCCTCTCCAGTCCGACCAGCACCGACAGGCTACCTCGGCTCCTGCCTCCTAGCCTCTGTCTTTACCTCCTCTAGTCCTCTGGTAAAACTCTTAACCTCCAATTTTTTATAAAATCATAACCTTCAAATTTTTTGTGTTTGATTTCATCTTAATTAATCCACTACTTAATAGGATCAAGGCACCAACGACTGTAGGCTGCTCCCCCCGAGCCCCGTCCCAGTGGCATCTCTTCCTAGCGGGTGCTCCCCCTGTCCCCCGGCGCTCTCCAGCCCGACTGGCACCGGCAGGCTGCAGGGGCTTCCAGTCTTCCTCTTCAGTGTCTTCACTGTTGGAATTTTCCTTCAAAAACTTCAAATGAAAATCTGCAACAAAATAAACTAAATTAAAAGTTACCGGCCACCGGGGAAGTCGCGCACGTAGCACTGCCCTAAGAGTTAGTTCGGGTCTATGTACAGACTGAATCCGAACGCCCCTAGTGGTAAAATTTCCGCTCCACCGGAATCTCATTGTCGCACACGACATCGAAAGAATAATCCCGACTTAGCTATGCCCAGAGCAACAACAAAGAATAGCAGTGATCTTGAGAAGACGAGAATTTCAGAGAGGGAATATTTTCTATATAGTGGATGAAGGAATAGGACATGATATATATAGGCATTTTCCAACGTTGGAGAATAATGGCAGATTAATGAGCCAATTAAAATGAACGTTACAAAACATTTTTTCAGCACATGGTTCATTGAACCTGCACGGAATTTGAATAGTGAACGTTATGGAATTTAAAGAGTTTGTAACGGTCAAAATTTTTTGAAAGGAGCAAAAAAAAAATTAGGGTCTCGGCCCGAACCCGAAGAGGAAATCGAATCGGCATTCAACGTCCGCAGATGTGGGCACGTGCCTGCACCCGTTACGTGCGCCGAACCGAACCGAGCCGAGCCGGGCCGGGCCGGGGGGCGGCGCGCGCGTGTGGCCCATGGGGCTCCCACACAGTCTTTAATGGAGCAATGAGAAGCAAAGTAATATATGCAAGGTTGGGTCTTTCCACTTAGCCGATGTGGGACTAAATGTTAAGTGCACTTGAGCTTTTGCTCAACAGTTGCTAACAATCCCCCCAAAAGGTCATGTCACGACCCGATCCCAACTAATTGGGTCGAACCGGATCATGCCCAGCCTGCACCGTTGTTGAGACGGCGGCAGTAAGCTGTTCCATTGCAGGTATTCACAACAACACAAGTACATTTGTCACAACTGTTCTATTCGGAATTTGAAACTTTGTTTAATAAAATATTCAGAAGTACAACTGTGAAAGGAAATACCGAAATAAAACTACAAACTCCAAATAAAGAAGAAAATGCATAAAGGAAGAACTATCTAAACATCAGGTTCAGCAGTCCCAGGATCAGCGTCCTCCAGAGACGGCTCCGGTACCGTCGCAGGGTAGAGAACCGGGTCGTAGTAGCTATTATAGTATAGCTCGTCATCCTCAGTGTTACCTAAAATGTTGTCTCCAGTCAGGAGGGAGCAAGAACGAAATATGCATCTCATAATTTAAATAGTAATTGGAAAGTGCAGGGTAAACAGTTTGAAATAATATTTTCAGCAGTTTAAAACAGTTCAGTGTGTTTTGAATATGCAAACGTCTATGACCGGCTTGGGTTGATCAGTAGTATCTTAGCGATACGATATGGCTTATCCCCGTGTGTGAGAGGGGTAAGCTAACACAGTCAGTTCAGTAGGGGCTTTGGTCATAAACGTCTACACTATTCCCCCAGTCCCAGATTCAGTATCAGTAACAATCAGAAGTTGAACCCTAAGGTAGAGTTCCGTGTCAGCAGTGTGGTTTAACATGCAGCTTAACTTTACTAAGGAAAATTACAAGAAAACATAATCCGAAACTTGCCTTGTATTAGATTGACTGGAAAGACGAGTCGGTACCGAGGAGGAACGTCAGGTGTAACTTCGAGTTCCTACAGTTGAGAACTCGACTTAGAACCTTGAATAACCAGACTAAGTGTGCTAGTTGCAATCTCTAGTAGTAAATCCTAGTCAGGTTTTAAGTTGTATTAATTTACAGCTAACGATTACGTCGCAACTATGTGCGTTGATTAAACCGATTAATTGGATTATTTGGAAATAACACGAGAATCAATTAACTTTGGAAAACTTTGTGTTTTTGTAATATATTTATAAAAATATAGTTTTCTTTTAGTGATAAATCATGAACTAGTTATTTACTAATATTTTATCCATTTTAACTAGATTCGTAACTAATCAGTAAATCGCGCTCTAATCTACGATTACGCGACTAATCAAAACCACCCAAATTCACATCCACCAAAAAAAGAAAAATAAAATAAACTACGCTACACAATATAGTGGCACAGCTAATGGTCCTAGGGTGGGCTTATGCCCGGTACAATTTTCTTTTACATTAAATAAGAGAAAATGACTGAAATTAAATAATTAAAGTGCAGGAATTAAATATCTAATATAAATAGCCTAAATATTAAAAATAATTAAAATGAAACTAAGAGTCTCAGACTCGGTCCATTCCTCAAAATTCGGCTAATACCACAACGTCCGGTCGGACCGGTGCGTTTGCATTTCGCCGGGGCCCACAGACCGGTACGGTCGTCGCCCGAAAATCAGTTTAGAAATTCATTTTCGAAAGCCACTTTTGAAATCAATAAAAATATAGTTTTTGTAAAAATTTGGGCAGCATTTCCTCTATTTCGGGACAAACCCAAAACTGGGAAATGCGCCACGGAAAACCTGCAAATATTTCCAACCCAAAATAATCCACAGAATATCCACCAAAATAATCCCAAGCCACAGAAAATAATTCTCAATCCACCGAACTTCCCGAAATGTCCGGGATTCCCATAATCAACCAATTCACACCAAACCGGCAGGTAAAACACAGGAAAAATAATCTAACGCAGTTAATCGAAAATATAACGCAGCTAATCGAATTTCCCGAAGGGAATCCGATGACCGATTTCATCATCGACTCTACGGGGAGGGACGAACTACTGTGATTAACAGGAAATTTACCGAGAGGCTCGATGACGGAGTCCGAAGGGTAGCCTCGGACTCGGGACGCGCCGTCATGGACTCGAGAGTCTTCGGACAGCGTTACGATGCGCTGCGAACGCCACAGACAGCGAGAAAATGGCCGAGATCGACGGAAGACGGGTCCACGGGGACAGCCAATGGGCACCGCGGACGGCACCGCGGAACTTGGCGACGCTGGAGGCTGTTGGCGGGCGGATCCCGCGGGGACAGCGCGGGGGAAGGCGCGGGGAGCCGATCGGGCGGCACGGGGGAGCCGCGCGCGCTGGAGGCGGCGGCCTCGGGTCGCGGGGACAGCCGAGAAGGCTCGGCCGGCGGTTTGTCGGCCCGCGGGAGGGGCGCGGACGGCCGTAGGGGAGGCGCGAAGGGGTCGGCCAAGGCCAGCGCCGGAGATGGAGCCGCGGTCGGCGCGGAAGGCGGGGGTGCGCCGCTCGGGGCCGGCGGCTAGGGCTGGGGCTCGGTAGGGGAGAAATAGGTTGGGGTTTCCAGAGAGATGGGTAGGGAGAGAAGATGAGTTTTAGGGAAAAATATGTGGTAAGAGAGAGAGAGGTTCTGTAAGTTAAAGGGAGAGGAGGAGAGTTTGAGATGTGTGTGGGAAAAAGAGAGATGAGAGTAGTTGAGTGAAATGCTAAACTCTTGTGACTTCGTGGGAGAAACAGAGAAGTGGGGAAATGGGGAGAATAAAAATAAGTGATGGTGATGAACGTTTGGAGAAGGTGGAGGGTTAGGTGTGAACCTGTCCTCTGAGTGAGAGAGAATTAAGGAGTTGAGAATATGAAATGAAGGGTTGGTAGTGGGTTCTGTGTGTGGTGGAGTGTGAGGTCAGGGAGAGAAAATAGGTAGGCAAAGAATGGGTGTGTGAGTGTGGGGTGCTGGTCCTACGGGACCAGCTAAATAATTATTTATTTATTATTTTTTTTAACCAAGTCAATAATCAGAATTAAGAAGGAAATGAAAGGATATGGGTTTGGCTCAGGCCTGGGTCTGGGTTCGGACTCGGGTCTGGGTCTAAATCAAAAGTCCATGTTGTTAATAATTTTGCAATAATTTGCACCCAAAAATATTTAATAATAATAATAATAATAATAAATTAGAAATACTAAAAACACTATTAATAATTAATTACAAAAATATGGGTTTCACAATCTTCCCTCCTTAGAAAATTTCGTCCTCGAAATTTAAAGGCAGAGTAGGAGAATCAAACAGCTACGGGTACTACGCCCGTAACTTAGGTCCAACCATAAGAATTTCCAAGGCAGTCGTGGATGAGACGGTTTATGATATCATCCATGTAAAAAAATACAAAAGCGAACCAAAGTACACGAGGTTGATCAGACCATCATGCACCGGTCCTGATTAGACAATATATTAGTGGGTGCACCCAATAAAATATCGTCATGATCAAGCTTGATAAAGAGATAGCTTGTAAAACTAGGCTAACTTAGCAGCATTAGTCAAATTTAGATAAGGAATAGGAGTTTAAATGATGGCTCAAATTCTAATTTTTCTTCTCATCTCTGACTAGGCTTGCAACTGGTTTCTCTGGCACTGAAAGGTTGATTTCAATCTTCATCTCTGAATTATCCAAAATGTGACTCGGATCCGAAATGTAACGTCTGAGCTGTGACGTAGAAGACGTTGCACATTCTCAAGATTAGCTGGTAGAGCTAACTGGTACGCTACTTCCAACGTGTCTTAAACTTCAAATGGCCTGATGCTCCTGGCCTCAATTTCCAGCTCCATCAAAACTGATTATTCCTCTGATAGGAGAAACTTCCCCAAATGCAATTTGGTCTTCCCAAGACCTACCAAATTCCAAGACGCAAAATCCCAATACATCTTCAAGCATCTGGATTGACCTCTCTGCTTGCTCGTCCCACGGTACTCCATGAATCCGGTAGATGTGCTTCTCGTACAATGCTGCCCACTTCTTAGTGGATAAACCAACTTTGAAGGGAATAAAGTGTGCTGACTTAGTCAGTCGGTCCACTATAATCCAATTGGTGCCCTTCCCTCCTTAGGAACAAGGCAATCCTTACTCAAAGTTCATTGTTATATGCTTCTACTTCCACTCCGAATTGTCCAGCGGCTGCAACAAACTTGTTGTTCTCTTGCTAAATTCCTCATGTTGACAATTTCACATCTAATCCTATACCTGGAATTGTCCTTCTTTATTCCATAACACCAATCAATGGAGGCATATTCTGATACATCTTATTAGCTCCTGAATATATGGAATACTGCGACTGGTGCATTTTTTTCATCAACTCGTTCCTCCGTTTGTCAGCCGATACGCAAAGTCTCGCACCATTCTTCAGAGTTCCAATGCTGATTAATTTAGAAACCCTCAGGTGTTCCTGCCAACACTTGAGCTCTAAGCCTGCAAAGTGCCTCGTTTTGAAACTACGTTCTATTGATTTTTGTCCCTCAGCCTCGAACTTCATCAATACTGAATCAGCATCCAACTCCGTCTTTCTATCTCCAGGTAGTATAACCTCCAGTCCCACCTTCTCGATGTCTTCTAGCAGGTGCTAGTCCTTGGTTAAAAACTTCGCCATCAGTATCGACCAAGTGCATCAGCGACCACATTAGCCTTACCTGAATAGTACTGCAGGTTGATGTCGAAGTCCTTCATCTGCTTCAGCCATCTTCTTAGTTTAACATTCAGCCCTTTCTGAGTGAATACATATTTCAGACTTTTTGTAGTCCGTATAAATTTTCACTCCCTTTCCATAAAAATCATGCTTCCAACTTCAAAGTAAAGATAATTGCAGCAATTCAAATTAGGCGTGGGATGATTCCTCTCATGAGTCTGTAGTTGCCTACACGTGTAAGCAATTACTCTCCCATGTTGTTGAAGAACGCAACCCAGTCCTCTTCTAGAGGCATTACTGTAAATGGAGAACCCACCGGTTTCTGCGGGTAGCGCAAGGATTGGTGTAGTGGTATGTCTCTTCTTCAGCTCCTCAATGCCGCCTGGCAAACTTTCGTTCAGATGAATTCTTCATTCTTCCAAGTGAACTTCGTCATTGGCTCAGCAATCTTGACGAAATCCTTCACGAACTTCTGATAGTAGCCGGCCAAGTTCAAGAATCTTCCGAATTGAACTTGGGGTGTACCACTCCTCAACAACAGCTATCTTCCATCGAAATTTCTTCTCTTGACGACATGGCCAAAAGTCCACCTTGTCAAAAATCCACGTTCAGATAACTTACCATAAACTTCTTTTTCCTCAAAGTTTCCAAAAACTTCCTCAGGTGTTCTTCATGCTCTTCTTCAGTCTTCAAATATATCAGAATGTTATCGATGGAGAAGATAAACTGATTCAAATACTCATGAAAATCTCTGTTCATGAGATTCATGAACACAGCAGGAGCATTTGTCAGTCTAACATCCCGACCAAAGAAAACTACCCATACTTGGTATTTAAACGCCGCCTTGGCAATGTCCTCTTTCCTGACTTTGATTTGATGGTAGTCAAATCTTAAGTCAAACTTCGAAACACCTTAATTCCACACAACCAGATCAAACAGATCCTCGATCCGGACAGAAAGTACTTGTTCTTTAGTGTCTGGTAATCCATGCACATCAGTTGTTCCATCCTTCTTGGGCACAAACAGGATAGGTGTTCCCTAAGGTGAAGTTCTATCTTGGATAAATCCTAGAGCCTTCATTGATCTGGTCCTTCATCTTCTATGAACTTCGAGTCTGCATTATGCCTTTGTAGGAGGTAAGGTCTGCTAGATAGGAAGAGAGTCCCTAGGTTGTGGCCTAACAGGTGTTGCTGGGATAAGAGCTCTGGTTTGATGGAAAGATAAGGGGCAATCCTTTACCCGATGTTCAGCAGATCCACATACCAAACATTTCTCCAATCTCTTGCGACAAATATTGGTTTGGTGACCAAGCCTTTTACAGTAGCCACAAACCAATAGTTTCTTACGATATAACTGCCGGATAGGGCTCAAAATGTCTTCTAGATTTCAGGGGTACCCCTCCTAGGGTGAGGTTCCGCTCCAAGTTGGTTTAAGATAGCTAAGGCTACATCATTGACGTTCTTCATGTCTTCTCTCGTGATATTCTTCTGTTCCTGCTGGGCTTCATCTTGAGTTTTCTGGAACTCCAGGATCACTTGAAATAGGGCAACCATTTGGAAGATGTTTGCTGGTACTGGTGGAGCAACAAAATGAATACTCCACCTAGGAAATGCAACTCAGTTTGAGATGAGGTAGGAATCGCCAGTGTAGGGAAAACTTTACTGGATGCACTTTGAGGACGGTCAAACAACCGCGAGAAAAAAGACCCTGGACTTGGTTGAGGAGATGGGATATGATCCGAAGATGACACATCATCGCCAGCAGGATTTGGTCAACCGTCATTCTCTGGAAGGTTTAGGACGCACACAAGCAAGGTAGCCTACCGGTCTATAATCAAGCAAAAATATTTACTTATATATGAATCAGACCTATGTCGTGACAAATTGATGTTCTAGTGTTCTAATTGTTTCTAAGTTATTTTCCTAAGTTGTTGTTCTGACCTGCATGGGCCACCACTAAAAACATGTCACGACCCGATCCCAACTAATTGGGTTAAACCGGATCATGCCCAGCCTGCACCGTTGTTGAGACGGCGGCAGTAAACAGTTCCATTGCAGGTATTCACAACAACACAAGTACATTTGTCACAACTGTTCTATTCGGAATTTGAAACTTTGTTTAATAAAATATTCAGAAGTACAACTGTGAAAGGAAATACCGAAATAAAACTACAAACTCCAAATAAAGAAGAAAATGCATAAAGGAAGAACTATCTAAACATCAGGTTCAGCAGTCCCAGGATCAGCGTCCTCCAGAGACGGCTCCGGTACCGTCGCAGGGTAGAGAACCGGGTCGTAGTAGCTATTATAGTATAGCTCGTCATCCTCAGTGTTACCTAAAATGTTGTCTCCAGTCAGGAGGGAGCAAGAACGAAATATGCATCTCATAATTTAAATAGTAATTGGAAAGTGCAGGGTAAACAGTTTGAAATAATATTTTCAGCAGTTTAAAACAGTTCAGTGTGTTTTGAATATGCAAACGTCTATGACCGGCTTGGGTTGATCAGTAGTATCTTAGCGATACGATATGGCTTATCTCCGTGTGTGAGAGGGGTAAGCTAACACAGTCAGTTCAGTAGGGGCTTTGGTCATAAACGTCTACACTATTCCCCCAGTCCCAGATTCAGTATCAGTAACAATCAGTAGTTGAACCCTAAGGTAGAGTTCCGTGTCAGCAGTGTGGTTTAACATGCAGCTTAACTTTACTAAGGAAAATTACAAGAAAATATAATCCGAAACTTGCCTTGTATTAGATTGACTGGAAAGACGAGTCGGTACCGAGGAGGAACGTCAGGTGTAACTTCGAGTTCCTACAGTTGAGAACTCGACTTAGAACCTTGAATAACCAGACTAAGTGTGCTAGTTGCAATCTCTAGTAGTAAATCCTAGTCAGGTTTTAAGTTGTATTAATTTACAGCTAACGATTACGTCGCAACTATGTGCGTTGATTAAACCGATTAATTGGATTATTTGGAAATAACACGAGAATCAATTAACTTTGGAAAACTTTGTGCTTTTGTAATATATTTATAAAAATATAGTTTTCTTTTAGTGATAAATCATGAACTAGTTATTTACTAATTTTTATCCATTTTAACTAGATTCGTAACTAATCAGTAAATCGCGCTCTAATCTACGATTACGCGACTAATCAAAACCACCCAAATTCACATCCACCAAAAAAAAAAAAAATAAACTACGCTACACAATACAGTGGCACAGCTAATGGTCCTAGGGTGGGCTTATGCCCGGTACAATTTTCTTTTACATTAAATAAGAGAAAATGACTGAAATTAAATAATTAAAGTGCAGGAATTAAATATCTAGTATAAATAGCCTAAATATTAAAAATAATTAAAATGAAACTAAGAGTCTCAGACTCGGTCCATTCCTCAAAATTCGGCTAATACCACAACGTCCGGTCGGACCGGTGCGTTTGCATTTCGCCGGGGCCCACAGACTGGTACGGTCGTCGCCCGAAAATCAGTTTAGAAATTCATTTTCGAAAGCCACTTTTGAAATCAATAAAAATATAGTTTTTGTAAAAATTTGGGCAGCATTTCCTCTATTTCGGGACAAACCCAAAACTGGGAAATGCGCCACGGAAAACCTGCAAATATTTTCAACCCAAAATAATCCACAGAATATCCACCAAAATAATCCCAAGCCACAGAAAATAATTCTCAATCCACCGAACTTCCCGAAATGTCCGGGATTCCCATAATCAACCAATTCACACCAAACCGGCAGGTAAAACACAGGAAAAATAATCTAACGCAGTTAATCAAAAATATAACGCAGCTAATCGAATTTCCCGAAGGGAATCCGGGGACCGATTTCATCATCGACTCTACGGGGAGGGACGAACTACTGTGATTAACAGAAAATTTACCGAGAGGCTCGATGACGGAGTCCGAAGGGTGGCCTCGGACTCGGGACGCGCCGTCATGGACTCGAGAGTCTCCGGACAGCGTTATGATGCGCTGCGAACGCCACAGACAGCGGGAAAATGGCCGAGATCGACGGGAGACGGGTCCACGGGGACAGCCAATGGGCACCACGAAACTTGGCGACGCTGGAGGCTGTTGGCGGGCGGATCCCGCAGGGACAGCGCGGGGGAAGGTGCGGGGAGCCGATCGGGCGGCACGGGGGAGCCGCGCGCGCTGGAGGCGGCGACCTCGGGTCGCGGGGACAGCCGAGAAGGCTCGGCCGGCGGTTTGTCGGCCCGCGGGAGGGGCGCGGACGGCCGTAGGGGAGGCGTGAAGGGGTCGGCCAAGGCCAGCGCCGGAGATGGAGCCGCGGTCGGCGCGAAAGGCGGGGGTGCGCCGCTCGGGGCCGACGGCTAGGGCTTGGGCTCGGTAGGGGAGAAATAGGTTGGGGTTTCCAGAGAGATGGGTAGGGAGAGAAGATGAGTTTTGGAGAAAAATATGTGGGAAGAGAGAGAGAGGTTCTGTAAGTTAAAGGGAGAGGAGGAGAGTTTGAGATGTGTGTGGGAAAAAGAGAGATGAGAGTAGTTGAGTGAAATGCTAAACTCTTGTGACTTCGTGGGAGAAACAGAGAAGTAGAGAAATGGGGAGAATAAAAAGGAGTGATGGTGATGAACGTTTGGAGAAGGTGGAGGGTTAGGTGTGAACCTCTCCTCTGAGTGAGAGAGAATTAAGGAGTTGACAATATGAAACGAAGGGTTGGTAGTGGGTTCTGTGTGTGGTGGAGTGTGAGGTCAGGGAGAGAAAATAGGTAGGCAAAGAATGGGTGTGTGAGTGTGGGGTGCTGGTCCTACGGGACCAGCTAAATAATTATTTATTTATTATTTTTTAACCAAGTCAATAATCAGAATTAAGAAGGAAATGAAAGGATATGGGTTTGGCTCAGGCCTGGGTCTGGATTCGGACTCGGGTCTGGGTCTAAATCAAAAGTCCATGTTGTTAATAATTTTGCAATAATTTGCACCCAAAAATATTTAATAATAATAATAATAATAATAATAAAAAATTAGAAATACTAAAAACACTATTAATAATTAATTACAAAAATATAGGTTTCACAGGTCAAGTTGCAAGGTAATAGAAGGAAAGGACGATAAGAGAAGAGTAAGAGAAATTCTGGGCAGTTGTATACTGCATAAATGAGATGGACTATAGCCTTGAATCTCACGTAGTGACTATTGTCTTTGTCTGAAGAAGAGCTTGATGGACTATGCCTTGAATCAGTCTTCTTGAACCGGACTCAGAAAATAGCACAAATAGTATGCTAGAGGTACTTGGGTCTATCGGATGCCGTATTTGGTTGGCCATGCGCACTTTTACACATTCATGAGAGTTGATTAGGATCGTCATGTCCTATAGTCGTGGCCCTCACGATCTCTCATATAGGTAAGTACTCAAGGGTTGGTGATAGAAATCAACCTTGCATATCATTCTTGGACTTATTAAGAGTTTAAACTCACCATATCCATATCACAAAAGGAACACTGTCACCATAGGGATGTGGTATTAATGTACACATGTACAGCCTCTTGGACTTTTATTTTAAAGAGAATTTAATCTCAAGGTCAGTGTTCCATAATAGTCACCTAGTCCAGCTTGTTCCTATCCATTGTGTCATGCCCCAGAACCAGAATACTGGAGAGCGGAAGACAGACACAGCCAGCTACGCACATTGAAGTGAATCATACCTCGTAATACGGTCACGGCTGTCTACATGCATGAGGGTTTACTACAAGTCATTAGTCTCTTAGGGTCAATAACAAGCCTAGTGTCTCAATCTCAAGCAAGCAAGTAAATGTAACAAGATGGTAGATCATCAGACATACAAGGTAAGGCATCCCAAACATTACATATTCAGATGATCATGAAGCTAGTCATATAAAATGTGAAAACTAGCAAGAGTTTAAGTCATACATTATCAACCCTAGGATTTGTCAACCATGTTACAGCCCTTAGACAGACAGAAATATAAATTTAACACGAGCTAAGACTTGCTCGACGGCTAAACTCCTCAAAAGAATAATTTTACAATAGAGTGGGAGAACAAAATAAAATCCACTCGTTGTCAGGGTTCATTCTAGTGGTCACCATCTGGCAGGAAGGCTGGAAGATCTTCGGGAGCTGCTCCGGAATCTGGCCATACAAAACCAGCTGGGTCAGACCCCAGAAAGAGCAAGTGCCACAAATGAGGCTTCACTTAAGAACTAACACCAGCATATTAGCACATAAGGTCATAGATGAAATAACAAAAGACATGAGTTAGAGAAAACAGAGTGATAAACGATAAGATAACTAAAGGACTATTTCGGTAACCAAGTTACAACCCGTAAACCAAACAAGGACCGGGATTGTAACTCTTCACCTGAACAGAACTTAGTCTCTAACCAATTATCGATAAGTAGAGCATACACAAGCATGTCCTGAGATAGCCATATACTGGATCTAGGCAAAACTAGACAAGATGGGACTCCATCCAACATTTACGGCCAAGCAAGAGTATGACTTGATACTTAAACTAACTAGGGTTATCACAAGCCTAGTTACTAGCAAGATGCAATCAGATATCCCTACGACCATAAGTCCTGCAGACTATCCAGGTTATCCAGACGCAAGGTTCATGCTAAGAGTTATCATGACTTGTTAGGTGACTTGAGTGCAACACATGACTGTGTGCATAGTAATCGTTCCATGAAGTGTCCTACATGACAGTGAGCTGAAAATGTGCCCTACTCGTCGGCAGGCTATAAGTCCATTAGAGAAGGCATCCAGATAACATGATTGCTTGTAGCCAGAATACCTCTCTATATGAACTACTTGATCAATCTAGTCATTAACCTAGTCAGATTCAGTATGAATCCTAGACCGTGGTAACCAGGGTTACAAGTCCTAGACATGATGCAAGACAAGACTGGTAGCTTATACAAGCACATTCAATACAATAACCCATGGTATCAAGATGAGAATTTACTTAGCATGTCAAGTTAGCCGTCAACAGCATTCAAGGTTACATGTATTACTTAGCAGGTGAAGATAACCGTGGCAACGGGGTTCATGAGTTCATGTCATGATTACTTGTCAGGGGTGCACCACAATGGATCACCATCATGTCATGTTACTTGTACTTGTTACTTGTTAGGAGTGCGCCACGACGGGCCACTATCATGAGTTGTCACAAAATCATACCGTGTACAGATTATCATTACAATATTAACATATCATGATTATATCGAGTTCATGCCAAAAGGCGTAAGGGTATAATAAGGGGTGCTATGCGCCCAATAAAGGTGAATCTAGGGCAATGGATGCCAGGGCCATACTGCGCCGGGCAAGGGGTAAGATACGCTAGTGCTAAGAAGCCTCCGGGCAGAGGAGTACGCCAGAGGAGTACGCCAAGATAGAGGAGTACGCCAAGGGTAGTATGCATAAAAGAAGTACGCATAAGGAAATTACGCATAAAGGAAGTACGCATAAAAGGGTACGCCAAAGAAATATGCCAAGGAAAGTACTCGTAAATGAAGTACGCGTAAAGGAAGTATGTGTAAAGGAGTATGCCAAGGGAAGTACGCCAAAGGAATATGCCAAGGGAAGTACGCATAAAGGAAGTATGCGTAAAGGAAGTACGCGTAAAGGAGGTACGCGTAAGGAAGTACGCGTAAAGGAGTAAAGTTTATGCATGAAACTTGTTTTATGCTAAGGCAGGGTAAACTTTGTTTTACGCGTAAAACAGTCTTGACTTGCGTAATCCAGATTCACGCTGACACGCATAAACATAGACGTAGAGTTTGATACTACGCGAGCACGTATAAACGTGGGCATAGAGTTTGATACTATGCTGGCACGAATAAATGTGGGCGTAGAGTTTGATACTATGCTGGCACGAATAAACGTGGACGTAAGGAACCTCCAGAACTCCGAATTCCATAAAACCTTCATTCTAAGCCAAAATGGGACTTCCATAGATCAAAATGGGGTATAACACAAATCTCATCAACCTGGAACGATCAAAACTTAAAAATAAGGAAGTTTGATAGATCAAAACCACCAAAATCTGAGAATGACAAATTTCTAGATCTACAAAAAATAAAAACTTCAAAATGCAAATTGTCAAGTTCTAAACTATCTTAGAATCACGAGAGGAAGATAAATGAACCATAAAAATGGGTTCTCATGTGGAAGCAAGGTGCACTTGCCTATGGGTTTTCTTAGGTTAAAGGAGAGGTTAATGGAGAAGAAGAAGAGTAAATGAGAATAAGTGAAGAGAGAGAAAGTAGTTGGGCTTTAAATAGAGATGGTGGTAGGTAGGGGTTGGTTTCATGATGAACCACCCTAAACCAAAATAAACCAAACCAAGGTGAACCCAAGTCAAAATAAATCAAGTCATGCAAGATTAAGCTAGACAAGTCTGATTACGGGTCAAAATTTCGTACACGTTTACTGAAAATACGTATAACAAAAAATGGAGGTGACAACTCTACCTACCTTAAAAGAATACCGTCCTCAGAATTTAATTAAGAGGCTAGAGATGTCGAACAAGCTATACTAATCACAGACAAGTTATAACAAAGCAATCAATCAAGCAACCATTCATGCAAGCAATGAAGTTAAAGGCATAAGGCATAAGAAAATATTATACCTTACGAGTCAAGCAGGTTGGGATATCGCGATCGGATATCATCCTCACGCTCCCACGTTGACTCACCTAAAGAGTGATGACCCCAAGCAATACGGACTAACTTGATAGTCTTGTTCTTGAGTATCTTCTCTCTTCGTTCCAATATGGATATGGGTCTCTCCTTATATGAAAGGTTGGTACCAACAACCAATTTCGAATGATCAAGGACATGACTCGGATCCGGGATATACCGTCGCAATTGGGATACATGAAAGACATCATGTACCTCACGTAACGACGATGAAAGAGCGAGACGATAGGATACATCACCTACTTGTTCTAGAATGTCGAACGGCCCTATATACCTAGGACTAAGCTTTTCCCATACGCCGAAATGAATGACACCACGGGTAGGCGAGATCCTAAGGAATACATGGTCGCCGATAGAAAATTCAAGGGAATGCCGATGGGAATCGGCCTAATGACGCTGGCGATCTTGTGCAACTCGAAGATGATCTCTGACTTGTCTGACCACCTCAATAGTCCGTATTACCAGCTCTGGTCCAAGCATTTGCCTCTCACCGATATCATCCCAAGCTAAAGGAGATCTGCACTTCCTGCCGTACAAGGCTTCAAAGGGTGCCATCTGGATACTGGCCTGGAAACTATTGTTATAGGAGAACTCCACGAGATGCAGGTAATCTTTCCACGAACTACCGAAGTCGAGTGTACATGACCAGAGCATATCTTCAAGAGTCTGGATCGTGCGTTCTGACTGACCATCTATCTGCGGATGGTAGACTGAACTGAACTTGAGACGAGTCCTCAAACTTTTCTGAAGACTCCACCAAAAGTGCGATATGAATCTTGAATCTCTGTCGGATATAATACCGACTGGTACTCTATGCAACCTGACTATCTGCTTGAGGTACATCTTTATAAGATGATCCGTCGACTGACCGATTCTGAAAGGGATAAAATGAGCTAACTTGGTGAGTCTGTCAACTATAACCCAGATAGCATCTCTTCTAGCTGGGGATCTAGGTAATCCAGTTACAAAATTCATGGTAATGTGCTGCCATTTCTATTTTGGGATCGGTAAAGGTTGAAGAAGTCCAGGTGGTCTCTGATGTTCGGCTTTAACTTGCTGACAAACCAAACAACGAGAGACAAATCGGGCTATCTCTCTCTTCATGCCATTCCACCAAAAATGTTGTCGAATATCACGATACATCTTCGTACCGCCGGAGTGTATCGAATACTGAGAACTGTGAGCTTCTACCATGTTCTCTTATCTGATATCACCACTGGATACACAAAGACGCCTCCTATGTCAAAGTGTACCATCTTCATGAATACATAACTCTAGTCTTCGTCCTGCTACACATTCTGCCCTAGGCCGTCGAAGCTTAGAATCCGTTAACTGAGTTAACTTGATCCTCTCAACTATACTGGACTGAACTTGCATACTAGCCATCAATGCCACACTGGTAGAAAGAACTACTTCTATTCCCATCTTCTGAAGATCTGCTAACAATTCTGGCGGTGCTGTTAGAAAATAAACCCTGGCTCTCCTGCTCAATGCATCTGCTACAACGTTGGCCTTCCTAGGATGATACTACAAGTTGATGTCATAATCCACAAGTAGCTCTAGCCATCTTCTCTGACGCATGTTAAGATCCTTCTGGGTAAATACATACTTAAGACTCTTGTGGTCGGTAAAAATCTCTACCCGATCTCCATACAAATAATGCCTCCACAACTTAAGCGCGAAAACTATCGCTGCTAACTCCAAGTCGTGAGTTGGGTATTCCTCTCATGATCACGAAGCTGACATGATGCATAAGCTACTACCTTCCCATGCTGCATCAAGACACATCCTAATCCCTTGTCGGATGCGTCGAAATAAACTAAAATTCCTCCAGTCCCATCTGGAAGCGTGAGAATGGGTGCCGTCATCAATCTCTACTTCAACTTCTCGAATGAACTCTGACACTCTGTTGTCCAAGTAAACTGTACATCCTTGCGGGTCAACTGCGTCAATGTGCTGAAATTCGAGCAAAATCTGACACAAACCGTCGGTAATAGCCGGCCAATCCTAAGAAACTCCGAACTTCTACGATGGTGCTAGGTACAGGTCATGTCTCTATGGCCACTATCTTCTGGGGGTCCACTTACACTCCACCTCTAGTGATGATGTGACCTAAGTACAAGATACAATCCAGCCAAAACTCGCACTTACTGAACTTCGCATACAACTAGTGCTCTCTGAGAATCTGAAGAACTACACGAAGATGTTGCTCATGCTCTGCCTCATTCTTGCTATAGACTAAGATATCGTCTATTAACACTATCACGAACTGATCCAAATAGGACATGAAGATACGATTCATGAGGTCCATGAATACGGCTGGCGCATTGGTTGCTCCAAATGGCATAACAAGGAACTCCCAATGTCCATACCTCGATCTGAATGCTGTCTTCGGGATGTCTTGCTCTCTAACTCTGATCTGATAGTACCCTGACCGCAAGTCAATCTTCGAGAATACAGCCGCTCCCTTGAGCTGATCAAATAAGTCATCTATCCTTGGTAGAGGATACCTGTTCTTGATTGTTACAGAGTTCAAGGTACGATAATCAACACATAATCTTGACGTACCATCCTTCTTCTTCACAAGAAACATCGGGGCTCCCCAAGGTGATCCACTAGCATGAATGAATCCCTTGGTTCTGAGTTCTTCAATTATCTTGTACAAGATTTCCAACTCTGTAGGTGCCATCCTGTAGACTCTCTCCGATACTGGCATCGTCCCTGGAATCAAGTCGATGGTGAACTCTATCTCCCTTTCTGGGGTCATGCTTGGAAGCTCTTCGGGAAATACATCAGAAAACTCTTCTACTACTCTGGGAAACTGAACTGCCACTGCTACTGCCATCCGCAATACAGGGAGAGAAGGTTCTACTCTGCCCCTGGAAAATGAAAACTTCGATTCGCCAGGAATACCAAAAATAATCCGGCCAATATGGCAGTCTATTCTTGCGTATTGATCCTTCAACCAATCCATTCCTAGGACCATATCATAATCGACCATCGGGAATTCTACCAACCTAGCGAAAAACTCTCTACCGCTAACTACGATTCGACACGAGGAAAAATACTCTATCTACTCCCACAAGATCGTTACCAGTAAGTATATTGAGCCTTACTGATAATGACTCGGGCTCCAGTCCTATCCGTGTTACGAATCGTGTAGACATAAATTAATGCGATGCATCCGAATCAAATAATACCGATGCAGAAAAAGAGTTGACGAGAATGGTACCTACCACCACCTTACCTGATGCCAACTGCTCCTCTACGGTCAAAGACATCGCTTGACCTTACCCTCTGGGTGCTGGTCCCCTCTGCTGGAAACCTATTTGGCGGTTCTGAATCTGAGCTTGGACCTGGGCATACTGCTGCGGCCTCTACTGCTGGAATGCTTGAGCCTGAGGCGGCAATAGCCTCAGAGGCTGGTACGGTTGCTGCTGCATTGGTGCTGGTCCCCTCCTCGAGGGACTAGTCTGGGCCGATGAGGAGGAACCGGCTCTCTGTGGGCAGGATCCTATCATATGGTCCAATGCCCCATAAGCCAAACACAATCCTTGTGCTCTGCGACATTTTGATACTACATGTCCTGGCTTTCCACAATAAGTGCAGCCCATTGTGGAAGACTGCCTCCGCTTCTGTTGCTGAGGGTACGTCGGAGTCGAATGCTGAACCGACGTAACTGATGCCGTCCTCCTCGGAGCTCCAATAGTCAAGGCCCTAGCTGCCGGGGCTGGGGCTGAGGACTGGGATCATCTGACCATGGGACCGCTTCCGCCTGGGCACAATCTGAATGACTTTTACTCAGAAGGTGCCACGTGTGTAGGCGCAGCTCAAATCAAGCGCAGGTTGACTTGTTGACTGAAGCTCGCGCAACCTAAAAAAGTTGCGACAACTTACATTCTAAAGCAGGATGACATGGCGAACATGCCACTAATCTCTCAAGACGTGTCTACTATCCTGTACACAACCACGTTCAACTCAATCATACGATGTCACGCATCTAAATACAGTTAATATACGATTGACAACTGAATGGAAGTTGGCACAACAGGAGGTTGGCGCAATCCAGTATGGCGCAATCCAGCCTCGCGTACATCAGAATAACTGCTAAAATAGTTATTTCCTGAACTCTATAAATAGAGTTTCTAATCATCATCAAAATGAGAGACTCTTGCAAAATTGCTGCTACATTCTCCAGAGGCTACAGTCTTCAAGTTCACATAGTCCAAGGGATAAAGTGATCGTCTTCTGATCAGATTCCTAAAGTTGTACTTTCCCAGAATTCATTGTACTTTGTACTCTTTTACAAGTTTGGAATAAAACAAATTTTTATTTTGTTTTTTTGCAAACAAAATGGCGACACTGCTGGGGACGACTTTCTCCTCCGACGAGAAAGTGACAACTCAATGTGACATTGCATCGATCGACAAGACGCAAAAAACTCTGGTTGTACAAGTCAACCAGACGGCCTACGAGAATATGATCAACACCAAGAGCAACAAGTGCGCAGTGGCTATTGCCAAAAATAGGGCTGTGTGGACTCCTAAATCCCCCACAGTCGCTGTTGCCCAGGCGCAAATTGAGTGCTCGATGATCAAGGCGCAATCCGCCTCAGTGGCTCTAGTATAACCTGTTTCTGTTGCTAAGGCACAATCTGCTCCCTCTGCTGCCCATGCACAGTCTATCAAAGTTGCTGCCAAGGCTCTACTAATAGTCCGTAGGACTATAGCGCAACCCAAGCAATCTGCTACTCCGGCGTAACTTAAGGGAACTAGTCTTTTGGCTATACCCTCTTCTGATTCTCAAGTTCTGAACTTAGAGAATTTATGTCCTAGTGCTAACACTAGACAGAACAAAGAAAAAAGTCCTATGTCATTTTTTTAATTGGCACAATCTATGCCTAAAATGATCGCACAGCAAAACAAAGGAAAACGCTTCTTAGCTAACCCTGTTCAAAATAAAGGAAAGCACCCTTTGGTCTTTCCTCAAACTCTTCTGGTTTATGACTCAGAGGAAGATGTATCAGATTCTATTCCTGTAAATAGAGGTCCTCGGATCTCTGATACTGGAAAGAATACTGATCACAGAGGTATCTTGCCTACTCCTATGGGGTCTGGCCAAGATCTTCCTACCTTGCAAATTTCAAGATCCAAACAAAGAAAATTGAAGGTATCACAAACAGAGACACCAGGAGCAAAATTTTCAGATTTATGCGCAGCGTCAACCAATATCAGCTTTGGCAAAACGTAAGAACCCTATGCCAAAGGCCAATTTGCATCAAAAGCCAAAGTTTGAAAAGAAAGACCCTTCTACCTATGCTAATGAGTTGAGTACATCTTTGTACACTCAAGGAACCAAACACCAGAAGAATATGAGACATGTTCCAAACATCATTAAGGAATATGTCCCTCCGACTTCTTCTCGTCCTATGGTTGTAACTGATCTCCGGAAACGTCTTACACAAAGACGAAAAACTACGGGAATGCTTTCCTCACCTCCAAATCGTACTTTAAATCGCCATTGCCTACATGAAGTTGTCATCAACTGTTGTTGCCAATCGGCTCGACGATCTGTCTTCGATCGTCTGAACTATGCTTCAACTCCTGAACATATAATAGAAGACGAAGATGAACTATTATATGCTTCTGTTAACATGACTTCTCAAGGTACTGGGGGTGGGAAACGTCCAAGATGTAATGCATCCCGTAATCCTACTCAACAATACTTAGATCGGATCCATGCATCCAGTGAAGGTGTCTTTTAATACACAAGATCAAAAAATCGACATTTGATCCAAGGTGTCTTTAATCAAGAAGATCTCCCTATCACCCATATGGGAGAGGACTCTCTTTCAGAGTTTGATGCAGATAGTGAAAGTTCTGAACAAACTATCTCGTCAATAGCTGCAAGAGAAGTGACGGCATATACCATCACAGAAGATCAAGATGCCTCTACATCAATCAGCCAAGAGCAACGAATTGTTGCATTAGAAGACAAATTGAAAACCATGGCAGAAATGGTTGCAAGCATGCACACCATAATGGTAGCTCAACATACAGTGCCTCCGATTGTAAACCCTATTACAAATTCAGAGCTTATAGCATCTTCTGTACCTGTTAGTCTGGGGGTACCGGTCCCTCAGGTTACTTCTGTTCCAACTCAAGCTGATCCAAGTCAGTCTGGTGCTGGGGGTGGTAATTACCATGCTGTTACTCCTCCTAACACTCCTAACCAGCCCACCAATTCTCAAACATCAGGGGATGCTAATGAGGCTGTGAAACTCTTATGCACTCAGTTTGAGGCCTTCAAGCAGAATGATGGCCTACAAAGATTGGACATCAAGCAACCATATCCTACAGAGTGGAAGGAAGTTCCATTTCCTCCTAAGTATAAACTTCCAACCATTATGCTGTTTGATGGTAGCACTTCTCCAAGTCAGTACATCAATTATTTCGAAGTGATGACTAATCAATTACAGCCAAATGATGCTCTCCTTACCAGAGTGTTCATCGGATGTTTAGCCGGTGCAGCATATGACTGGTATCGTAGCTTACCTGATGGTTGTATCAATTTTTTTGTCGGTTTCAAACAGATGTTCTTGGAACACTTTTATGAGGGAGTCAACGACATGACAATGTCTGCCCTCATTAAAATTAACAGAGGCACAATGAATCCACAGAGAGTTTTATTGAAAGATTCCGCCGAGAGGCACTCAAAATGCCTTTAGACACTCCATCTGCTGTAACAATAGACACTTGCAAATCAAACTTGTTGCCTATTATCAGTATGTGGACGGGATCTACACAATTCCAGGATTGGCCTCTTTTATTGTTAATACAAAGGCGGCAGAAGTGAGTGCTGAAAAGTTCAAGCAGTTAGGAGTCCAGATGACTCACCCTAACCAAGATAAACATTCTACACCTGGGGGGTAGTAATCGCCAGAATAACCGCAAGAATAAAGAAACATTGGCCATCAATCTTAAAGGCAAAGAGTCTTTGGCTGTCAATATTACTCATACGGCATCCACTCCATCAGCACCATTGCAAAAGTCAACTCGTCCAAAAGAAGAGTATTCTTTCGACGAAGATGATACGTTGAGCATCTTCGATTGCTTGATCAAAAGCAATAAGCTTCAGCTTCCAGAGGTAAAGCGACCAGAAGAAGTTGGTAAAATTGATCACCCTAAATACTGTGTTTATCACAGATTCATAGGGCATCCAACCAGAGCATGTTATGTGCTCAAAGGCAAAATCTAAGAGTTGGTCAACTCTGGAGCAATTACTCTATAGTAGGACGAGAAAACAGCGACTGCTAATGTGGTTTCTCTCCAATTTGGCAATTTTCCACCACAACTCGTACAAGATGGGACTGTCCCCATTCCAAAGACTACTCTAGAAATTGTGAATATCCCGCCTCCTCAAAACGAAGAACTTGTTCCAATGACAACTGATAAAGGAGAGATTATGTAGATTCATCCAGATCTGGTTGCAGAATTTGAAATACCTTCCTCTTCTAAACAAAAGAAGCATTCCAAGTCTAAATCAAAGAACTGCAATATGCTATCCGTTGAACCATTAATAGAAGAAGAAATCCTAATGGGCACTAGATCTGGGAAACCTTATCTTCGGGAGTATTCCAAAAATCAAAAAAAACCCTGCTCTATCCTCGGATGCTCTTCCTTCATCATCTTCTCCTGCTGAAGATACACCGTCTACATCTGAGCTTGTGGCCGAACCATCTCCTCCTAAACCAACATCAACAGACAAGGAAAAGCAACCTGTTCGCTTTGATAAAGCATTAAAAAAGTCATCATCTCTTGGACTTGAAAAGCCTTACAATTTTGACATATTGGCTCAATTGGCCAATACTCCAGCAAGATTGTCAATTTTTGAACTTTTACGTCTCTCAAAAGAAACTCGTGAGACATTAAGTGAAGCTTTGATACAGGCTGACACCTGTTTAACTTTTCTCAAGAAGCCTGAAAAGGAGCCAGTCAGCTGTGCATATTGTCATAGTGTATTTGAGTTAATGCCCAATATCACTTTTACACAAGATGACATGTTGTTAGAAGACAATCGTCATGATCGTCCTCTCTATTTCACGGGAGATGTGGATACCATGAAAGTCGATCGTATTCTGATTGATCCCGGATCTGCACTTAGCATCATGCCAAAGTCCTTATTGGACGCTTTGAAAATTTCAGTACATAATCTTTCTACAACTATTACTACCATCCTGGGATTCAATCAAGGAAGAAGTGAACCTTTGGAGAAGATACGCCTAAAACTTTAAATTGGCAATCTTCGTACAAAGGTAACTTTCTATGTTGTTGACAATCATGGCTCATACAATGCTTTATTGGGAAGGCCATTCCTCCATGAACATAATATTGTACCCTCTACACTCTACCAATGCTTCAAATATATGGATAGTAATGGAGAAGTCCAAAAAGAAATTGCAGATATGAATCCTTTCAAAGGTGTTGAAGCATATTGCAACGATTCTCGTATGTACAAAGAGAAATTCATGAAGGTGGTACTAGCAATGGACACAGATAAAGAACAAAAGAGTATATCTAATGATACTCTGGTGATTCCAGTCAATAAACGTACCTCATGTCCTCAATCTCCCCAACTACTGACTATTTATCTACCTTCCCAAGAGAAGCGACCTAAAGGTGATAGTCAGGAACAAAGGAAGCTCACCTCTTCTGAGTCGCTTGTAATCGATCTTCGTCGCAAGAAGCTCCCTTTTCCTTCTCGTTCTTCTTTTCCCCCTCTTGTCATCAATCTGACTAAGCCTACTAAGGCTAAAGTCCCTGTTGTAAATAATGGTATAAAGATCAATAAAGCATCTCCTTTGCAGTATACTGATGTCTTTTACTGTACTCAGTGTTATTTGGATATGCTAGATAACTTTAAGCCACTTACAATAGAAGTCGTATCATCTCGACGAAATGTGGTATCACTGGATTCAATACAAGAGTCGTACTTCTTAGTACCATCTCGAAAGAAAGATGAAAAGCCTATATTCTTCAACAAGAGAGAAGAACCAAAAATCATGCTCTATAATGATGATAGAGATGATACAGGAAGGCTACAATTATGACGCTATAGTCCACAATCTAAAGCCATCATCCGTAAAATGGGCTATGATTTCAGAACAGGTCTCAACAATGGTAAAGGAAGGCGAACCCCTCTTCGTACTGCTGTTCCAAAAGAAAAATCACAACAATACTACAGTAAAACAAAACAAGGACTAGGTTATATGTCACCACTTTCAACTCCAGAACCTTCTGAATCTGATGAAGAAAAACGTTCAAATTCTTCTGATTCTATCTCATGGGACTGTGATACCAGCATCGGTCATATCCATAAGGTGATAGTATCTTCTAATATGGTGTCCGTCGAATTCTCAGAAGACGACGAAAGTGACATTGAAGAAGCTCCTGAAATGGATCATTGGGTACAAAGGATGGACAATCAGTGAAAACTTTGTTTTGAACAACGAGAACCACCTACTGAAGACCAACTGGTCCAAGTTGATATTGGAGAGAAAGGTGTATCACGACCAATCTTCATCAGCAAAAATCTCTCAGAAGATGATAAACAAGAGTTACTTCACCTTATTCGTGAATACATTGATATCTTCGCTTAGAGTTACGAAGATATACCGAGATTAGATCCTCAAATTGTAACTCACAAGCTTAACATCTTGCCGAATGTCAAACCGGTCAAACAACAACAACGGCGATTCAAGCCTGAAATGATGGATGCAATTGATGATGAAGTCAAAAAGCTTATAGCTTGTGGCTTTATTAGAGAAGAACAACATCCTGACTGGGTGGCCAATGTCGTCCATGTCCTGAAGAAGACCGAAAAGGTTCGAGTTTGCATAGATTTTCGGTATCTCAATGATGCTTGCCCCAAAGACGAATTCCCTCTCCCAATTACTGATGTTATGATTGACAATACATGTGGATTCGAACGAATTTCTTTCATGGATGGGTTTTCTGGATATAATCAAATCCGGATGAATCCTGAAGATGAGAAACATACTTCGTTTTGTACTCCTCGGGGTGTGTACTGTTATACGGTCATGCCATTTGGTCTTAAGAATACAGGTACAACTTACCAGCGGGCTATGAGCACTATATTTCGAGATCATTTGTGAAAGACTGTCGAATGCTATGTTGACGATATTGCTGTCAAAAGTCGTCTCAAAGAAGATCACATTCAAGATTTAAGAACTATCTTCAATCTAATGCTCCAGTATCAACTCAAGATGAACCCCACCAAGTCTTTCTTGGGTGTCTCTAGTGGTAAGTTTCTCGGCTTCGTTATTACCTCTAAGGGTATACATGTTGATCCCGAGAAGATCAAAGCCATTCAAAAGATGCGTCCTCCACACAACCTAAAAGAGCTACGAGGATTCCAAGATCGACTTGCGTACCTCAGGCGGTTCATTTCAAATTTATCTGGACGTTGTAGACCCTTTACTCACTTAATGAAGAAATGTGTGTCTTTCGTTTGGACGGAAGAATGTCAACGAGCATTTGATGATTGTCACTACCACATTTCTAGCTTGAGGGTATTTTGGTCATTTTTAAAATTTTAAAAATTATTTGGGATTTATTAGTATTAATTATAATTATTAGAATTTTCAGTGATTTTTAGTATAATTGATTTGGTGCTATTATTGACTTTGACTCAGGGTGACTTAGGAGACTGTCCTAGAAGCTAACCTAGGTCATGACTACTTGGTTAGAGTGTGTAACCCTAGCTTGACCTAAGTTAGTGATATCCTACTCATTAGAAATTATTTGGAGAGAATATGAATTTATTTGGCTAGAGAATGGCTTGTGGTTTCATAAGTCATGACTTATGACTTAGGTCCATAGAGGCCCATAGACCACTAGTAGAACCCTAACCCTAGGCCAATCCCCACTTGGCCGGCCAACCCTATCCTTCCCCTATCTATTTAATGCCTCCTCAAAGTTAGGGCTAGCCTCCTTAGAATATTTGCAAGTTTAAAGAAGAGGTAACCCTTTCTTCCCCAATCCATAACTCCTCCATTCCAACTCCTTTTTCTTCCAAATTTCTTGCAATAGCTTCTAATTGCTGCATTCTCTATGTCTATGGTGAGAAATTTTAGGAAAGGACCAATTTGAAGAAGTTTTGGTAGCTTGAGGAACCACTTACATTGGAGCTTTTTGAGCCATTGCAAACCCTAGGTAAATTTCGAATCCATTCCATAAAATGATGTTTTAATTGCATATTTAGGAAGCCCTAGGTCTACCCTAACTGTAGGTATAGCTATTCCTAGGTTTCGTGTCCAATACGTATCCGTATCGGACACGTATCAGTGGATACGTGTATGTGCTCGATGAAATACCACAGTGGGCATTTCATCACTATTTTCCAATTTGGTTTGAATAGGAAATTAGTTTTTAACCTCGCTTATGGGTTTCCAGTGTTCTGAGGTGTTATTGGTGTCGTGTCGTATCGCATTGGACACGGGTACACGCGGGGTGCAATACGTGCGCGCACGGGTAGCATTTCCCTGCTACTCGGGGTTGATTGCACGCAGTACACGCCACTTGGACACATGTAACTTGACACTTGGGTGCGGGCAGTGTCTGACACGAGGCCCTCCGAAGTTTCATGGGTCCTCGTGTCGTGTCGGACACGGTATCGTGCGTATACGAGGAGTGCACTGTGCGTGCACAGTTCTGTGGTTGTTCTGTGTTTTAATGATTTAATTCATGTTTTTAAATGCTAATTAGATCCTAACATGATTAATAATGTATGTTAGATTGAGTTTACATGTTAGTTTAGGTGGTTTGATATGAGGAATGGAATATTTGATTCGAGTTGGATTCGAACATTGTATTTGGCTGATACACTGATAACATGTTCTGATACATGGGTTATTTCGAAATTTACTGAACTCTAAATCCTATTTTAAGTAATATTTTCAACTGTCAATTACTCCCACATAATTGTTAGTTCATGTTAATGCAATGTTACAATTCGAATTAGGCTTTTTGGTTGAGAATGAGATTTTGACATTGTGTTGGTTTTCGAATGTAATAGCTGATACATTGATTTGAGTTTCAGTTCTATATCTTGAACTGCAATTGAATGATTATTTATTGATAACCTGAGTTGAATTTCCATACATTGTATTGTTGTTTTCATGTGATTCAAATTGTGTGGAATGGGGTTTTGGGCACTGTTTTGGCTTTCGACTAGCTATAGGACTGATGCTATAATGAATGTTTTGATTCAATGTGATCACTGTTTCCAGATTTTCCTAAACCTTCAACTGATTGATTTTCCATTCACTGTCAATGTGTTACAGTTTTCCTAGTTCACTGATTTCCAGGTTACATGGTTAGCCACTATTTTTTATTGCCCATACACAAATGTATTTCCCTGACTTCCATTTGACATTGCACACAGGATCACCTAGTACACAGGTTATAATTTTCTATTTTCCTGTATACACAGGTTCACACATTGTTAGCTGCCACTGTTTTTCCTTTTAACATTTCACTGACACTCCTTTGACACATGAGCACAATATGTTACACTGATTTTCCTAATACACTTTACTGATTTCAGGAACACCCTCACACCCTCCTGCCACATACACACACACACACAGGTTTATTACCATTCACTGTTTCCAGGAACACACACGCAAATGTCTACCACTGTTATATTGGTAAACTTCACTGATATTGTACCCAGGTTTGCCTATTCACTAACTGTTTCTAATTTCCTGCTAACACACAATCTCTTGTCTCTCACTCACACACACACATGAACACCTACATATGCCCTTCCCTATTCTTCTATGTGTAAGCATATATTATAGGTAACCTATATGCTAATGTGTGTGACTATATTATATTATGTAAATATATCAATGAGTGTATTATATTTTAGATATATATATATTGTTATGTATATGTGTGTTATGGGTTGGTTTTAGGCATGGTATTGCCTAATAGCCTATAGCCTAGGGCTCTTAGCCTATGGGTGTGGCTTGAATGCCAGTATAGAGTCTAGATTGGACTTGTATAGCCTTGTTAGACCTAGAATAGACTAGTTAGACTAGTATAGACTTGTTTGACTTAGGTTTGACCTAGTTGACCTAGTTTGACTTTTAGGGTTGACTAGAGTTGACCAAGAGTTGACTTTGGTCTAGATTGACCTAGATTCATGTAGAATGTATTGACTTATATCTTATTATCATTTTAGACTTATGGTGACTTGTACTATTCTATAGGAGACAGACACCACTCCTCGGACAGTAGATACTCTACAGATACTCAGGATACAGGCGAGTACATTCTCTGATCATTTCATATCTTGTTAGAATTATATTCCTGCTTTAGATTACTTTACTTGATGCTGTCACGACATTATCACGGATTAGTACTATATGGATCTCTTCATGCGATGTTATCCCCCTCGGGAGCATCGGGTACATTATGTCATGTGCGTTTCACTTTTATCATGTACTCCTGTGTTTTTACCATACATGTACACTCTTGTGAATCATGTACTCTCATGTTCACAGAGCCCTCATGTATACTATCACGTGCACCCTTTCATGGGCCTTCATGTGATATCACGTATAATAATATAACCTGCTTAGATCCTTGTGTATTGATTGGGGAAAACGGGGGAGTGCAAATAGTCATGTGAACAAATTCTATAGTAGTGTAGATCATGTGAAACTCCTTAGTGTACATGTGCTATCTTGTACTCTACATCACTAGCCACTGTTAGTTCTCTATATACAGTAGCTATTTACTTACAGTTCTCTTTCTTTTACATCATGTACTTCCTTTTAGTTTTCTGTATCTTACTCTACTGCATGTTTATATTTCTAACCTGCTATGATCTGTTGAGATCTATTGTGCTCGTTCCTGTCCTGACTGGACCAGTTGAAAATATTACAGAGGATGAGGAGGAGGCCTGTGTGGATACCTTCTATGGGACAGCCCTAGACGACACTTGTGAGCTGGACTCTCAGGAGGACCCAGCTCTAGCTGATGGCATTACCCTACTGCCTAGACTAGTTTAGTTAGGCTTATTATTACTTATGTTGTCTTGGGACTAGTTTAGTTAGGTTTTATTTCTGTCATTGAGATCTGGATTGTATATATTCTTTCATACTCTGTAGTTGAGACTTTGTATTTCTGGATGTTTGCTGAGATGTTATCTTAGACACTTAGACTCTTCTGATCATCTGTATTTCTTTTGAGTTCTATATCATATCGTGCTTCTTCGTCCTTAGTTGTGATTGAGTTCACATTCTGCTATGTCACCCCCATTCGGGGAGTATAAACTGTTTAGCCTTATACTGTTGGATGCATGAGACCTAGGACAGCGTTCTACCGTCGACACTGCGGCGTAGGCTGGACATACCCACTTCTCATGCCCTTACTCTAGGGTGCGGGTCGTGACACATTTTTAGTGGTGGCCCATGCAGGTCGAGTTTGTGTAGTGGTATTCGAACTAGAGCCTACAGCCTGCAGTAGGATTAGGATATTTTTGGAGGTACTCAATCACATTAGAAAAAACTCTTAAATAAGATTCTTATTACCTAAAATTGCTGCATTATTGACTTTCCTTGAAAATAAACCGTCCTCCCTTGATGTTATCATTTTATTCTCAGTGATTGTCCTCTCGTTTGATCTGTCTTCAGGATGGTTATGGAGATGCGATCTCATCTCGATCGAAAAGACACCACTGAGGGGTCTACCACTCATAGTCCTGATCAGCAGGGCCCCGAGACTGTATCTCCTGTTATGCCAGCTCAGGCTGGGATATCTGTAGCTTATGGGAGTGCACCTCTTCCTACTCAAAGACTTTCTCCAGTCATTCCGAACATTCTTCAGCAGCAGTCGCCATCAGGATCAGAGGACGTGGCGCGGTTGTTCTCCTTTTTCCAGCAGATAGTGGAAACTCAGCGGCAACAGTTGTTCAAGAGGGGACATGACATTCATGGAGTTAGCAGCAGTGGAGGACAGGCTAAGAGGCCTCACGTACAGATTCAGCACCAGTATCAGCAGAGGCCTGTTCAGCAACAGTTCCAGGGTCAGGGCCATCAGCAGGAACAGTAGTAGCCCAGACAGTATCAGACACCCAGACAGCAGACAGTCAGTTGTCCCTACTGCAAAAAGCCAGGGCATGAATGGGGTGAATGCCGAAAGAGGCTGGACAAGTGCCTACTTTATGGAGCAGCGGACCACCAGCTGAGGGAATGTCCCAAGAGCCAGACAATAATGACTCAGGTAGCAGCAGGAGCTAGGGCTCCGACAGAGCAGCCGAGGGGACCACCGTTACAGATG
The DNA here is from genome assembly GCA_029216955.1 of Iris pallida. Lineage (NCBI taxonomy): Eukaryota > Viridiplantae > Streptophyta > Magnoliopsida > Asparagales > Iridaceae > Iris > Iris pallida. Next base: position 6,762,522 of record JANAVB010014200.1, read on the forward strand.
CAGCAGACCCCTAGATAGCAGCATGTTACCAGTTGCCCTTACTGTAGAAAACCAGGGCACGATTGGGGCGAATGCCGGAAGAGGCTGGGCAGATGTTTACTTTGCGGAGGATCGGATCATCGGCTGAGAGAGTGTCCCAAGTCATCGGGACAGACAGTTCAGGGAGCAGGAGCTAGGGCTCCGGTAGGCCAGCAGGAAGGATTATCCTTACCGACTCAGCAGCAGAGGTTTGTTCAGCACCAGCAGCAAGCCAGGGGAGGCCAGCATGGACGAGCTTTTGCCGGGACAGTCGAGGATGCTCAGGCCATTGGAGATCTAGTTGCAGGTTCTGTTCTTTTGATTCCATTTCCAAAATTGCCTCTTATAACTGCCTTGAATTTCGATTCTCTCTGTTCCTTGTTGATTGATCAATTTTGTCATGTTGTTCTTGTGTTATCTTTGATTTTTTTTCTGAGATGAATCATATGGGCTAGGTCACCCAGTTATGGAATCTAGAATTTTCGATAGTCGTGTTAGCTGGCATAGTGAGGACATATAGTCAGATTTAGGACGTATTTCTCGGGTGTGGGAATTTAAGGTTTTCGCTGCCAAGCATGCAGCAATACAAAAATTTTAAATACCATGATTCTAGAAGTATGTGCCTTGGTCAAGGACCCTTTGATTATCGTAGCCTTGCTCACTAGCATGACGAAGACTCTGAGTAACATGATTTTGGACAGACGCATATGATTATCAGATTTTATCTTGAGAAAGTTTTAACCTATCATCTCTATCATACCCTTCTGTTGTTATAAGATTGTATTCTATCATCAATAACTTAGGAGTAGGGATATTTTAGTTTGTAGAACTTATTCATGGGTAGATCTTCATAGTGTAATGATATGACGACTTGTAGGGTGTCTGTACCCTAGAGATAAAAGTTAGTACTGGTATTAGAATAGTAACCCATTGTAGATGATTTCCCTGTTATTATAATACCAACTAGTTTACATATAGGATGTTAGTATGCCTTACAGTCTTGATGATTGTTATTATTTTTCTTACCCTTTTTTCCAGTGAGGCACCCATGACCAAAGCCTGTCCTTGAGTATAGTTGTAGTTCACCTAAGACTGAGAGGCCTATATACATATAGATTACAGATGATATACTTAGGATATATGTGATGGGTTATTGTTCTTGAGTATATATATGTGGTATTTGGGATTGGTGTGCTTAGCTTGTAGGTATTTAGTTATGGGTGACTTGATAGGATTGAAAAGTTAAGAGCTAGCCTATTATAGAGTTTTTCTTTTGCTAATCTCTAGTTGCCAACACCTAGATAGCTAGCATAGGTGAAATCCTAAAAAGTTGACCAGTTGATGACCAAGTACTTGGATGTTGAGAAATTGACTAGTTGTTGACCAGTAGTTGACCCTTGTCAATGTTTGACTTAGTTGACTGGAGATAGGATTAGAAGCAGGTTGTTGTTGAGTTGATGATCATGTTTGATTTTTAGTAACTTGAGACCTTGCTTGTGATTAGGTTGGAGACATAGTTTTTCTGCGGATATCTCCGACTCGTGGTACGATACGTTTTGGTGGAGGTGGAAAGCTTAGCCCGCGCTTCATCGGCCCTTTCGTTATCAGCAGGAGAGTCGGGGACGTGGCTTACAGGCTAGACTTGCCACCTGTACTAGTGGGGGTCCACAACGTATTCCACGTATCACAGTTGAGACGGTACGTGGCTGACCCTAGCCATGTGCTCGATCATTCGGAGATTGAGGTTGGACCTACTCTCAGTTATCCAGAGCAGCCTGGGGAGATTCAGGATCGCTGTGAGAAGGTGCTGAGAAACCAGGTGATATCCTTGGTTCGTATCGCATGGAGGCATCATTTTCCAGGAGAGTCGACCTGGGAGCAGGAGGATGAGATGCGCGAGCGATACACATATCTGTTTACACCGTGAGTTATGATTATCTATCTTTCTCATCTGTTAGTTTCGCCCTTTTAATTTCGAGGACGAAATTATTTTAAGGGGGTAGATTTGTCACTACCACATTTCTAGCTTGAGAGTATTTTGGTCATTTTTAAAATTTTAAAAATTATTTAGGATTTATTAGTATTAATTATAATTATTAGAATTTTCAGTGATTTTTAGTATAATTGATTTGGTGCTATTATTGACTTTGACTCAGGGTGACTTAGGAGACTGTCCTAGATGCTAACCTAGGTCATGACTACTTGGTTAGAGTGTGTAACCCTAGCTTGACCTAAGTTAGTGATATCCTACTCATTAGAAATTATTTGGAGTGAATATGAATTTATTTGGCTAGAGAATGGCTTGTGGTTTCACAAGTCATGACTTATGACTTAGGCCCATAGAGGCCCATAGACCACTAGTAGAACCCTAACCCTAGACCAACCCCCACTTGGCCGGCCAACCCTATCCTTCCCCCATCTATTTAATGCCTCCTCAAAGTTAGGGCTAGCCTCCTTAGAATATTTGCAAGTTTAAAGAAGAGGTAACCCTTTCTTCCCCAATCCATAACTCCTCCATTCCAACTCCTTTTTCTTCCAAATTTCTTGTAATAGCTTTTAATTGCTGTGTTCTCTATGGCTATGGTGAGAAATTTCAGGGAAGGACCAATTTGAAGAAGTTTTGGTAGCTTGAGGAACTACTTACATTGGGGCTTTTTGAGCCATTGCAAACCCTAGGTAAATTTCGAATACATTCCATAAAATAATATTTTAATTGCATATTTAGGAAGCCCTAGGTCTACCCTAACAGTAGGTATAGCTATTCCTAGGTTTTGTGTCCAATACGTGTCCGTATCGGACACGTATCAGTGGATACGTGTATATGCTCGATGAAATACCACAGTGGGCATTTCATCACTGTTTTCCAATTTGGTTTGAATAGAAAATTAGTTTTTAACCTCGCTTATGGGTTTCCAGTGTTCTGAGGTGTTATTGGTGTCGTGTCGTATCGTATTGGACACGGGTACATGCGGGGTGCAACATGCGTGCGCACGGGTAGCATTCCCCTGCTACTCGGGGTTGATTGCACGCAGTACACGCCACTTGGACACATGTAACTTGACACATGGGTGCGGGGAGTGTCTGACACGAGGCCCCCCCGAAGTTTCGTGGGTCCTCGTGTCGTGTCGGACACGGTATCGTGCGTGCACAGGGAGTGCACTGTGCATGCACAGTTCTGTGGTTGTTCTGTGTTTTAATTCTGGTTTTAATGATTTAATTCATGTTTTTAAATGCTAATTAGATCCTAACATGGTTAATAATGTATGTTAGATTGAGTTTACATGTTAGTTTAGGTGGTTTGATATAAGGAATGGAATATTTGATTCGAGTTGGATTCGAACATTGCATTCGGCTGATACACTGATACCATATTCTGATACATGGGTTATTTCGAAATTTGCTAAACTCGAAATCCTATTTTAAGTAATGTTTTCAACTGTCAATTACTCCCACATAATTGTTAGTTTATGTTAATGCAATGTTACAATTCGAATTAGGCTTTTTGGCTGAGAATGAGATTTTGACATTGTGTTGGTTTTCGAATGTAATAGCTGATACATTGATTTGAGTTTCAGTTCTATATCTTAAACTGTAATTGAATGATTATTTCTTGATAACCTGAGTTGAATTCCCATACATTGTATTGTTGTTTTCATGTGATTCAAATTGTGTGGAATGGGGTTTTGGGCACTGTTTTGGCTTTCGACTAGCTATAGGACTGATGCTATAATGAATGTTTTGATTCAATGTGATCACTGTTTCCAGATTTCCCTAAACCTTCAACTGATTGATTTCCTATTCACTGTCAATGTGTTACAGATTTCCTAGTTCACTGATTTCCAGGTTACATGGTTAGCCACTGTTTTTCATTGCCCACACACAAATGTATTTCCCTGACTTCCATTTGACACTACACACATGATCACCTAGTACACAGGTTACAATTTTCTATTTTTCTGTACACAGGTTCACACATTGTTAGCTGCCACTGTTTTTCCTTTTAACATTTCACTGACACTCCTTTGACACATGAGCACAATATGTTACACTGATTTTCCTAATATACTTCACTGATTTCAGGAACACCCTCACACCCTCATGCCACATACACACACACACAGGTTTATTACCATTCACTGTTTCCAGGAATACACACACAAATGTCTACCACTGTTAAATTGGTAAACTTTACTGATATTGTACCCAGGTTTGCCTATTCACTAACTGTTTCTAATTTCCTACTAACACACACTCTCTTGTCTCTCACTCACACACACACATGAACACTATATATGCCCTTCCCTATTCTTCTATGTGTAAGCATATATTATAGGTAACCTATATGCTAATGTGTGTTACTATATTATATTATATAAATATATCAATGAGTGTATTATATTTTAGATATATATATTGTTATGTATATGTGTGTTATGGTTTGGTTTTAGGCATGGTATTGCCTAATAGCCTATAGCCTAGGGCTCTTAGCCTATGGGTGTGGCTTGAATGCCAGTATAGAGTCTAGATTGGACTTATATAGCCTTTTTAGACCTAGAATAGACTAGTTAGACTAGTATAGACTTGTTTGACTTAGGTTTGACCTAGTTGACCTAGTTTGACTTTTAGGGTTGACCAGAGTTGACCAAGAGTTGACCTTGGTCTAGATTGACCTAGATTCATGTAGAATGCATTGACTTGCATCTTATTATCATTTTAGACTTATGGTGACTTGTACTGTTCTATAGGAGACAGACACCACTCCTCGGACAGTAGATACTCTACAGATACTCAGGATACAGGCGAGTACATTCTCTGATCATTTCATATCTTGTTAGAATTATATTCCTGCTTTAGATTACTTTACTTGATGCTGTCACGACATTATCACGGATTAGTACTATATGGATCTCTTCATGCGATGTTATCCTCCTCGGAAGCATCGGATACATTATGTCATGTACGTTTCACTTTCATCATGTACTCCTGTGCTTTCACCATACATGTACACTCTTGTGAATCATGTACTCTCATGTTCACGGAGCCCTCATGTATACTATCACGTGCACCCTTTCATGGGCCTTCATGTGAAATCACGTATAATAACATAACCTGCTTAGATCCTTGTGTATTGATTGGGAAAAACGGGGGAGTGCAAATGGTCATGTGAACAAATTCCATAGTAGTGTAGATCATGTGAAACTCCTTAGTGTAGATCATGTACTAATCTGTCCTGTTCACATGTTCTATCCTGTACTCTACATCACTAGCCACTGTTAGTTCTCTATATACAGTAGCTAGCTATTTATTACAGTTCTCTTTCTTTTACATCATGTACTTTCTTTCAGTTTTCTGTATCTTACTCTACTTTATGTTTATATTTCTAACCTGCTATGATCTGTTGAGATGTATTGTGCTCGTTCCTGTCCTGACTGGACCTGTTGAAAATATTACAGAGGACGAGGAGAAGGCCTGTATGGATACCTTCTATGGGACAGCCCTAGACGACACTTGTGAGTTGGACTCTCAGGAGGACCCAGCTCTAGCTGATGGCATTACCCTACTGCCTAGACTAGTTTAGTTAGGCATTCTTACTTATGTTGTCTTGGGACTAGTTTAGTTAGGCTTTATTTCTGTCATTGAGATCTGAATTGTATATATTCTTTCATACTCTGTAATTGAGACTTTGTATTTTTGGATGTTTGCTGAGATGTTATCTTAGACACTTAGACTCTTCTGATCATCTGTATTTTTTTTGAATTCTATATCATATCGTGCTTCTTCTTCCTTAGTTGTGATTGAGTTTACATTCTGCTATGTCACCCCCATTCGGGGAGTATAAACTGTTTAGCCTTATAATGTTGGATGCATGAGACCTAGGACAGCGTTCTACCGCCGACACTGCAGCGTAGGCTGGACGTACCCACTTCTCGTACCCTTACTCTTGGGTGCGGGTCGTAACAATGATATAAAGCGATATTTAATGAGCCCACCGGTTCTTGTACCACTGATCTCAGGGATACCCTTCTTAATGTATGTTCGAGCAATGGATCATTCATTGTGAGCTTTGTTGGCTCAGAAGAACAAGGAAGGTCATGAGCAAGCCATATACTATCTCAGCCGAACAATGATTGGAGCTGAACATCGTTATAGTCCAGTGGAAAAGGAATGTTTAGCCTTAATGTTTGCTGTTCAGAAGACAAGACATTACATCATAGGTCAAACTATCCATGTCATATCCCGGGTCAATCCTCTTCGAGTCTTAATGAAGAAGTCAAGCACACTCAATTCTAGGCTTGCCACATGGGCCATATTACTAGCATAATATGATATGGTTTATGTTCCTCAAAAATTTGTGAAAGGCCAAGCACTTGCTGACTTCTTAGCAGCTCATCCCGTCCCTGAAACATCTAAACTCTATGATGAGATTCCGGACGAGACATTGGAATCAAATATGATCTTAGAAGAATTTTCTACTTGGAGGTTGTTCTTTGATGGAGCTTCTAGAATTGGACCTGGAGGTACTCTCGTTGTTGGAGTAGGAATTGTTCTTGTTTCACCAGATGGATTAACTATTCAAAGGGCCTATTCTTTAGATGAATCATGCTCCAACAATGTGACAGAATACAATGCTTTGTTTATTGGACTTCAATTAGCCAAACAATTGAATATTGAAAATCTCGAAGTATATGGTGACTCTAAGTTGATTGTTAATCAGGTTAGAGGCATATATGAAGTCCGACATCAAGATCTGGTACCATACCATGAAGCAGCAACCAGAATAGCTTCTTCATTCAAAGGATTCTTCATCGAACATGTACGTCGTGCATGCAATACAGAAGCTGATACTTTAGCTAACTTAGCTGCAGTATTGGCAGTTCCAGTCAAAAGACAATAAATGGTGGTTATCTCTAATAGAGAATTATTTTGTGTTGAAAACAATCACAATATTGAATTCAGCAACCTAACTGAAGTCAATGTCATTAATGAAGACTGGAGGATACCTTTCATTGATTTTACAGTATATGACATATTGCCAGAAGATCCTAAAGAAGCTACAAGTATCCGCCGTCGATCACTTCGATTCTATTGTAATCATACTACTAAGACATTGTATCGAAGAACTTTTGATGGATTACTCTTGAGGTGTCTCGCTGGTGATGAAGCAAAGCAGATATTACGTGAAGCTCATGATGGTATTTGTGGAGCACATCAACCTGGTCCTAAACTACAGGATCATATCCGACGTATGGGCTACTACTGGCCTTCTATGGTATCAGATGCTGTTGATTATGCAAGAAAATGCCGTGCATGTCAAATCCATGCAGATTTTATTCACCAACCATCAAAATTTCTTCATCCAACTGCAGCCTCATGGCCTTTTGAAGCTTAGGGCATGGATATAATTGGCCCTATCAATCCTCCTTCATCTCAAGGGCATCGGTTCATCTTAGCTATAACCGATTATTTTTTCAAGTGGGCGGAAGCTATACCTTTGGCTGAAGTAAAAACTAGTAGTGTCATCAACTTCATAAAACATCATGTGATATATAGATTTGGTGTCCCTCGCCGAATCATTCATGATAATAGGCCGCAATTCATCAGCCAGAAGTTTCATAGGTTCTGTGATGACAACAGAATCAATAATGTTGCCTCAACAGCCTATAATCCTTCGGCTAACGGGTTGGCTGAGGCATTCAACAAGACCATTATCAAACTCCTTAAAAAGTTTGTCTCTATTAACAAACGTAATTGGAGTGATAAACTTGGAAAATGTTTATGGACATATCGCACTACTGTCCGTAACCCCACAGGTTGTACACCTTTTTCTCTGGTGTATGGATGTGAAGCAGAACTACCTTTGGAGATTCAGATTCCATCATTAAGAATCGCCATTGCTAATGATCTTACTACAGTCAATAATGATCGTCTTCGGCTTCAGAAATTGGAGGCGCTTGATGAGAAAAGGTTATTAGCTCAACAACACATCGAACTTTATCAGGCACAAATTTCAAAAGCTTTCAATCGTAAAGTCAGAGTGCGAACATTTCAAGAAGCCGAGTTGCTTCTTACAGTCAGACGTCCTATGACTATGACATATATGAGCAAAGGCAAGTTCGAGGCAAAATGGGAAGGACCATATGTGATAAATAAAGTCTTTTCTAACGGTGCCTATCAATTGACAGATATGGACGGTAGAGTTGCTATGATGCCCATCAATGGCAAATTTCTCAAGAAATATTATGTATGAAGACAAAACGTACTTTATTTTCAGAAACATGATATAAATAAAAGTTTATTTTTTATTCAAAAGCAGAATGGAATTACATAATATTAAGGACGGGGAGGAGGTCCTGATCCTTCATGATTAAATACATAGTTTGCCAACAGTTCAAACATCTCATTGTCTGAACTCACAAAGAACTTGCACGCAGCCATCCTCAATGCCTCTTCTTCGGCAGTCTTCTCAGGCTCTACTAGCTTGGAAATCAAGCCCTCTCCTGGTGCGGGAACAGTTGAGCCTTCACCCTTATCTTTCTGAGGAGGTACTGAAGACTCAGCAGGTGGTGTCTTAGTCTTCCCTTCAAGCTTCGGGATGAGCAAATCTTTGGAGGACATTTTGTATAGAAAAGAAATGACGATATCTACGAAAGTTTTATTCTATTTTATAGACAAAACAATCAGATAGTCAATCTCAAGAAGTGATGCGACTTTTTGGAAGAAGCCCAACTGATCGTTTATTTGTAACTGATCATTCATTTATAACTGTTCGTGACTTTCCATTCATTTTCAGTGTCCTTATCTCGAAAATTGAAATGACCGTTCACTTTTCCTCATGAAAGTTCACATTCTCTATACTTTTGAAATTCTGCATTACATCAGCAACTTGTTATCCACATTTTTCCTTGATTCTATGTTTCTTATCACCACATCAAAATCAAATCATAGAGAAGAAAAAAATTATCCTTTATTAAACATATATACATCTTGATGAAAATCTATTACATCTCGGATTTTTATTCTAAATAAAGGTCTATTACATCTTTGGATCTTCCCATTGATAATGAAGATCTATTACATCTTTGGATCTTCTTATTTGTTGGTGGCAATTCCTTGTCGTCTCGGCCTGAAGCAACGAGCCAGACAATGGAATTAACTCTGGTCTTCTCTCTGAGAAAGACTAGAGGAGAACCACAGAGTACAGCAGTCCAAAGATGAGCTGTTGTCAATACAATTGGTGGAAGGAGATAGCCCGCCAGGAGAACTAGGAACGAGATCACCCTTCTGATCCGATTCTTAATTATGTCTCTCCACCATCCAACTCTCATGTATACAGGTTCTTCCTACCATTTGAGGAAGACCCTTCTTAACATGAAGAGTCCTGAGCTGTCTGATTTGAGTGTCAGAACCATATGAGCTGCCTGATGTGGGTGTCAAAAGAGTATTCTCTGCAACATCCAAATCACCAATACCAGTTCTGAAGAAGCTCTCTAACCAAATCCCTGCAAATATCAATGAAATAGGAGAACTTAGCAGAATCTATCAGCAGTATTGCGCCTACAAACTGGCGCACATCAGTATGCGCCTACAAACTGGCGCACATCAGTATGCGCCTACAAACAGGCGCACATCAGCAATATGCCTACAAATTGGCGCACATCAGTATGCGCCTACAAACAGGCACACATCAGCATTGTGCCTACAAACTGGCGCACATCAGTATGCGCCTACAAACAGGCGCACATCAGCAATGCGCCTACAAATAGGCGCACATCAGCAATGTGCCTACAGACAGGCGCACATCAGTAATGTGTCTATAAAGAGGCGCACATCAGCAATGCGCCTATGAATAAGCGCATATCAGCACTGAACATTGATCGAACATGCGTATAACAAGCAATACTCGCCTCTGATCAGAGCTAAATACTGGGCCACAGTGTGAGCCTATTCTCAGAAATAGTTAGCACACATCAATAAGTGTCTACAACATGCAGATTAATATTTGTCTCCAGAAGTGGTGCGAAAGAAAAGTACTCATACTATTGATTCTTCATCAAGACTTACCAATTTTTGAAGACACAGCATGCAAGCAAATAGTGTCAGAATGAAGTGGCGCAAGTGAAGCCTTGTGGGAAGACATTGGTTTTGAGAAAGTATGAATGGTTCGTTCATTTCTGAATGTCCTTTTTAAAGAGGATGAAAATGAGATCGGTGCGTTGTTCTAGGATTCTATTCTGGGAAAGAACTGAAAATAGACATCTAAAAGCGTGTAACGGCTGCCACGTGTTCTTCAGAAGAAACAGTAAAATGAAAAATCAGCTAAAAGAATATGTCCATGAGCAGCATTCGAAGTCACAGCCACATATTATCAGAAATTTTAAAAATTTATTTGCATAAAGATAGGTGGACCCTACAACCAAGGACAAAAAAATAAATAAAAAAAGGGTTCTGCCCAGAATATTATTTTTTGTCCTTGCCTTCATCAGTCTGACGAAGGGCGGCGTCCAACTCTTGCATGGTGCAGATCCCCGAGCGACGCATCAGGTTGAGAAGTCCTTCTGAATTGGCATGATCCTCAGAGGATGATCCGCCACTCGAATGATTGAAGACTGACGGAGTTAAACCGAAACAGTCCAAAAAATTCACTGCCCTCAAAGCTGGGTCAGCCTCCAACAAAAGGGTTGTAGGCGCAATATCTTGTCTCGCTTCAAGAGACTTGGTTGTGGTGTTAGCCTTGGTCTCCATCTCTTTCTTCTTGGGGGCCATTGAAGAACAGAAGTGAAGATTAAAGTACGGAGATCATCAACATATATAGCAACAAATTGACTCTTCGTATTCCTCATGGGAAACTGAAAGAAATAAATAAAATTCTGGAAGACCAAAAGAAGATTGAATATTTTCGAGAAAGGTATTTAATCATGATAACCGAGCATGAGACCGGCGCAACCTGACTTAGTCAAACTTTTATAAATTTAAAGTATTCCAAAACTTTGCAATGTCTTTAAGTTTTGAAAACTTTGAAGGGGGTCTTGTAGAGCCTAAAAATTAAGTTGCGCCTTCAATATACTGATCAGTGATCAAGTTGCGCCCCAAAAGTCTACTTGCGCCACTAATATGAAGTAGACTGCGCCATCGATCAGATTGTGCCTGATATCAAACTGCGCCCAATCTTTTTGCGCCAAAGCCTACGTGGTATTTGACACTTAATGGTCATCATTAACTGACCATACTGACGACTGACACAACAGAGAACGAGGAAAACCTCTTCGAATCCCGTGAAGTGTGTCGCTCAAGGAAAAGTTGGTGGACAGCTGTCCTGTACATTTCGTGAGTTGTGCCCAAGCGCAATCTAAACAAAATCCTTAGTTGCGCCTGGGCAATCTGAATGACTTTTACTCAGAAGCTGCCACGTGTATAGACGCAGCTCAAATCAAGCGCAGGTTGACTTATTGACTGAAGTTCGCGCAACCTAAAAAAGTTGAGACAACTTACATTCTAAAGCAGGATGACGTGGCGCACATGCCACTAATCTCTCAAGACATGTCTACTATCCTGTACACGACCACGCGCATCTCAATCATACGATGACACGTGTCTAAATACAGTTAGTACACGATTGACAACTGAATGGAAGTTAGCGCAACAGGAGGTTGGCGCAATCCAGTATGGCGTAATCCAGCCTCGCGCACATCAGAATAACTGCTAAAATAGTTATTTCCTGAACTCTATAAATAGAGTTTCCAATCATCATCAAAAGGAGGACTCTTGTAAAATTGCTGCTGCATTCTCCAGAGACAACAGTCTTCAAGTTCACATAGTCCATGAGATAAAGTGATCGTCTTCTGATCAGATTCCTAAAGTTGTACTTCTCCAGAATTCATTGTACTTTGTACTCTTTTACAAGTTTGGAATAAAATAAATTTTTATTTTATTTTTCGCATACATTGTTCGGCGGCTAAACGCCTCAAAAGAAACAATAGAGTGGGAGAGCAAAATAAAACCCACTCGTTGCCAGGGTTCCTTCTAGTGGTCACCATCTGGCAGAAAGACTGGAAGATCCTCGGGAGCTGCTCCGAAATCTGGCCATACAAAACCAATTGGGTCAGACCCCAAAAAGAGCAAGTGCCACAAAGGAGGCTTCACTTAAAACTAAAACCAGCATATTAGCACATAAGATCATAGATGAAATAACAAAAGACATGAGTTAGAGAAAACAGGGTGATAAACAATAAGATAACAATAGGACTATTTCGGTAACCAAGTTACAACTCGTAAACCAAACAAGGACCGGGGATGTAACTCTTCACCTGAACAGAACTTGGTCTCTAACCAATTATCGATAAGTAGAGCAGACACAAGCATGTCCTGAGATAGCCATGTACTGGATCTAGGCAAGACTAGACAAGATGGGACTCTATCCAACATTCACGGCCAAACAAGAGTACGGCTTGATACTTTAACTAACTAGGGTTATCATAAGCCTAGTTACTAGCAATATGTAATAAGATATCCCTACGGCCACAAGCCAGACTATCCAGGTTATCCAGACGCAAGGTTCATGCTAAGAGTTATCATGACTTGTTAGGTGACTTGAGCGCAACACATGACAGTGTGCATATTTATCGTTCCATGAAGTACCCCACATGACAGTGAGCTGGAAATGTGCCCTACTCGTCGGCAGGCTACAAGTCCATCAGAGAAGGCGTCCAGATAACAGGATTGCTTGTAGCTGAAATACCTCTCTATATGAACTACTTGATCAATCTAGTCATTAACTTAGTCAGATTCAGTATAAATTCCTGACCGTGGTAACCAGGGATATAAGTCCTATACATGATGCGAGACAAGACTGGTAGCTTATATAAGCACATTCAATACAATCACCCACGATGTCAAGATGAGAATTTACTTAGCATGTCAAGTTAGCCGTCGCAACAACGTTCAAGGTTACATGTCAAGATTACTTAGCGGGTCAAGATAACCGTTGCAACGGTGTTCATGAGTTCATGTCAGGATTACTTGTCAGGGGTGCACCACAACGGGTCACCATCTTGTCATGTTACTTGTACTTGTTACTTGTTAGGAGCACGCCATGACGGACCACCATCATGAGTTGTCACAAAATCATGTCGTGTACAGATTATCATTAGAATATTAACATATCATGATTATATCGAGTTCATGCCAAAAAGGCGTAAGGGTATAATAAGGGGTACCATGCGCCCAGTAAAGGAGAATCTAGGGCAATGGATGCCAGGGCCATACTACACCGGGCAAGGGGGCAAGATACGCAAGTCCAAAGAAGCCTCCGGGCAGGGAAGTACGCCAAAGGAGTACGCCAAGCCAGAGGAGTACGCCAAGGGTAGTATGCATAAAGGAAGTACCCGTAAGGGAAGTACGCGTAAAGGAAGTATGCATAAAGGAGTACGCCAAGGGAAGTACCCCAAAGGAATATGCCAAGAGAAGTACGCGTAAAGGAAGTACGCGTAAAGGAAGTACGCGTAAAAGAGTACGCCAAGGGAAGTACGCCAAAGGAATATGCCAAGGGAAGTACGCGTAAAGGAAGTACGCGTGAAGGAGGTACATGTAAGAAAGTACACGTAAAGGAGTAAAGTTTACGCGTGAAACTTGTTTTACGCCAAGGCAGGGTAGACTTTGTTTTACGCGTAAAACAGTCTTGACTTGCGTAATCCAGATTCATGCTGACACGCATAAACGTGGACGTAGAGTTTGATACTACGCAAGCATGTATAAACGTGGGCGTAGAGTTTGATATTATGCTGGCACGAATAAACGTGGGCGTAGAGTTTGATACTACGCTGGCACGAATAAACGTGGGCGTAAGGAACCTCCAGAACTCTGAATTCCATGAAACCTTCATTCTAAGCCAAAATGGGACTTCCATAGATCAAAATGGGATATAACACAAATCTCAACAACCTGGAACGATCAAAACTTGAAAATAAGGAAGTTTGATAGATCAAAACCACCAAAATCCGAGAATGACAAATTTCTAGATCTACAAAAAATAAAAACTTCAAAATGCAAAATGTCAAGTTCTAAACTATCTTAGAATCACGAGAGTAAGATAAATGAACCATAAAAATGGGTTCTCATGTGGAAGCAAGGTGCACTTTCCTATGGGTTTTCTTAGGTTAGAGGAGAGGTTAATGGAGAAGAAGAAGAGTAAATGAGAATAAGTGAAGAGAGAGAAAGTAGTTGGGCTTTAAATGGAGATGGTGGTAGGTAGGGGGTTGGGTTCATGATGAACCACCCTAAACCAAAACAAACCAACCCAAGCCGAACCCAAGTCAAAATAAACCAAAATAAACCAAGTCATGCATGATTAAGCTAGACAAGTCTGATTACGGGTCGAAATTCCGTACATGTATACTGAAAATACGTATAATGAAAATGGAGGTGACACATTGAACCGGCTTCTTGGGATCTCTAGTCAGACTCAGTTGGGTTGCCACTGCTGGTGACTGTACTATGGGCTCAACCCCATCCCCCTCAATGATTCTAGGATCAATGTCCTAGACAGACCCTTCGTCAAGTGGTCTACAAGGTTCTTTTCTGACTTTATATAGTCAAGAACCACATATTTGCCTAATAGTTTTTTATTAACTTGAAGCGCAGCTGCAGGTGCCTGTTCATCTTAGCATTTACAGAATCATATTTTACTAGTTCTATAACAGATTTATTATCACAGTTTATAGAAATTGCAGGAACAAGATGAACAGAAACTGGTATATGCATAATAAGATTTCTAAGCCATTTGGCTTCTGTACATGTAGTATCCAAAGCTATCATTTCAGAGTCCATTGTACTTCTGACAATGATAGTTTGTTTACATGATCCCCAAAATATCATAGCTCCTGCTAGGGTAAAAATATATTCAGTAGTGGATTTCACATCATATGAATCAGTTATCCAATTTGTATCTGAGTAACCTTCTATGATATCAGGGTATCTAGTATAATAAAGTTTATAATCTAGCGTATCCTTAAGATATCTAAATACTATGTCTAATGCAGTCCAATGTGACTGATTTGGGTTACTAGTATATCTACTTAGTCTTCCAATAGCAAATACAATGTCAGGTCTGGTCCTATTTGTTATGTACATAAGGGACCCAATCATCTATGAATATCTATGTTGTTCTATAGGTGATCCTTCATTCTTCTTGAGAACAATATTACTATCATAAGAAGTAAGAGCAGATTTTTTGCCAAAATACTCAAACTTTCTTAGCATTTTCTTAATTGAATGTGCTAAGGATAGAGTATATCCCTCATTGCATTTGGACACTTGCATTTCTAGGATCAGGTTTGCTTTACCTAGGTTTTTCATATCAAACTGGTTAGATAAATAATTCTTAGTATTATTTATCAATTCCAGTGAAGATCCTAAAATAAGGATATCATCAACATACAAGCATAAGATAACACAACTTCCATTTGTATTTTTAGAATACAAACATTTGTCATATTCATTTGGCACAAAACCAAATTCTATAATGACTTTGTCAAATTTGTTGTGCCATTGCTTGGGAGCTTGCTTTAGGCCATAAAGAGATTTTACTAATATGCAAACCTTATTTTCTTGACCTTTAGCAATAAAACCTTTAGGTTGTTCCATATATATTTCTTTCTCTAAATTTTTATTTAGAAATGTTGTCTTTACATCCATTTGATGGATCAGCATATCATGAATGGAGGCTAAGACCAGGAGGGTTCTAATAGAAGAAATCCTAGCTACAGGAGAGTAGGTATCAAAATAATATAATCCCTTTTTTGGGTAAAACCTTTGGCTACTAATCTAGCCTTATATTTCTCTATAGTACCATCGGCTCTAAGTTTCTTTTTAAAGATCCACTTACAACCTATGGGTTTGCTACCTAAAGGAAGGTCTATTAAAAATCAAGTATTGTTCTCCATAATGGAGTTATACTCATTGTTAATAGCTTCTTTCCAGAAAGGGACATCAGGAGAGGATATGGCTTCTTCATAAGTTGAGGGATCACCCTCTATCAAAAATGTGAAGAATCCTTCTCCTAAATTCTTTTCAATCCCTTCTCTTTTACTCCTCCTAGGTTCGATGACTTGTTCAGGTTGAGAACTAGGTATTTGATCATAAGAACTAGTAGATGGAGTAAGAGAAGGGTTAGAGGAACATGAAGGGTTTTTATCCTTGAAGGAAATATATTCTCAAAGTAAACTGCATCTCTAGCTTCTATAATAGTGTTATTAGAGATTTCATTTACTTCAGAATGTGTTACAAGAAATCTATTGGCATTGCTATCTAGGACATATCCTATGAACACAGCATCTACAGTCTTAGGTCCTATCTTCCTCTTTTTGGGGTCAGAAATTCCTACTTTAGCTAGACATTCCCAAACTTTGAGGTAATTATAATCCTAGGGGTTCGACCTTTCCATAACTCATATGGTATCTTATTATTAGTCTTACTGGGTATCCTATTAAGAATATAACAGGCTGACAATAAGGCTTCTCCCAAAGATTATCAGGAGCACCTGAGCTGAGAAGCATGGCATTGACCATGTCTAACAGAGTGTGATTCTTCCTTTCAACAACTCCATTGGACTGTGGTGAATAAGGAACAGTTACCTCATGAATAATTCTATGTTCTTCACAGAAGCTAGTCATATCATTTGAGGTGTACTCTCCACCACGATCTGATCTAAGGATCTTAATCTTTCTATCTAGCTGGTTCTCAGCTTCGAATTTATAGACCTTGAATATGTCTAGAACTTTATATTTGGTCTTAAGGAGGTAGGTGTAACAATGCCTCATGAATAATTCCAGTGTGTTTGGCTTGAACACAAACCTCACATTTGTGTTCATCATCTATAGGAGTCTTAGGGATAAGATCTAAGTTCATCATTCTTTTAATAGATCCTAAGTTCACATGACCTAGTCTACTATGCCAAACATTTGAGGATTCAACATTTGCAATAAAATAAGGATTTGAACTTTTATTTATAGTATTTAAGATAAAGAGTCCATCTTTTACAAATTCTTTACCCACAAATAGATCATTCTTAGAGACAACTACTTTATTGGCCTCCACTACAATTTTGTATCATGAGGCTAAAAGGAGGGATCCACTAACAAGGTTTCTTATAACAGACGGCACATGAAGCACATCATGGAGAGGTAGAATTTTGCATGATGTCATGTTCAGATCTATTCTTCCTCTTCTTACTATCTGTGTCGTAGAGCCATCTCCTAGAGTCGTGCCTCCTCCACCTGATTTCTGATAGGTTGAAAAGTAGGAGCGATCAAATAAAACGTGAACATTAGCTCCAGAATCCAACCACCAATCATCAGAATAAAAAGAAAGGTTTACTACAGGTTGATAGCTTACAGACCTGAAGGAGCTGAAAGACCAATTCAGAATCATGTTAGCCTCTGGCTTGCCTTTTCCTTTGAAGGAGGTCTTGATAGGTTCTTTCTTCCTTTGGAAGCAGTTGATGGCCGTATAATTGGTTCTACCACACACAAAACAAAATCTTCTCTGATCCCGAGTCTGACCAAAGTTTCTAGGTTTATGAGGTTGATGGTGTTGAGGGTTTTGATAATGAGGATTTTGGAAATGAGGGTTGTGGTGATTTGGTTGAAAACTGTGCTTCTTTTTGAAATAGTTTTTCTTGGGTTTAAGATGATTATTAGCCTTGGGTTTGCCATGGCTTTCTACAAGGTTTACCCTAACTGTGGCATTAGACCTAGTTTTGGCCTTTGACCTATATTCTTCTTCTGTTCTAAGTCTCTTTAGAGCTAGAGGGTATGTAATAGATCCTTATAGATGAAGGAGATCCTTTGCCACATTAGAACATGAAGGAGGGAGTTTGTCTATCAAGCATCCTATTTTGTGCTCAGTAGAAAAGAAGGTTCCCTTGGCTTGAACATGTCTAAGGTGTTCTTGGAAATCATGTATTTGGTCATTGATAGGTTTGTTATCTACCATGACATATCGGTTGAATGTGGAGCAATTAAATCTATCACTTCCAGCATCATCACAACCATATTCATCTTCCAAAGCATCCCAGAGTTCTTTAGCACTTTTATATTCAAAAAATATGTCGTAGAGTGACTCATACATAGCGCTTAAGATTCTGTGGAAGCAATGGTAGTATATGTTCTTAGGGGTCTTAGGCTTAGAGAAGGAGGAGGATTTGGATACCCCTACGTCGGACTCAGTCTCATCAGAATCATTTGAGATGGGTGTGGACCCATCCATGGTTGAAATTAGGCCTAAAGTGTAAGCCAAAATTTTATCTGGCTCTGCCACCTCTTGAAGTAGGTGACATTGAACTTAGCAGGCTTTGCAGAAAAGGTCTTTTCCTTGGCAGACATGTTTTCTAAAAAGTCTGTAAAATTTTTAAAATTACTCAATAAGATGGCTTAAGCTAAAACTTTAACAATTTAAATGATTTTAGTAATAGACCTTTAAAATTTTAGTTTTTCAAGTTTTGATAAGGTTGGGTTAGCTGTAGGGGCCGGATCCCAGCAAGCGGTGATTCACGAGAAACACTTAAGTACCGGTCGCTTAGACGAATATTCGCCTTGTTGACAGAAGGGCCCTTTTAGCTTGTTCTCAAACAAATCTCTACTTTAGAACTTTTAAAAATAAAGAAATTTTACTAAATCAATTACCTGTTTGTTTTGGCTTAAAATTAAAAAATTGAATAGAGGGAGGTGTTAACTCCTAGAGACAGGCTTATGAAAAACAAAGTTGATGACTAGTATATCAACTATAAGACTAAGTAAATATTAGACTAACAATTATCCAATGGACTACTTGAAATTAAATGTGATTTGCAACAAAATTGGTAACAACAACAATATAATGGTAACAACAAATATTGTGACACATTTGCTTTTGTAATAAAATAAATTATTGTGTACTCATGTGAGAACTTTACAGAAGAAATTGTGTAGAAAAGTTGTAATACTAGGAATTCATAACAAAATGGTAACACTGGTAATGATAACAATATGGCAGGTGTCAATGGTAGTTCATGAGAGATCCAAATATTGCTAACAGTGAGCAAATGTGACAAAGAGAATATATAATTATTATTAAAGCAATTAAGCAAATTTATACTTTAAATTATATAAATATGGTGACACTTTAAAATATCAAATTGATGCTGCTAAAAGTTAAGATGCTCTCGTCCGACACAATTTGAGTTCCGCGCTCGACTTTGCTAAGGTCGACACAACTCTTGGTGTATATGTCCAGTCCGACTTAGCCAACCGTGCTCATTTCAAGTTAACTTTTGTTCAACCAAATATTCTTTCGTACGATTTTGCAAAAAATATATAGACTTATTGTATGGACATCCCGTAGGACATTTGAGAGAGAGCGCACCAACGATATCGACTTCGAAACAACAGAGTTTGCGGAACATCATCGAAGTTAAAGAATGCAATCGAAAGTCCAAGGACGTAAAGTCGTGCTCTGATACCATTATGTCAATTTTGAAAGCCTCGTGCAACACTTATAAGCCGACCATGGTACCTTTTTCCATGTTCTAACTCAGTCGACCCGACTTGGAATTATTCCCTTAGCTATGTGGATTTATCTCTTTTATTATCAAACATACTTGTGCATTTGAAAACTTTCGTTTTATTAGTGCGAAGGCCAAGCTGAGGCAAGTTCACCGAAGCCACCCACCTGAGCGAGGAGTCGCCTCGACCGAGCGGATCTTCGAGTAGTCATTGCATGGCTAAGTTCGAACGTCGTTGGCGTTCCGATTCCTCCGATCGATTGAGCGAAACAGGGCACTACATAAGGCTCTTCATGTTTTATGGATCAAAAAGTGCTGGATAACTAAAAACATGTCTAGAAGACGATGCATGTTGCTAGAGGATGGACAAGCTAACAATAAGTTGAAAGCAAGGTTATCGGAACATTCTTATGATTATCGGGATCGATGGTATCGACAGTACTATTGATAATTTTGGATCGGAGTATCGAATTTTTTGGTATCAAAAGATAAATAATTCTTAATAAATTATTAAAGCATTTGAGCAAAATTTTAAGTATCTTAAATGTTCTTTCTTAGTAATTTTGAAATTATATAAATTAATAGTCATCCTTGTTGATTGGTTTATCTGCAATGAACGTTTTCTCCATTTATATTTTTTACACTCTTACTAAATTGTCTTTTTCGTTCAATTTGCTCTGCCAAATTGACTAGAAAAGAGACCCCAACGTCGACATTGGTCAATATCGATAGCAATCATTATCATATCGGGACATGCCATATCGTATCGGTATCGGTCGATACTGTAAGCTATGATCTTAATATATTCAAAACTAAAACAGTATGAGACTATTTTGTCCAAAAGCAAGTAAAATAAATAACAATACATATCGTTGGTGAACAATTCAGAAATGTTGAATAATTCATTCAAATTGATGGTAAACAACAGATAATACACAAGATTACGTGTATAAATGTATCAAATGTAGGCCAACTTTTTCCAAATAATTTCTTATTATCTTTTTAAAATAAGATATGAGCAGTAACATATATTAGTAGTTGAACATGAATAGGGCAGTATCGGCACGATTGGTCCTGGGGTAAGTCAGACAAATCATTGGACTTGGACAATATATTCCCTTGGTTAGGGCAACCCTCCAGGTCCCTAAGTTTTCAGTTCTCCGTCAATAGAGCCATGCGGTCCACCCAAATTCTTTCTTGTAAGTTGAACTGGCAATCTCCTATAGGTCCATATTTTTAGTTAATACCGGAAATGTCTCGAATAGCTCAAGAGTCACGAGAGGAACTCAGAATCCGAGTCTCATGTCATCGTCGGAATCGGAAACTTCAACTATGCTGCAAATCCCACACGCCGTCAATTTCAGGAACAAACACTTCCGAACGTGATATATATTTTTTTTGAGTCAAAGGGTAGGGACAACGAAAATTAGCTCCGACTAGAATAAACCCAACCTCCGGGCCAGCCTTAGGTATCCGCCCCTGGGTCCCAGATTTAAGTGGTGCAGCCCCTTGTTTCCCACATTGACCCTTCATTCTTTGCTAGTTTTGAACAAACATTTCTTGCAGTCCTGCCGTCTTTTTTACTACTTCATGACTACGCCTGTCAATGGTAAATCGAAAATTCGTATCTGATTCGTATTCGAACCGAAAATATTTGAAATTTTTGATACGGATACGGATTCAGATATCATATCAGATATTTATCGGATATCGTATGCGTATACGATAGGTGTCATATCCGGATCAATAATATCCGAACCAATAATATTTAAATTATTTAATAAATTAAAATATATTCAATATATGCATGGGACTATTAGTTATATGTGCTTGTGTGAAATTTTTTTTGGTGCAAATGTATTCAATGTATACATGAAAATTTGCTGCTTATGATATTTCAATAAAAAAATCTGCACATATATCTGACAAAATCTGCTGTTCCAATGTGAAAATCTGCTGCTTCTGATATTTCAATGTAGAAATGTGCTGTTTCTAGACAAAATATGTCGTTTCAATGTGAAAATCTGTTGTTCCTTGACAAAATCTGCTGGTTCTAAATTTTTTTCCCTTTTAAAATATTTTTTTAGTAATCTTATTGGTTCGGATATTATCCGATATCTGTTAAAATTATTGGTAACGGACACGGTAGCTAAAATTTCTATCTAATCAGATATCGAATAGTTATCATATATATCCGATAGTTAATGGTTCGGATATGATAATGCCAATATTTGACCAATAAGTTATCATTGACAGGCATATTCAGGACATGCAGTGTCACGCCCCAGTACCGAAATACGGAGACGGACTAGGCCAGCTACTCCATATGAGGTACGTAACGTCATACGGCGATCGTGGCTGTCGAGAGACTAGGGGGTACATGCTACAATCAAGTCTCCTATGGTCCCTCAGAGTTCTATGTCTCAATCAATCAAGTCACATCAGCAATTAAATGAACATTAAAGATAAAGCAGTAAGGCGTCCCCGACGCTTCATAAAAATGGTCATGAGAGACTAGCTTTATAATTTAGCTATCTCGGAGAGTCAGGAGTACAAAATTATACACAGCTGCAGTCTCTTTAATTACAATTATGTACTGACACAAAATATCAAGTAATCCGGCTAACAGGTGCCGGTGGCTAAACGCCGCACAAAGTATAAGCAGGAGTGGTGGAGAAGAAACACACTCGAGTCCCCGAACCGCCATGCTCCTAGTATGCACCATGGATGTCAGGGAGGAAGATCGTGTCCTCTGGCTCTGCTACGAGATCTGGCCAAACAAAACCAGCGGGGTCAGCCCCGAATAGCAAGTACCGCCAAAGGGGCACAAGAGTTAAGATTAAAAACCCAGTTAATAGAATGATTGATAATAGTAATACTTATGCTACTATTATAGGGTAGCGCAACATCCTCGAACCCATATGGTACCCTTACAACCAAACAAGGACAAAAGGTGCCGCATGGAGTCGGGACTTGTCGTACTCTATAACTTTCACATAAGTTTAAAGGTAGAAACAATAAAATCTCCTGATCGTGACTTCGGTCGACAGCCTATCGTAGCACAATAACCAACCCAACAATCAAACAAGTACATGGGTTGGATCATGTATCATGATAGACCGTGTTCCTCAGTCATTCACAGAAGTGACACTTCACAACCAGAATAAGTCTTCCGTTCATAACTTCGGTCCACAGCCTGTCATAGTACGATAACCAACCCAACAATCAAACAAGAACATGGGTTGGATCACGGATCATAACAGTCCGCTTCCCTCAGCTATTCGCAAAAGGTAATAGGATACAAGCAAGTCATTTTTACGGCCAATCAAGTCTACGAGTTTCTAGTGGGACGAGGTTATCCCCGCGTCATGTTATTTCGAAATCCTCAGATCGTATCTTTCCAGCAAGGCTAGCCAACCCAGGGGTTCGCGTAGACAGATATTATTGAGCACAGGTCCCTCGTAAGGCCACTTTGCCAAAACATATAATATATAGCAGGAATTAATCGGATACAGTCGTTCGCTCGTTGCAGATGACACAGTATCCGTGGAGACCAGTCGGCGCGTCAAGACAATATCTCAAGGCGGGTGGTGTAACACGATCTCGGGATTCTGCCCTCCCCATGCATCTAGTATATTTAGTTGCCTAGTTTAACCCTAGGTGAAATCTTGGACTCACATGCTGTGGCCTACATGATTATCCTCCTAAAAGTCGTACTCAAGTACGAGTACCCCAAGAGAGGATCCATGTCAATCAGTATGCCAACATGTTCTACCCTCCTTAGTGTAATGCATCATTGCAAATACGCCACGTGAAGTTACGAGTCATTTGTCGAGCATGAACAAGAACTGGGACATTCAGGCACATGTATCGGGTAGGAACACTTTGTTCACCGGGGTCACCTTAGTGCTCATATCATGCTCAGGACAAAAGACGTAAGGATATATAGCTTACACAAACATTTACATATATATATATACAATATAATATATATATAAAAATATAAAATATAGGGGAGTCCAGGTCAGAGCGTGCTGGGTCAGAGTGCGCTGGGTCCAAGCGCGCAGGGTTCAAGCGCGCAGGGGTCCAAGCGCGCAGGATCAGAGCGCGCAGGGTTCAAGCGCGCAGGGGTCCAAGCGCGCAGGATCAGAGCGCGCAGGGGTCCAAGCGCGCAGGGTCAGAGCGCGCAGGGTTCAAGCGCCTAGCGCCAAAAGGCGCTGGGCCACGAGAGAGCTGCATCCATCGCTAAAAAGCGCTGGGCCAGGGGCTGCACGCGCCAACTGCTACAGGTCATCTTCTTCCTCTTGGCTGAGAACAAGAACACCATGAGCCCTAGAACTTCTAAGGACCATAAAATCCTTATCCTAAGCCCAAATTGGGACTTCTATAGGTCAAAATGGGGTAGAACAAAATTTTCTACAACATGGAACACTCAAAACTTGAAAATAATAAAATTTGCTAGATCAAAACCAAGAAAATCCGAAAATGGTTAAAACTTATATCTACAAAAATTAAAGCTTCAAAATGGAAAATTTCAAGTTCTAAACTAGTATAGAATGAGGAGAAGAACATATTTTGGCAAATAATTTTGTAAGAAAACATGAACAAAATTTATGGATCCATCTCTTGAGCAAGTTGGCACTTACCTTGGTTGGTGGAGGAAATAAATGAAAGAAAATAAATGAGAGGAGAGAGAATGCGATGAGTTATATATATATAGAATCTTGAACCCAAGGGTTCATGATGAACCATTGGTGAACCAAAAATAAATAGGTTACCCAAATGAGCCAAAACTGTAGGCCCAAATGCAGAAAATAAATTACGAAATAATATTTTATCGAATATTTTGGGAAATGCATGAAGAGATACAGCATAATAAACATCGTATAAATACAAGGTAAATATAATTTATCAGTTTACGTATTAAAATACGTATTCCAGAATCGGAAAGTGACATGCAGCTCTGTGCATGATATGGTACTATATTGTGTGCTCTACTTTTAATGCAGTGATAAAGAAGATACCACTCACAAAAGAAAAAGAAAAAAATATTTGGTGTACTTAGTTTTAGTCCCTTAGTTGCATTACATAGAGTTTGATTATATCGAATATCGTGAAGTTTACTTTATGCCAACAACATTTTTTTATTAGTGCATCGTATAAAAGTGTGACATTAGTTAAAACAGTTTCCGCCATGATGATTGTAGTTGAGAATGATTGGCCACAATCTTCAGCGGTGGGCATAGGATTATTGATAAGATATCTTGGGCCGTAGGTTATACTTTTGTATGAGACCATTCTGGTGATTGTGTTTCCTTTATTATAGTGCTTATGATCCTGCTTGATTATGAAACATTAGCAAGGAACTCATGCTTGAAATCTTCTTATGTGTGCAAGCATGGGCAGATCTAGGTGTTGCATGGGGCTGGAGTCGATCTCAAATTTTTTTCAAAAAATTTCATGCAGGGGAAAAAAATTCCGGTATTTACGCAAAAAGAGAAAAGTTATCCAAAATTTCATTTTAAGGGAGCTGGCGCCAGTTTAACTGGCGCCTAATTTTTTTTTTTTTAATAACCGGCGCCAGTTCAACTGGCACCTAATTTTTTTTTTTTAATAACCGGCGCCAGTTCAACTGGCGCCCAAAAAAAAAAAAAAAAAATACCTGGCTCCAGTTGAACTGGCGCCAGGTGGGGTGGGGGGGGGGGGGGGGGGGGGGGTTTGGCTGGTTAATATGTTAACATCATTTCTTTTATGTTTTCTTTCCTTTCTTCTTTCTTTTAATTTATTTACAAATATTATTTCCTTTTTTTTTTTTTTTTTTTTTTGGGGGGGGGGGGGGGGGGGGGGGGTGTTTGTGGGGTGGGGTGGGGTGAGAAGGGGGATTGCAACGTTCGGATTTCAATGTTCGGATTCTTCGACCGTTGGATAATTTTCTTTAAATGTGGGATGTCATAGCTTTTACTCACACCAAACCAGACACTCTCACTCTTCCAAAGTCTTTAGTTCTCCACTCCTGAAGTTCTCACTCTAAACTTTGAATAAGTTTTCAAGCAGAAGCTCCCACTCCAGACGTTCCCACTCCAGACGCTCCCACTCTTTAGTTCTCTCAAGCAGACACTGTATACTGCGATGGATCAAAGTTTAAGGCTGTGGTGCTCGCATGGAGGTGTAGTAAATGGTTTATCTTATGAAGGAGGTTTTACCCAAATTTTTATAACTGATCGTAGTATCACATTAGATAGCTTACGCAGTTTGATTATTGAAAGTTTTTCTATTCAGTATGAATTTATATTAAGACACGTTTATGAGACACATTGTTTTTTATTAGATTGTCAACAAGCTTGGAGTTTTGTTCTTGAAATTAATTTGCAATCGCCATTTATGAGTATTTTTGTAACTCAAGTATCACAAAGACTTGACTATATAAGTACTCAACGCGTTTCTAATTACGAAGCGGGTCCGAGTTCTTCTAGGCATATTCCTATTTCATCTCATGAAGAAGATGACACATTAGCTTTACATAGTAACGACGATTTTGATGATTTTTAAAATATTGTGGATAGTGATGATTTAGTTGAAAATTTCGATGATGATATTGAAGATAATGACAATAATGGTACCACAAATGAATTATTCGTCGGACAATATTTTGATAGTCGTTCTGCATTTAGAACTTTCATCAGTGATCTAGCAATTGAACACAAATTTACGTGTTCAGCTAGTGTCATGAACAATGCAAAGGAAATTATATATACCTGTAATCAACCAACTTGCAGATGGAGAGTATATGCTAGACCTATTCGTAGAGGTAATATTTTTCAGATTGCTACATTAGAAAATCGACATTCTTGTTTATCTGGGCTCACAACTGGTTCTCATCCATTGGCAACTAGTTCATGGATCAAAAACAAAATAATTAATATAATTAGGGACAATCAGTCATATAGTCCATCACAAGTTGTTATGGATATACACAGAGAACATCGGATTAATATTTCCTACTCTAAAGTGTGGAGGGTCCGAGAGATGGCATTAGCTGAAATAAATGGTAGCTACTTTGATGCATATGCAAGTCTTGAAGAGTATAGTTTTAGAATTATCGAGTCAAATCTAGGTAGTAGTTTTTTAAAGACTACTGAAAACAACAGCTTTCAAAGAATTTTTATTTGTTTTAAAGCATGCATTGACGGTTTTTTGAGTGGTTGTTTACCAATTATCAGTACTGATGCTACTTTCTTGTCCTCTAAATATCAAGGTATATTATTTATTGCTTGTGCTCATGATCCGAACTATAAACTTTATCCAATTGCTTATGCTGTTGCAGAAGGTGAGAACACAGAATCGTGGACTTGGTTCTTAACTAGTTTGAGAACATCTTTTGAAAGATTTTTTAATGAATGGAATAAAATTTTATTTATATCAGATTAACAAAAGGGTTTGCTTCATGCCATGCGTTTAACCTTTCCAGAATCACGTCATTTATTTTGTATTCAGCATTTTAAACAGAATTTGAAATCGGTTACGAAGATTAAAAAGTTTCATCAAATGCTTGACTCTCTTGCAAGATCATACAACAAACCAGACGCTGATTCATGGTTTGAAATAATTAAAGCCAAAAACATGGACATGTTTAATTGGCTTATTGGAGTAAATGATGAAACACGTAATTTTTCACATTGGATTACTGCATATTCTCCTATTCCTAGATTAGATATTAACACTTCTAATCTTTTAGAATATTTTAATAACTGGGTTAAGAAATTACGTGATAAACCAATAACGATACTACTTGACGGTATTAGAACTAAGATTATATCTTTACATGAGAAGAACAGACAATTTGCTCAAAATCTTGAAACAGAGTATTGTCCAAGAATGTTAAAAACAATTGCTCGAATAAATAGAGAAAAACACCAACTGCATGTGTTGCATATTGAAGGTTATACATATGAAATATTAGATCGTGCAACGAATAGAACATATGTAGTACACTTAGATAAATGTTGTTATTCATGTTTACGGTGGTACCATACGTACATTCCATGTGTGCATGTCTGTTATGCGTGTAAGTCTTCCAATTATAGTATCACAGATTATTATTGTAACATATTTTCTACTAACAAGTTGAAAAGTGTATACGACCCGCATCTGGAACCAATTCCACTGTCGTACGATCTTCAAAGTGCTTTGGTTTGAGGACAAATTGGAGTACCAGATGTAAGACGCAAAGCTGGACGACCAAAGAAGAACCGCATCAAATCGAAGGATGAATCGACAAGAGATTTGCGTTGCAGTAACTGCAATGGACTTGGTCACAACCGAAGAAAATGTACTAATCAGCCATCAAGTCGGTCATGATATATTTATATTACAATTGTGTAATATTTTATCCTACCATTCAAGATATTATTTTCAAATTGTAATATTTAACCGTACCAGTCAACTTATTATTTTCAATGTGTTACATTAGAAAACCAAGAACATACTCATCTACAACCACTACCACGACCACTTCTAACCCACCTAGCGTACGGTCTTTCTCTATTTGGTCTAAGATTTGGAGGATCAAACTGATTTGGAGGTGGATCTGAGTCCAAATCCGTTTTTGCTTGAGTGGGCATCGTAGCTGCTGGAGCATCTGGAGTTGGAAAAAATGTCGCATACTCCGATAGGCCTCTGAACCAATTTGTAGCTGCTGGAGTTGACACTGGACCGGCCTGGTAGGGAGTCCCCTCTCCAGCATGGTAGGGAGACCCCTGTCCATACTGATAGGAAGTCCCTTCTCCAGCATGGTAGGGAGTCCCCTCTCCAGACTGATAGGAAGTCCCATGTCCATACTGATAGGAAGTCCCTTCTCCAGCATGGTAAGGAGTCCCCTCTCCAGACTGATAGGAAGCCCCCTCACCAGCATGATAGGAAGTTCCTTCTCCAACATGGTAAGGAGTCCCCTCTCCAGACTGATAGGAAGTCTCATGTCCATACTGATAGGAAGTCCCTTCTCCAGCATGGTAAGGAGTCCCCTCTCCAGACTGATAGGAAGCCCCCTCACCAGCATGATAGAAAGTTCCTTCTCCAGCATGGTAAGGAGTCCCCTCTCCAGACTGATAGGAACTCCCCACATTTGCCTCCTCTTCCTGCTCATATATAGTGGAATAACGGCTTCGCCTCTGGCTAACGTTGCCAGATGGATAATCCGGTGGAAGATGTACCGGAGGCAAATGTGGCTCTGGGCCACGCAAGACATCATGATTTATCCAAGCCGTCATCTGCCGCATAAGATCGACCATCGTATGTGGCCGCCAGTTGGAACTTTCACTCCTCCTAATTTCTTCCTCTATTTCTATACCCTGAAATGAAATAGGTTTGGAGGATATATTTAATCAAATAAATTAAATTTAGCAAGATATTAAAATTCACAATTGACAAAATAAAGCTTACGAAATCGGTAAGTCGGTTTATTATTATGTGCATGCTTATATCATCTATAGCTCTACTAGTGAACCGCGGCTCCTCAAATTTATAATCTCTGTTGTATACACGCGGTGCTCCCCACCAACTTCTGTAAGCAAATTCACCCAACCCTACACAACGTATTATTAAAAATTTAGCCAAATACAACGATTTATTTAATAAAACATGATATTATAAAAAATTTACAATCATTGGGTGTTTGCACTTGGCGGGACAAATTACCAACACTATAATACTCCAACCTCGATTTCCAACCAGGAAGCAAACTATTAACTCTAGCTTGCGCTTGAGCGACAGCATAGCTACTGGGCAGTGGATCATTAGGAATTATTTGAACCATCCCAAATTGTTGCAGAACCCGATCTGCTGGATGGTACATTGTCCGGTAGTCGTATATGATATAATATCTGTGCATACTATACGAATATGACGTCCTCTGCATATTGGGAGCATCGAGCCGTATAATATATGGCATCCATGTTACCTATTTCCAAAGTTAATGTAAATAACAAATGATACAACTTTATTTTTAAAAAAAAATATAAATATAACATTGATTTACCTCCACATGTTTTATCGAGTCAAATTGCGATCGATAAATGGGAGCAACCTTAGTTCGGCAGTGTGCCTAGTCCACTTCATCAACTGTCCATCGCTTGGCTACCGAAAATATACCAGTTTCACGACTAATATTGGTAACTGGTCTACCAATAGCAAAATGTTCATAGGACCACACCTAAGGTCATTATATCATGCATCTAATCAACTTTGTGTTACAGTATAAGATATTACAATAATACGACAACATTAAAAATACCTGTAGTAGAAGCATGCATCCAGTCAGATTGGTGTTGCATGTATTTGACGTCGTTTTAACAAACTCCGTCAAGCAAGTATACAAAACGACAATACCGCTGCTCCCCATGCATGTGGAGTCGTTTGTTTCAAATTTTCAAAAAAAGGTAAAAGACGAACACTTATTTTGCAGCCAGTTACGTTCGGAAAAAGAACTGAACCACACAAAGCAAGTAAATAGGCTCTTGTGCAACAAACAATCTGTAATATTAATTAAATCTTTATGGAGTCAAACTACAATAATAGATTTTAATCTAAAATAAAATATAGATTTTTATACCCGATTTTCATCTACGACCACCGGACCGTCAGTTGTACGATCAAGAAACATAAAGTTGCTCCGTAGCCAACTTACACTAACGTCTGATCTATCCTTCTGTCCAGGTCCCGTCGGACCGGATACACCAAGATATCTACGTATCAATACACTGGGATCTGATCGATCAGTAAAGTATATATGATGACCTGCAATATTAATTTAAAATATTATAACATCGGAATAAATGTATCATTTGGAAAATTATGTAATAAGTTACCCAACCTGTAATAGGTAATCCTAAAATGTTGGCTACGTCCCAGAGAGTAACAGTCATTTCTCCTACGGGCAACTGAAAAGTATTACGTTGGGGCCACCAACGCTCTGCCAAACTGAACAATAAGTCCATGTCATGTTGCATGAACTCTATTTTGTCGACATAGTTGAAACCGAAAGACTCAACCAAGTCTTTTTGTTTGGAGATTAGCTCCCATTTGCGGCCTTCGACGTCATTTTTTACGTGACGCCATTGACCATGTTCCCGTAAACGTGCTTCCAGCGGATAATCATACAAATAGAAATACAATACGAATAAGTTAATTAAACTCATTTAATGTATCAATAAAAATAAATATATAAAAAATAAAGTTCTGCAAAAAAAAAATTACCTTTCCAGTAAATACCAATTCTGATACGTGACTTTTACGTTCTTCAATTTCTCTTTGGGTGATAGGTCCACCAGGAATGTGACCATCATTCTGATGTTCCATTTTTTCTCTAATAAATACAAGTATTCTTCTTCTCCTCCTTGCTGATCTTCTACTTCTTCGGCTGCTTCAGAGTGCTCATTGTGTGATCACTTCTATTCTTATAATCAAAACCCCTAACGTACTTCCAAAACAACATCACGAGATCAACAATCCACCTTCCCCTCAATCTCCCCTCAATCTCCATCAATCTCAATCAATCTTTTGCAGGAAGAAAGAAAGAGAGATGTAGGACAAGACTACAAAATTAAGAGAGACAAGTAGGACTTGACAAGGGGAGAGAGTGGGAAAAAGTTAAAACAAATTAAAAGAAAAAAGAAAGCAAATGAAAGAAGAAAAAAATGAAAAGAAACTAGCAGCCAAAACAACCCCCCCCCCCCTCTCCCCCCCACCCACGCCCAACCCCCCCCCCCCCCCCCCCCCCCAACCTGGCGCCAGTTCAACTGGAGCCAGGAATTTTTTTTTTTTTTTTTTTTGGGCGCCAGTTGAACTGGCGTCTGTTATTAAAATATATATATATATATATATATATATATATATATATATATATATATATATATATATATATATATTAGGCGCCAGTTAAACTGGCGCCAGCTCCCTTAAAATGAAATTTTGGATAACTTCTCCCTTTTCGCGTAAATACCCGAAATTTTCTCCCCCTGCATGAAATTTTCTTAATTTTTTTATCTACTTTTTTTCACAATATTTTTTTTAATTTTTTTATATGGATTAGTCCGCTTCTAATCCTTCCAAATTTTTGATAGTCCATCCTAATTATAATTTCTGAATCCGCCCCTGTGTGCAATGGAGCTTGTTTGTAGGATTGAGCATTATTCGATTTTGGATCGAGAATCGAGTCGAATCGAATCGAATCAAATGAAACAAAATAAGAGATGTGGTTTACGGTTTTAAAATACTAAAAAAATTTATTCGATTTTTGTTTTGGATTTTTGTTTCGATCCAAAACTCAAAATCAAATAAAACTTACGTAATTATATAAATAACATCAATTTTATGCATATTTTGTAATTTAAATATTTTTTTGGGTATATTTTGACAACAACAATTTTATGTATGTATTTTAAAATTTAACTTTGGTAATTTAGCAATTAGTCAAACTTTGAAATACAACAACTATATGTATAAAATTTATGTACTTTAATATAATTTAGTCATAATTCTAACTTTTGGTCGGCCCATTAAACGATTAAAATAGTCCTACCGGACAAAGTGATCAAACCGAATAAACCAAATCGATTATCGATTTGATTTTGGCTACGGCTAATTTTGGTTCGATTTTGAATTTTTAAAAATTTGATTTTGATTATTTTGATTTGATTGAAACCAAATAAACCGAATGTTCACTCCTACTTATTTGTCTCTGTGTATATATTGCAACATTTATCTAGGAATGTGTACAAATTAGAATTTAGAATGGGCAATTATGTATTGTTTTCTTCAATTTATTAAACAAGAGGGATAAACACACTGGTTTCCTATTATCATCTCCTTATGTTGGGTACTTGATGTCGTTGAGATTTAGAATGTAGTAGGCATCGGAGATAATGTTGGCTTGTATCTCGTTTACGGTTGAGCATTTAAATGGGAGGTGACAATGAAATTGATAATTTAGGCAAATATCGGTTAGGAGATGGGATCATGTGGTGTACATAATTGTGATTGGTTCAGGTCTTACATGAGAATCCTCTTTTAAGACATATGGGCCAAATTCAATATCGCACATCATGGGCCAACTCTGGTTTGGATCACACCGCATTTCCAACAAGTGGTATTAGAGCCCATGGTTACAGGGCTAGTTTGGACGGCTCTAATTCGTTCGAGACAGATTGTGCTGGACGTTCATGTGTATAATCGGATTATACAAGCTCTTCTCAGGGTAAAGTAGGAGCATCAACTACAAGAATTGACTTCAGATGTGGATTTAACGAGTCCAAGGTGGAGCAAGGCTTTGTGGTTGGCACACAGTTATGGTGTGGATGAACGTGTCAGACTTGGTTTTGTGATCGAACGGATCAAGATGACAATATGTTGGATCTCCTAGTTGCTCGGCTGGCGGGAACGAGCAAAGGTAGCCGGAATGTGCTAAGGTTGTTCGGTTAGCGGGAACGAGCAAAGGTAGCCGGAGTGTGCTAAAGGTGTTCGGCTAGCGGGAACGAACAAATGGTAGCCGAGATGTGCTAGATTGTTTGGTCAGCGAAAACGAGCTAAGGTGGAGATTGTTGGATTGCATCCCGTTTCCGGTTGAGCTCTCAAATGGGGGGTGACAATGAAGTTGGTAATTTAGTCCCACATCGGTTAGAAGGTGAGATCATGTGGTGTAGATAATTGCAGGGCCGGCCCTGAGCAATTGGGGGCCCAAGGCAAAATTTTCTAAATTGGCCACATACATAATGTAAAAAAAAAAGTCTAAATAAAACAAAATTTTGTTGTAGTCAAGATTTCAACCAAAGACATCTTAAATAAAATTCTAGTATTGTAACCACTACACCACAATGCATTTTGTTAAAAAAAAAGTATATAATAAATACTAGTTCTATTATATATATAGACAGTTTCATGTTGGTGCCCCCTTTCGTCAGGGGGCCCTGGACCGTCGTCCGGCCTGCCCTGGACCAGGACCAGGACCGTCCCTGGATAATTATGATTGGTTCAGACCTTACATAAAAATTTTCTTTTAAGACATATAAGTCCAATTTAATATCGTACATCATGAACCAACTCCGATTCGAATCACACCGCGTTTCCAACAGATAACTCATAGGAATGGATCGAAAACTGATGCCAAAATAAGTACTGCCAAACATCTGGAAAAGGACGAGAGATGGTAAATTGTGGGGAACAGGGAATAATCATTGTAGGAAAATTTCTTCTTATTTAATAAGAGAAGAACATAACTATATATATATACTCAAACCCAATATTTAACTCATTGTGGAAAGAGAGATTTTATAAAATATCTACTAATTTTTTTACCAAAAACTAGAATATTTTATGAAAATTCTTTAAAAATTCATTAGCATATATAAGTATAGCATCATTGAACAAAACTTGCCTAGTGCAACTGTATCATACTATCATATCCTGACTCTTAATGTCTATTTCATTTGTTTTCCAACAACAACAACAACAACAACAACAACAACAACAAAAAAAAAACACTAAAGAGGGTAAAGACCCAACTTTTTTTATTACAACACATACACACCTATACGTCGTTACGGTTGAGGAACTCGAATCTTGCAGGCTCTGTCTACAATCCATGCAGCTTTTTACATGAGTTATAAGCAATGAACAAGACCCAACTAATATTAGTAATCCTAAAATAGACCCAAAAAAGTAAATTATAACTTATGCAAAATCCTCTATTATTCTGTGAAGTTGGACAGTTATTGTACTATCAGATCAAAACAAGTGTACTATATGCAATGGATGCAATGACTTCCCAGTATTATCTGGAACCCCTTCAGATAAATGGGTGTAATTTGATGGAAGGTTAATACAAATAGTAGCTCTCACCACTATTGACTGATTTCAAAATTAGGATGTTCTTTTCTCAATTCACTAAAGAAAAAAATTTAAAAAAGAAGACAACACTAGGACGATAACAATATAGATATCATGATTCGGTCGTGTATGCTATGGTGTGTCAATGATTCTTATCGGCATTGTAACCATTAATGGTTGTTGAATTGTATATTTATTAATTTGCACATTCACTATTATTATTATTAGTCACCTTTATGTGTGTTACACGTATCAAAGATAAAAATTAATAGTAGCATTAATAAAGTACAGTTTCGGACTTTAGATTTTCGGACCCGAGACGAATTCTAAAAGTGGTACCCCCAAAGCTTAATGTTCATATTATATATTTTTTCTCCTCCGACAATTATTTTTTTATAGGAGACATGTTTGCTTCTCTAGTCTGTTAGTGCTATGCAAACAAAAAAAAAATCACCAAATTGTTTTATTATATGAGACATGATTGCTTCTCTAATCTAATTTGTAACATATCACATTTCCAAATGAATAATCTAGACACGAACACTATGCAATCAAATGACATTATCACAATTTTTCAACAAATAATGATAACTAATGACAAATAAACAATCAACAACAAACAGGAAAAAAATGCTTTCTTATTTTCTCTATTAGTTGATTTCAATCTCAATAGGAATAACTATGAAATCAAATGGAATGAAAATATTTTTCAAATAAATTAGTCAAACACAAATAAAGATAATCAACAAAAAATTTTAGGCAACAACATACTTTCTCCACTAAATTATAATTTATAAGTCCACCGCAATTTTAGACTTCACTTACTTGTGATTGTAAAAAATAATTATGAGGCTGTACTGATTATGTAAGTGACTCCTCAGAATGTAATGTGACAATGAGAAGGCATCATTGACACAACAATTAAGAAATATACCAAAATATGAGTGCATCAAGCAATCTAAAAGTCAACAACAATTTATATTATCACAAATAAAAAAAATTTCAAAGTCCTACTTGTGGAAACATGTGGAAAGTGAGGAACTGACAAATATGTGGCTTCTAAAAAGAATTATTCCACAGTCGACCATAAACAATAGTCTCTCTCTCCTAAAAAATAACTCAATCGGCGGCCACAAGACTATCTTCTAATATTTGTCTTTTCAAATCGGGCCACAAGAGTAGCTTACAAATTCGGACTTTTTTATTATCATGTGGACATGATACCACTAGTCTCTTCATTTCAAATATGGTAAGTATAAGTCCACATGATACTTACTACTCTACTTGTCTCTTCAGTCGATGAGCCTTTTTAGTTAGCCACAACAAGTTCTCTAAAATTTCAAATTCGAGCCTTTTTTATTTGGGCTTATATACACTAAATTTTTTTATTGGTGCCCTCCATAATTTTGCACTACCAGAATAAGTCATATTAGCGACGCCCAAAAATGTCGCTAAAATGGAAAAAAAAAACGTCGCCAAAACTGTTTACGGACGTATTTAGCAACATTTTTCTGTGGTCGCGAAACGCCATGTCGCTAACAGGTAAAACGTCGGTAATCATCGCTCTTACCGACGCTTACCGACGTAAGAAAACGTCGATAATTTTTGAACATTTACCGACGTTCACCGGCGCACCGTCGATAATCTGGCGACGTTTGAAACGTCGGCCAACGACGGTAAATCCTACAACATTTAGCGACGTATATCTAGTACTTATCGATGTTCACCGACTCTGTAGACGAGAAAAATCCTGGGACGTTTACCGACGCTTACCGACGCGACTATATGTCGGTAAGCGTCGGTATACCTGATGACTTACCGACGTTTACCGACGTTCAGCTGCGTCGCTAAACGTCGATAACCGTCGGTAAACGTCGCTAAGTTTCAAAAAAAATAAATAAATAAATTATAAAATGTCCACAGGATCACATTTTTTACCTGCAGTTCAATAAATAACAAAAAAAACCACAAGCACATTTTCTCCCTGAGCTCGCCGACCCCTTCGGTGGAACACTCAACACCGATACATCACAATAGTATAACAATCAACGCAAATAAGAGTAAAAGTCTACAACCAACATATGATAGGAACAAATACTAAAAAATAATACATATGAATAGTATATCCACATGAATCCACAACCAATACTGAAAGTCTACACCGGTACATCACAATAGTATATCCACATGAATCCATAACCAATACTGAAAGTCTACACAAACAAATAATCAACATAAACAAACACTAAAAAATACTACAATCTCATAAAACAGTCCTAACTCGGACTACTGCGGATCTGGAGGAGGAGGGACACCGCCGCGCCTCAAGGATAGGAACACCTCGTACTCCTTCCATGAAATCGTCACCGATGAAGAAGGTAGTGACGTCGGTGGAGTCGGAGGTAGTGACACCGGCGGAGTCGACGACGATGAAGGCGCACCCGGAGGACAATAACGCTCCAACGCTGCTAGTCGCTGGTGGTAGGAATCCATGGTAGATAACAGCCTCGTACTGTTATCAACCATCGAATCCTGCATCAACGTCAGCCTCTCGCCCATGGACAGCTGTGATGCCTGCAGATCCATCACGCTGCGCTCTGTCAACGCTCTAAGATCAGTGACGCCCCGCTCTGTCCTCTCAGTCATATCCCGGAGCTCCATAATGCTGTTGTCGAGCGTATCCAATCGTGCTATGAGCGCAACATCGTCCGTCTGGTGCTGCTCCTGGATCCATCGTAGCAGCTCGTCACGGACAGACTCCACCATCTGCTGGACTCAGACAGACTCCTGGAAGGGCTGTGGGCCATGCACACTAGCAGGGGAGATCCTAGAGGACTGTGTCGCAACTAGGGCGCCATAGGATCCCGTACCGTAGTACGTACCCATGTGGAGACCACCAGTGGCGGTCACCCACAGCTCGTCCTCCGACGGAGCTGGAGCGGGCTGCGAGGAAGTACCGGCCTCTCCCGCAGCAGGTGCACTAACTGCCGCCTGCTCTTTAAGCCATTGAAACTCGGCCTAGAAAGCATGGTACTCTATAACTTCTAATGTCTAATGTACTTATTATTACTAAATACATGAATATTTATTTGCATGCATATTTACTAAGTTATATCAAAACTAACACGAAGTATTAAAATTAATAAATAGAATTGTAATACTTGCATAGGCCTGCTCCGCCCTCTCGTCAATAAGCTTTTCGCCCTTCCGATGTGTGGCCAGGAAGACAGTCACCATATTGGCGTCACCACCCCTCTTTACCTGTAATTAAATATATCAGGTTTTACTAATTTATCGGACTTGCATTAAAATAATATTTCTGAAATAAAAAGACATACCAGACGACGGAAATGTTCCGTCATCGGAATCGACCCACCGCACCACTTCGATCCCTGCTTCGTTGCCGCATTGGACTTCTCAGACTTTTCTTTGTACCTTGGCTCGTCGAATCGAGCCTTCATTGCAGTCCACTGATCAGGGGTGATCCAACCTTGGATCGACTTTCCGGCACGATCACGTTTCTTCTGATCATCAATAGAGTCGCGGATCAGCTTAGCAGCGACGGAAGGAAACATCCCCTCGATCATCTCGGTCCGGTGCGGTGGATAGAAAAACATATCCTAGAAGAGTGCAAACCAAATATTTATCAGTTATATATAATATGCAAAAATTATATGATTCATGTTACAAGCAAATATATTTTAACCTTGAAGCACGCAAACCAGTGGGCCTTCCTCTCGTCCGGAGCATCAGAGTAGTTTATCCAAGGACCACCATAATCAGTCCTCAATAACTGGCCTAGGCGTCTCTGTACCGACGGGGGACGATATCTATACAGACATATTATATTCATGAGATAAGTTAATTTATGATAAAAACAGAAAAAAAAATAATAAACCAAAATACTTACTTTGTACCGTCGGCCCAGATCTCCGTCATCGTCTCCTCCGGAGGTACGTACGCATCATCTGCCTGATACTGGCCGACCGTCGGCTTAGCCTCCTCCATCTGCTCATCTGTCTCTATCGTCGTATCAGCAGGAGGAACGCTACACTTGGGAGCAGTCTCAGGCCTGGAACTACTCGTCCCAGGAGATATGCCACGTAGCGTCCTGGCAGGCGGAGGTACTGTCCGATACAAAGGAGTACTTGACGACGAGGATCCATAGCCGGTACCAGTAGGAGGTACCGAAGGAGAACCCTATCCTCTGCCAGTACCAGTAGGAGGTACCGAAGGAGAACTGTAACGCCCTAGAACCAGAATACTGGAGAGCGGGGACATACATAGCCAGCTACGTATAATGGAATGGAATCCACCCCACTATACGGTCACGGCTGTCTCGATATATGAGGGTTTAGCTACAATCCATCAGTCTCCTATGGTCAATAACAAGCCTAATTGTCTCAATCTCAAGCAAGCAAGTAAAGTTACAAGATATAAGATCACCAAATATACAATAATAAGGCGTCCCAAACATTACATATCCAGTTGATCATGAAGCTAGTCGTTACAAAATGTGAGGACTCGCAAGAGTTTAGTCATACATGATCAACCCTAGGATCTATCAATCATGTTACAGCCCGTAGGCAGACAATAATAAGGTATACAATACGAGCTAACAGGTGCTCGTCGGCTAAATGCCTCAAAATGAAATTTTTACAATAGAGTGGGAGAGCAAAAATAAATCCACTCGTTGCCCTGGTCATGCCTGATGGTCACCATCGGGCTGGAAGGTCGGTAGATCCTCTGAGGTAGCTCCGAAATCTGGCCACACAAAACCAGCTGGGTCAGATCCCAGAAAGAGTAAGTGCCACAAAGGAGGCCTCACTTAAGAACTAAAACCAGCACATCAGAAAAATGATATTTAAAGCAATTAAAGAACTTGAAGTAAAAGAATAACAACCATCAAAATGGAGCACGAGGGAACCATTCAAGTAGCCGGGTCACAACCCTTAAACCAAACAAGGACCGGGGTTGTAACCCTTCACTTGAATAGAACTCCGTCTCCAACTCTTGTTGATAAGGTAAAACTTTACAAGCATGACGTGGGGTACAATAAGACAATAAACGAAGAGAGGACTTAGAACTGTTCCGGAAGCCAGGTTACAACCCTTAAACCAAACAAGGACCGGGGTTGTAACCCTTCGCCTGAACCGAACTTAGCCTCTGATCTTTATTGTTAAAAGTGACAATCATGCGATCAAGCTTGCAATAATCGAACACTGAAAACCATGCCATATAATCGCTTCTGGCCAATCAATGACTACGGCTTTCTACATTAGCTAGCTGGGGTTAACACCACATGCGGTGAGATATTTCTCCAACCACAAGCCCTGCAGCTAATCCAGGTTATCCAGGCGACTTGGGTTCATTTAGCAGTACATTGTTCTTTCCATATCAATGAATTCAGACTTGTGCCCTACTCGTCGGCAGGCTGCAAGTCCACAATGGTGGCCGGGATAACGGGATCGCTTGTAGCTGGAGAACATCTCTCATGACTACTGAATTATTCTAGTTATTAGCCTTAGCCATTTACAGTGGGTATCCCTTACCGTGGTACTCAGGGATCCCTGTCCTAGACATGATGCAAACATTATCGGTTTAATTGTTCAAACACAATCACCCACGGTGTCCAGGCCATCAAATCTTGTCATGTTATGTTCACTGTCAGGAGTGCGCCGCGTCGGGCCACTATCATGTCATGTCAAAAGTGTACCACAACGGGTCACCATCGCGTCAGGGAACCATTAATTTAGCATAAGTACACATGTAATAATTAAATATTAGAAGGGGCAAGGGCTGCGGGGGACTTATGCGGCTCGAAAAATTTTCATGCGGCCAACGGTCACTTGGCCATGCGGCTAAGCAATTAAAAGAAAAGAAATAATAATATTAATAATAAAATGCCTTAAAGAAATGCACTAAGGAAATGAGTCCATATGCATTAAATGCATCCGGGAAGGCCATACGGCTGGTGCCAAGAAAGGCTTAAAGCATTAAATACAATTATTAAAGCCCTAATGGCATAAGGCATTAAGTAATAAAGAGAGGGTCGATGCATAAAGCATTAATTAATAAGGTAGGGTCTTAAATGCAATAAAGCATTAAATAGGGTCTTAAATGCAATAAAGCATTAAACTTATGGAAGCTTATGCGGCTAGCCCTCTACAGTAGGATGCTTTAACCAAAATATTATAGCAAATAAGGACAAAATGTTTTAATTAAGGCAAATAAGGACAAAATGCATAAAACATTAAGTATTAAACATAAGGACTAAAATGCATAAAGTATTACATTTTCAAAAGCCTATGCGGCTGAAGCATTAGGAAAAAAATATAAGGAAAAGTGCATTAGGAAAAGTCAAGCATTAGTTACTGCTTAAAAATTGCTTTAGGAAAAGACAAGCATTAGTTAATGCACTAAGTGCATTAATAATATGTATGCAGCTCTCTCCAGGAAAAGACTGCTTAAAAAAATGCGTTGGGAACAGACAAGCCTTACATGCATTTATTAGGGGGGGAGCTATGCGGCTCGTTGGAATATGCAAAAAAATTAGCATGCAAAAGTGCATTAAGGAAAAGAATGCATGCTTGCATTCTCAGGTGCATGCGGCTCATTAAATTGATGTATGCGGCTATGCATTGGTAGCCCAAGCAAATGCACAAGCAAGTGCTTTGGTGTTAAGGCATTAATTGCCCAGGACATGTGGATGCTTGGGAGGCATTCATTCCTACTGCATCGGTTTCCAAGCATTTGCTAATTGATTGGAATGCTTTATTATTAATGCATTAGAATGCATTAGTGTGAACGCATTTATTATTGCATTCTCTGATAACGCCTATGCGGCTCCTTTATGAAGCAAGTCATATGTGGCTCATTATTAGAGTAATGCAATAAATGTATTCCTGAATGCTTATGCGGCTGACTTTTATATTTGTATGCTGCCAAGATTAAAAATGTACAAGGGCCATGCGGCTGAGTGCTACAATGCCCATGCGGCTCATGCAAAATTCCCATAGGTCAAATTGGACCTAACGAACTTCTCTGCAATCATGGTATCATCAACTTAGCAAAATATGCAAGTGTAATGGATCAAAAGTCCTGGAAACCAAAAATACCACAAAGCTAGATCTACAAAATTTAACCATAGAAATGAAAAATGATAAGTACTAAAGTGGTTTAGAAACACATGAGGAAGACAATGGAACAATAAAAATGGACTTCCTCCATGAAGCAAGGTGCACTTGCCTAAGCTCTCCCACTCTCTCTTTCTTTTCTGGTGGTTGAAGAAGTAATGGTGGAGAAGAAGAAGTAATGAAGAGAGAGAAATGAGTGGTGGGATATTTAATGAAGGGAGTGGTGGTAGGTGGGATATTTAATGAATGTGGTGGTAGGTGGGAGTGGTTCACATAAAACCGAACCATACAAACCAAGCCGAACCAAGTCACGTTGGGCCGAACCAACCAAGGAAACGTGCAATACGGGTCTAAATACGTACACGTATACCGAGATACGTGATACGAAAATGGTCATTAAAACTCTACCCAAACTTAAAAGAATTCCGTCCTCGAAATTTTAATCGAGTGGCTAGAGATGCAAGGACAAGCTATACTACTCACAGGCAAGCTATACTAGTTAAGCAATCAAACAATCATTCATGCAAGCAAGGAATCGAAGACATGAGGCATAAGAAGGATATTATACCTCACGAGTCAAACAGGTCGAGATATCGCGATCGGATATCATCCTCACGCTCCCACGTTGACTCTCCCAAAGTGTGATGACCCCAAGCAACACGGACTAACTTGATAGTCTTGTTCTTGAGTATCTTCTCTCTTTGGTCCAATATGGATACGGGCCTCTCCTCATACGAAAGGTTGGTACCAACAACCAATTCCGAATGATCCAGGATGTGGCTCGGGTTCGGGATATACCGTCGTAGTTGAGATACGTGGAACACGTCACGTACCTCACTCAGAGACGGCAGAAGAGCGAGACGATAGGATACGTCTCCTACTCGCTCCAGAATATCGAACGGCCCTATATACCTAGGACTAAGCTTTTCCCGTACGCCAAAATGAATGACGCCACGGTTAGGCGAAATCCTCAGGAATACATGGTCACCGACAGAAAATTCAAGGAGACGCCGATGAGAATCGGCCCAATGGCGCTGACGATCTTGTGCAACGCGAAGATGATCTCTGACTCTTCTGACCACTTCAACGGTCTAAGCGATCATCTCTGGACCAAGCATCTGCCTTTCTCCCACATCGTCCCATGCTAGAGGGGATCTGTACTTCCTACCATACAGTGCCTCGAACGGAGCCATCTGGATACTGGCTTGGAAACTATTATTGTACGAGAACTCCACCAGGTGCAGGTGATCTTCCCACGAACCACCGAAGTCGAGTGTACAAGATCTCAACATATCCTCAAGAGTCTGGATCGTGCGTTCCGACTGACCATCTGTTTGCGGGTGATATGCTGAGCTGAATTGGAGGCGAGTTCCCAAACTCTCTTGCAAGCTACGCCAAAAGTGTGACGTAAATCTTGAATCCCGGTCCGAGGTGATACTGACTGGTACTCCGTGGAATCTGACAATCTGTCGAAGATACATCTCTGCTAGCTGAGCCGTCGATTGACCTACTCTGAACGGGAGAAAGTGAGCCACCTTCGTGAGCCTGTCAACTATAACCCAAATAGAATCTCTACCTGCTGGGGATCTAGGTAATCCAGTCATAAAATCCATGGTTATATGTTCCCACTTCCATTCTGGAATCGGCAAGGGCTGAAGAAGTCCAGCTGGCCTCTGGTGTTCAGCCTTGACTTGTTGGTAGACCAAATACCGAGAGACAAACCGAGCTATCTCCCTTTTCATGCCATTCTACCAAAAGTGCTGACGGATATCTCGGTACATCTTCGTGCCACCGGGATGAATCGAATACTGAGAACTGTGAGCTTTCGCCATCACCTCCTGTCTGATATCTCCACTGGGTACACAAAGACGCTTACCATGTCGAAGTGTACCATCTTCGTGAATGCATAATTCTGGTCATCGTCCTACTTCACATTCTGTTCTAAGCCGCTGAAGCTTAGAATCGGAGGACTGAGCTATCTTGATCCTCTCAACTATACTCGACTGTACTTGTAGGCTGGCCATCAATGCCACATTGGTAGAAAGGACAACTTATATACCCATCTTCTGAAGATCTGCTAACAACTCTGGTTGCGCTGTCAGAAGGTAAACTCCGGCTCTTCTGCTTAATGCATCTGCCACAACGTTGGCCTTTCCAGGGTGATACTGCAGGTTGACATCATAATCCACAAGCAGCTCTAGCCATCTTCTCTGACGCATGTTAAGATCCTTCTGGGTGAAAACATACTTCAGACTCTTGTGGTCGGTGAATATCTCTACCCTATCTCCATACAAGTAGTGTCTCCACAACTTAAGTGCGAACACTACTGCTGCCAGCTCTAAGTCATGGGTTGGGTAATTCTTCTCATGATCACGAAGTTGACGTGACGCATAAGCTATTACCTTCCCATGCTGCATCAAAACACATCCTAAACCCTTGCCTGAAGCGTCACAGTACACTGAAAATCCTCCGGTCCCATCTGGAGGTGTGAGAACGGGTGCCATCATCAAGCCTCGCTTTAGTTTCTCAAAAGATTCCTGACACTCTGTTGTCCAAGCAAACTGCACATCCTTGCGGGTCAACTGTGTCAATGGCGCTGAAATCCGAGCAAAGTCCGAAATGAATCTTCGATAATAGTCGGCTAATCCAAGAATACTGCGAACTTCTGAAACTGTGCGGGGTACTGGCCATGTTTCAATAGCCACTATCTTCTGGAGATCCACTTCCACTCCACCCTTGGTGATGATATGACCCAAGTATGAAATGCGATCGAGCCAAAACTCATATTTACTAAACTTGGCATACAACTGGTGCTCTCAGAGAATCTGGAGGAAAACTCTGAGATGCTGCTCATGCTCCGCTTCACTCTTGCT
This sequence comes from Iris pallida, assembly GCA_029216955.1. Taxonomy (NCBI): domain Eukaryota; kingdom Viridiplantae; phylum Streptophyta; class Magnoliopsida; order Asparagales; family Iridaceae; genus Iris; species Iris pallida. The sequence goes on from JANAVB010014200.1 coordinate 6,806,960, forward strand.
GTAGACCAGGATATCGTCTACGAACACGATCACAAACTGATCCAAATAAGGCATGAAGATATGATTCATGAGGTCCATGAATACCGCCGGCGCATTGGTTGCTCCAAAGGGCATAACAAGGAACTCACAATACCCATATCTAGATCGGAATACTGTCTTCGGGATGTCCTGCTCTCTGACCCTGATCTGGTGGTACCCTGACCGCAAATCAATCTTCAAAAATACTGTCGCCCCTCTGAGTTGATCAAACAGGTCATCTATCCTTGGGAGAGGATATCTGTTCTTGATTGTCACTGAGTTCAAGGTACGATAGTCAACACATAATCTAGATGTACCATCCTTCTTTTTCACAAGAAGCATCGGGGCTCCCCAAGGTGATCTACTAGCACGAATGAATCCCTTGGTCCGGAGTTCTTCAATCATCTTGTACAATACCTCCAATTTTGACGGCGCCATCCTGTAGACTCTCTCTGACACTGGTGTTGTCCCGAGAATCAAGTCGATAGTAAACTCGATCTCCCGCTCTGGCGACATTCCTGGAAGCTCTTCCGGGAAAACATCTGGAAGTTCCTCGACTATCCGGGGTAACTGCACTGCTGCTACGGTCATCCGCAATACTGGGGGAGAAGGGTCCACTTCGCCTCGAGAAAAGGAAAATTTCGGCTCTCCTGGGATGCTAAAAACAACTCTGCCAATATGGCAGTCTATCCTAGCATACTGGTCCCGCAACCAATCCATCCCTAAGACCACATCATAATCGGCCATCGGGAATTCTATCAGCCTAGCGGGAAACTCTCTACCGCTAACCACGATCTGACACGAGGAAAACACTTTATCTACTCCTACAAGACCGTTACCAGTAAGTATATTGAGCCTTACTGATAGCGACTCGGGCTCCAGTCCTATCCGTGTCGCAAATCGTGCAGACATAAATGAATACGATGTACCAGAATCAAATAACACTGAAGCGAGAAATGTGTTGACGAGAATAGTACCTGCCACTACCTCACCTGGTGCCACTCCTTCTTCTCCCATGGTCAAAGCCAACACTTGACCATGTCCTCTGGGTGCCGGCCCTCTCTGCTGGAATCCTCGCTGCCTATTCTGGGTCGCGCCTGGGCAAACTGCTGAGGCCTTTGTTGATGAAAAGCCTGGGTCTGCGTCGGCAATGGCCTCGGAAAAGAAAACTGCTGCTGGACTGGTACTGGGGCTGGTCCCCTCACTGATGAACTGCTCCTCGCTGGTGATGAGTCAGTCCTGAACGGGCAGGTCCCTACCTTGTGGTCCGGCGCTCCACAAAGCAAACACAATCCTCGAGCCTTGCGATACTCTGAAACAACGTGTCCAGGCTTCCTACAATAAGAGCAGCCCATGGGGGAAGACTGCTTCTGCTTTTGCTGCTGAGGGTACATCCGGGTTGAATGCTGAACCGACGTAACTGAAGCTTCCCTCCTCGAAACTCCAATGGTTAAAGCTCTAGCTGTCGGGGCTGGAGCTGACGACTGATTCATCTGGCCGTGAGATCGCTTTCGACCTCCGGTCCTATCCACAATCCTCTGGGAGGTATACTCATGCCTCCTAGCTGCCCTCAATACCGTATCAAAAGTCTGATGCTCAAACTGCTCCACCGTCAGCAAAATCTTTAGGTGGAGTCCCTGCTGAAATCGTTGGGCTCTATCGAACTCAGTCGCCACCAAAGTGGGAGCAAACCGGCTAAGTCGGGAAAACTCGGCAGTATACCCATCGACCGTCCTGCCCATCTGCTTTAAATTGGTGAACTTGGTCTGAAGATCGTACCGAGCCACCGCATCGAAGTACTTGGTCCGGAACCTCTCACGGAATACTGCCCAAGCAACAGGCACCGCTAGTCCAATGGCCTGAGCCGCCCACCAGCTGCGGGCTAGATCCAATAACTGCAGGCGTACCATGGCCACCTTCTCATCTTCTGGGGTCTTTGCTGCTTCCAATATCACCTCCGTATCCTGAAGCCACGCATCAGCAGCGATAGCATCTTCGCTGCCATCGAAGAATGGAGGGTTCAGGCGCTTGAAACTGTTCGCTACATTGTTCCCATGATGTCCACCTCTTTCCAGAGCATCTGCCACTGCCTGATGCAAGGCATCTCCTCGACGGTCCTGCGATGCAAGCAACTCTCTGATAATTCCGACCAAGGCTCCATCATCCTGCCTCGCGGGCTGGGCTGACTACACCGGGGGTTCTGGATCTCCGGAAGGCATGGCCCGGAAGGCTGCTTCTGAGTGCTGGGCCTGATCTTCTTATTACTGTTGGTCCACGGGATGTGCTTCGCTTTGCTGATCGGCAGGTCCAGGAACAATGCCGCTGAAGAAGACGACATAGGGAACAATAAGGAAGGACCAAGACAGATTCAACGATACAAGCATGTGATCAGGTCAAAAATCTCAGGGATTAGAAGATACGGGCAGAGATCAAAGGCGAGTGCTGATTGAGACATCTATTCGGTAAACCCTCATAAATCTTGATTTACAAGACCTGCATGGGCTACCACTTAAACCATGTAACGCCCCAGAACCAGAATACTGGAGAGCGGGGACATACATAGCCAGCTACGTATAATGGAATGGAATCCACCCCACTATACGGTCACGGCTGTCTCGATATATGAGGGTTTAGCTACAATCCATCAGTCTCCTATGGTCAATAACAAGCCTAATTGTCTCAATCTCAAGCAAGAAAGTAAAGTTACAAGATATAAGATCACCAAATATACAATAATAAGGCATTCCAAACATTACATATCCAGTTGATCATGAAGCTAGTCGTTACAAAACGTGAGGACTAGCAAGTGTTTAGTCATACATGATCAACCCTAGGATCTGTCAATCATGTTACAGCCCGTAGGCAAACAATAATAAGGTATGCAATACGAGCTAACAGGTGCTCGCCGGCTAAACGCCTCAAAATGAAATTTTATAATAGAGTGGGAGAGCAAAAATAAACCCACCCGTTGCCCTGGTCACGCCTGATGGTCACCATCGGGCTGGAAGGTCGGTAGATCCTCTGAGGTAGCTCCGAAATCTGGCCACACAAAACCAGCTGGGTCAGATCCCAGAAAGAGCAAGTGCCACAAAGGAGGCCTCACTTAAGAACTAAAACCAGCACATCAGAAAAATGATATTTAAAGCAATTAAAGAACTTGAAGTAAAAGAATAACAACCATCAAAATATAGCACGAGAGAACCATTCAAGTAGCCGGGTCACAACCCTTAAACCAAACAAGGACCGGGGTTGTAACCCTTCACTTGAATAGAACTCCGTCTCCAACTCTTGTTGATAAGGTAAAACTTTACAAGCATGACGTGGGGTACAATAAGACAATAAACAAAGAGAGGACTTAGAACTGTTCCGGAAGCCAGGTTACAACCCTTAAACCAAACAAGGACCGGGGTTGTAACCCTTCGCCTGAACCGAACTTAGCCTCTGATCTTTACTGTTAAAAGTGACAATCATGCGATCAAGCTTGCAATAATCGAACACTGAAAACCATGCCATATAATCGCTTCCGGCCAATCAATGACTACGACTTTCTATATTAGCTAGCTGGGGTTAACACCACATGCGGTGAGATGTTTCTCCAGCCACAAGCCCTGCAGCTAATCCAGGTTATCCAGGCGACTTGGGTTCATTTAGCAGTATATTGTTCTTTCCATATATCAATGAATTCAGACTTATGCCCTACTCGTCGACAGGCTGCAAGTTCACAATGGTGGCCGGGATAACGGGATCGCTTGTAGCTGAAGAACATCTCTCATGACTACTGAATTATTCTAGTTATTAGCCTTAGCCATTTACAGTGGGTATCCCTTACCGTGGTACTCAGGAATCCCTGTCCTAGACATGATGCAAACATTACCGGTTTAATTGTTCAAACACAATCACCCACGGTGTCCAGGCCATCAAATCTTGTCATGTCATGTTCACTGTCAGGAGTGCGCCGCGTCGGGCCACTATCATGTCATGTCAAAAGTGCACCACAATGGGTCACCATCGCGTCAGGGAACCATTAATTTAGCATAAGTACACATGCAATAATTAAATATTAGAAGGGGCAAGGGCTGTGGGGGACTCATGCGGCTCGAAAAATTTCTATGCGGCCAACGGTCACTTGGCCATGCGGCTAAGCAATTAAAAGAAAAGAAACACTAATAGTAATAATAAAATGCCTTAAAGAAATACACTAAGAAAATGAGTCCATATGCATTAAATGCATCCGGAAAGGCCATGCGGCTGGTGCCAAGAAAGGCTTAAAGTATTAAATACAATTATTAAAGCCCTAATGGCATAAGTCATTAAGTAATAAAGAGAGGGTCTTAAATGCATAAAGCATTAATTAATAAGGTAGGGTCTTAAATGCAATAAAGCATTAAATAGGGTCTTAAATGCAATAAAGCATTAAACTTATGGAATCTTATGCGGCTAGCCCTCTACAGTAGGATGCTTTAACCAAAATATTATAGCAAATAAGGACAAAATGCTTTAATTAAGGCAAATAAGGACAAAATGCATAAAACATTAAGTATTAAACATAAGGACTAAAATGCATAAAGTATTACATCTTCAAAAGCCTATGCGGCTGAAGCATTAGGAAAAAATATAAGGAAAAGTGCATTAGGAAAAGTCAAGCATTAGTTAATGCTTAAAAATTGCTTTAGGAAAAGACAAGCATTAGTTAATGCACTAAGTGCATTAATAATATGTATGCGGCTCTCTCCAGGAAAAGACAATGCTTAAAAAAAATGCGTTGGGAACAGACAAGCCTTACATGCATTTATTGGGGGGGGAGCTATGCGGCTCGTTGGAATATGCAAAATTTTTTGCATGCAAAAGTGCATTAAAGAAAAGAATGCATGCATGCATTCTCAGGTGCATGCGGCTCATTAAATTGATGTATGCGGCTATGCATTGGTAGCCCAAGCAAATGCACAAGCAAGTGCTTTGGTGTTAAGGCATTAATTGCCCAGGACACGTGGATGCTTGGGAGGCATTCATTCCTACTGCATCGGTTTCCAAGCATTTGCTAATTGATTGGAATGCTTTATTATTAATGCATTAGAATGCATTAGTGTGAACGCATTTATTATTGCATTCTCTGATAACGTCTATGCGGCTCCTTTATGAAGCAAGTCATATGTGGCTCATTATTAGAGTAATGCAATAAATGCATTCCTGAATGCTTATGCGGCTGGCTTTTATATTTGTATGCTGCCAAGATTAAAAATGTGCAAGGGCCATGCGGCTGAGTGCTACAATGCCCATGCGGCTCATGCAAAATTCCCATAGGTCAAATTGGACCTAACGAACTTCTCTGTAATCATGGTATCATCAACTTAGCAAAATATGCAAGTATGATGGATCAAAAGTCCTGGAAACCAAAAATACCACAAAGCTAGATCTACAAAATTTAACCATGGAAATAAAAAATGACAAGTACTAAAGTGGTTTAGAAACACATGAGGAAGACAATGGAACAATAAAAATGGACTTCCTCCATGAAGCAAGGTGCACTTGCCTAAGCTCTCCCACTCTCTCTTTCTTTCCTGGTGGTTGAAGAAGTAATGGTGGAGAAGAAGAAGTAATGAAGAGAGAGAAATGAGTGGTGGGATATTTAATGAAGGGAGTGGTGGTAGGTGGGATATTTAATGAATGTGGTGGTAGGTGGGAGTAGTTCACATAAAACCGAACCATGCAAACCAAGCCGAACCAAGTCAAGTTGGGCCGAACCAACCAAGGAAACGTGCAATACGGGTCTAAATACGTACACGTATACCGAGATACGTGATACAAAAATGGTCATTACAAGAACCCCGTGCCCCACGTCGGAACGATCCGCGACGGCCTGTCACATATGATAGATACAATAGATAATAGAGACTAGAAATAAGAAAGTACAACAAAGACAAGATAATAACCAAGACAACATATGATGATACATTTTACAAGAAACATCTAAGTCCAGATAGTATATTCTACAAGAAATATCTAAGTTCAGATAGTATATTCTACAAGAAACTTCTAAGTTCAGATAATACATTCTACAAGAAATATCTAAGTCCAGATAGTACATTTTACAAGAAACATCTAAGTTCAGATAGTAACCAAAACTAGATAATAACCAACTCTACATAATAAGAAAATGAAAGTACATCTCTCTCAATCATCTTCAGAATATTCATCTTGTTCGTCTTCCTCGACCTCATCTTCCTCTTGCTCCTCCTCCTCCTCCTCATCTTTACTTTCATCTTCGCCTTCGTCGACTTTGCCTTCCTCTTCGGATAATTCTACATCTTCTATATTAGTCGTGTAATACGTAACTTCCATAGAGTCTACATCAACAATATTGGTTATAAGAGGTAGCTCGTCCTCCTGATAAGCCTTTTCGTCAACATCAAAAGTATCTCTAGCTTTAGTCTTGCATACTGCCCACCAGTCAGACTTCGTTGCTCCCCGTCTCGGATAAGCTGTGAAGTACACGAGCTGAGCCTGAGTTGATAGGACAAATGGTTCATAGCCTTGATATCTACGCTTGTAGTTTATATCCACAAGACCATGCTTGTCAATTTTCCAACCTTGATTTTCAATTGGATCGAACAATTCATACTTGAACAACACGATCTTTGCTGGTTCTCTGCCATAATTATATGTCAACTCCACAATCTCTCGCAAGATGCCAAAAAATCATTTTCTGGATCGACGCCTTTGTAGTTCGAAGATATGATACACAAACAACTATTTTTCGTGGAATCAAGATCCAGGAAGCTGTCTCTGATCGGAGCATTTGTCGACTTGAACCTAAAGCCATTCACATAGTAACTTGGCCATATTTTAACGACAACAATTGGTCCCTTGGCAAGAGTTCTAATTAATTCAATCTCGGATGAAATTAGACGATCGACTTGAATACCAAAGAAGAGATAGTAAGTTATTTATTGTCGTGTTACATTATAAGAGACCAGTAATTACTTAGCTGCTTACATATTTGCTCAACCAAGAAGAAAAATAACGTCTCGTTTCTTTTTCTAATTCATCATTTGTTAGGTAGGGTCTAACCGACCTCAACTCATCATTATACGTACTGAAAAACAACAACGAATAAGCTGCTGATTAGTAGTATAATATTAGCTTATATTATTATATTGAGATGACATAAACCAGCTCATTATTAATTACTTACCCCTCTAGCTTCTCCACTTCATCCTTGTTGCAATTGAGTAATATATACAACTGAGCAGCCCTTAGCTCTTCGTCATTCAAATATCTCTTCTTTATTTTCCCCGAAGGCTTTCTGGACGCATTGAATACTTTCAGTATTCCATCATTAGATTCTTGATATCCGTCTCATTTCTCGGAGCCCTCGTTTTATTCGTAGCAACATGAGGTTTGAAATACATCGAACAGAAGTTTGTAATCTTCTCGAGAATATAGGCTTCACAAATAGAACCCTCGACCCGAGCCTTATTTTTCACCTTCCTTTTTAGGTGGTTCAAATGCCGCTCAAACGGGTACATCCACCGATAACCTACGGGCCCACCAACACGTGCCTCGTAAGAAAGATGAATTGGCAAATACTCCATGGAGTCGAAGAATTCAGGAGGAAATACCTTCTCGAGCTTGCATAGTATTACCACAATATTGTTCTCCTGCTTTTCTAGACGATCGACGAGCAACTTAGTAGAACAAAGATCTCTGAAGAATATGCAAAGCTCGATCAATGGATCCCAAACAACCTGGGATAACAATTCCTGAAATGCAATCGGAATTAACCTCTTCATGAATACGTGACAATCATGGCTCTTCATACCTGCCAGTTTGTTCTCTTTGAGGTCGACGCATCTTCTCAAGTTTGAAACATACCCGTCTGGAAATTTTAGACCTTGAATCCACCTATAAATTCTCACTTTATTCTCCTTCTCCAGTAAAAAAATTGCCTTAGGCTGCTTCAACTTTCCATTTCCCTCCTCTATCAAATGCAATACAGGACGTCTACATATTTCTTCCAAGTCTAATCAAGTCTTTGGATTGTCTTTCGTCTTCCCCTTTACATCCATTACAGTATTAATTATGTTTTCAAACACATTCTTCTCGATATGGATGACATCAAGGTTATGTCTAATCAGATTGGTGCTCCAATATGGCAGATCCCAGAATATACTCCTCTTCGTCCAGTTATGAGTATGACCAAATTCGTCATACTTGTAGCCCTTAGCAGGCTCTTCAATAGCTCTCGGTAAATCTTTACCTCTTTCCATATCGTGTATCCGGACCACCTTGGCGGTGGATTAGCCTTCTCCACAAGGCCAGCACGAAAAGCATTCCTGTTCCTCCGGTACGGATGATCCTTCGGCAGGAATTGTCGATGACAATTAAAGAAGCAAGGTTTGCCTCTGTGTTTCAAACGGAAAGCCTTAGTGCGGTCCATGCAATACGGACATAAAAGAAGACCATGCGTGCTCCATTCAGATAACATTCCATGGGCCGAAAAGTCGTTGATGGTCTACATAAGTGCTGCCCGTATCTAAAAAATTTATTTTCTAGAAACATCGTACATGTTGGAACCTACTTCCCACAGCTGATTCAACTCATCAATCAATGGCTGTAAATACACATCGATGTTCCTTTTCAGATTGTTCGGACCTGGGATAATAGCGGTGAGGAACATATACGGAGTCTTCATGCACATCCAAGGCGGTAGATTGTACGGAGTGACGATCACAGGCCAACACGAATACAGGGATCCCGAAAGTCCGAATAGGATAAAACCGTCGGAGCAGAGACCCAATCTGATATTACGCGGATCAGAAGCAAAATCTGGATACTCTCGATCAAAGTGCTTCCATGCTTCTCCATCAGATGGGTGATCCAACACTCCTTCGATCTATTCCCGCTTACGCCAACTCATGTTTTCTACAGTTTCCTTCACCATAAACAACCGCTGCAACCGCGGCGTCAACAGCAAGTAGTGCATCAAATTGGTAGGCTTCCTTGCACCGGCAGACTTTCCTCTACCACTGTCCTTGTAGCGATCAGCACCACAAAAATTTGCAGGCATCTTTATCCTTGTCGTCTTTATAGTACAACATGCACCCGTTACGACATGCATCAATTTTCTCATATTCCATCAAGAGCGACCTCACCATCCTCTTAGACCGGTAAAAGTCTTTAGGCAACTTAGCACCCTCAGGCAATATTTTTATAATAAACTCCATAAGTCGGTTGTAGCAATCTTGCGACATATTAAAATCGGACTTGATGCTCAACAATCTTGTAACCACCTCCAACGGTGAATGATCCTCACAACCAGGATATAATGGAGTCCTTGCATTCTCCAGCAACTCCATGAACTTTGCAGCATCGACGTTCAGTACCTCTTTAGGTGCTTCATGATTGTCCGGAACGAAACTAGGCCCCGTCGTATCAAAAACCATGTTCACCAGCCATCGTCATAAACAGCATGGTTGTGGACATCCACATAAGGCTCATCCTCCGATGCTAAAGACACAAGTTCTCCGTGCTCGCTCTACTGATAGTAATTCGGCGTGAAACCCTTCGAGTATAAATGATACGTGACTTCCACTTCTGGATGATATTTCAAGTTGCGACATCTCACACACGAACACTTAATTTTGGTACCATCCATGTACTGAGGGAACACCTTGGCAAACTGCAGGAACTGTTGTACACCCTCTATGAATTCATCCCGCACACCGCACATGTCATCAGGATGACAGTTGTACATCCAAGAACGATTCTGCAGATAGTAATTCAGCTCCATATCCATTTGAGGATAATTCTGTAAGATAGATACATGCACATCGTTGAAAGACTTGTAAAAGTAATAGGCATATTAGTCATGACATATCATAAACATTCAAATAGAATTCCAAGTAATCATGATACAATAAGCGGTAATAGTGTATCACATGACATAACCATATGACCAATGTTTTGAGGGGTGTTATAGTGTATCAGAATTGATACTCAAAAGCACCAATGGTATACTTGGTATCAGAACATATATATTATAAGGAGAAAATCTGGTCACAAGCACCTACCTAATGGTGGCGTCTGTATCAACTTGACATAGGCCATCATGTTACTATGTTAAGTACAGACTATAGGTATTAGGAAGTGCAGTACTATGTATACTGGATAGAGGAAAGAATATATATATATGATATGTATCGACCAAGTTCAGTTATTGGGGCAATATCTAGATACTCGAATTGATACTAGAACCTAAAGGTTAAAGTTGCATATAAGGTACCAAGACCAAATCAATCCTAAGTTCAACCACTCAGGACCCATGGGATTCATTTTTCTTTCTCCTTTCCCAACATTTATTACAAAACTTATGACAAAAGTAACCATGTGTTATTGCTTGTTTTACCATTAATATTATTTTTCATAATTTTATTTTTATTTTAAAAGGTAAGGATATTATTGGAACATTGCTATATTATTGGAACATTTATTACAAATCAAATGGTCTTTCCTAGGTGCTTTCCTTGTTTTACAAAACAACGGAAAAGAAATGTGACAGGAATCCTACTTTCCTATTTCTATGGAAAATACAAGGGAATTTATTTCCTTTGTCACGACCCGCACCCACTGTGAGGGTACGAGAACGTAACAACGCCCAGCCTACGTCGCAGTGTCGGCGGTAGAACGATGTCCTAGGTCACAACATCTATAAATATAAAGCTAAGCAGTTTATACTCCCCGAGTGGGGGTGACATAGCAGAAAGTAAACTCAATCACAACTAAGGAAGAAGATGCACGATATGATAAAGAACTCAAAAAAAATACAGATGATCAAATAGTCTAAGATAATATCTCAGCAGATATCTAGAGTACAAGGTCTCAGCTACTGAATATGAAAGAATATACAACCCAATCTCAAAGACAGAAATAAAGTCTAACTACTAGTCTCAAGACAACATAAGTAAGATAAAGCCAAACTAAGCTAGTCTAGGCAGTAGGGTAAAGTCGTCAGCTAGAGCTGTCCTGCAAAAGGTATCCGCACAGGCCTCCTCCTCATCCTCTGTAATATTTTTAACAGGTCCAGTCAGGACAGGAGCGAGCACAATACATCTCAACAGTTCATAGCAGGTTAGAAAATATAATCATACAGTAAAGTAAGATATAGATACTGAAGAAATGCAGTATGTAAACAGAGAGAGAGAACTGTAATAGAAATATCTACTATAAGTAAAGAGCTACCAGTGACTAGTAATTTAGATTACAAAGTCGACATGTGAATGGCTTGATTTGTACATGGCTATACTAAAGAGGCATACATAGCTATTCTACTTTGGAATTGTTTACATGGCTATTTATACTCCCCCGTACCCCCAATTAATACACAAGGATCCAACCAGGTTATGTTATGATTCCATGTAACAGCCCCCGAAGGATGGTAAGCCCCCGAAGGGTGGTACATAGTAGTCCCATAAATGAGGATTCTGGAAAACCTAATAAATGGGATAAGGATTCAAAGAAGACTCTGTGATCATAAGAGTATATGTCACAAGTGATCAAAGAACCAAAGAAGCTTAGTGATACGCCATATAAGTGAAACACACAGAACATAGAGTACCCGATGCTCCCTGAAGGGATAACATCTCAGGGAGGGATCTATATTGTACTAATCCGTGTGACCAACGTGACAGTATCAAGTAAAGTAATTTAATGCAGGAAAATAATTCTAAGCAGGATATGAAATGATCAGAGAATGTACTCGCCTGTATATGAGTGTCCGGATGAAATGTACTGTCTGAGGAGAGGTGTCTGGCTCCTAATCAGAACAGCACCAGTCATAACAAGTCTAAAATGATAAGATGAAGCACTACAATGCATTTTACATGAGTCTAGGTCAAACTAGGTCAAAGTCAACTCTTGGTCAACCTTGGTCAACTAAAAAGTCAAACCTAGGTCTAACTAGTCTAACTAGGCTTAACTAATCTATTCTAGGATTAACCAAGACTAAACAGCCTAACTAAGCCCTCACTAGTCTAATAGACACACCATAGGCCAATACCACATATATACATATCAACATATTCACATATATGAGTATATATATATATATATATATATATATATATATATATGTATATATATATATATATATATATCTACATATACTATAGGATATGCCTATTTTCCATTGAAATTGTGTTATTGCAAATTTCAATACAAACAGAACAGTGTTACAATGTAGGACTTAGACGTAGTCCTAGGAGTACACTTTTGTTTATCTGAGTCCCTTGTACCGATGGAGCGAGTGGTAATACGTTGGCTCCGTTGATGATCTGACGATGGTTATCGGTTCTCTGAAGGTTTGGATTGCTCTGGGTGCTGGAGCTTGCTGAGAGAAGGAAGACGTTGAGTGTCTGTATCTGCCTCTCTGGTGGTGCGAAGTCTCTGATTGTCTATGTATGTTGCTCTGTGTGTGTTGTGTATGGGAGAAGGAAATGATCTCTCTATTTATAGCTTTGCAGGTTGGCTGCTCATGCACGCATATGTAGGATGCACCTGGATGCGGGGACGCCACGTGGAGATTGTTGATAGAGACGCATGGACGATGTGCCCTGATTGAGGGGTTGAATTCTTCATACTGCTGTTGTGGGCCGGCACGTAGCAGAGAAGAGGATCTTTCTGTTGCTGAGATCTTGGGTGAATCGAGTCAAAGGACACGTGTCATCGGCCCATGGCTCGGAGATCTCGGATTTGGTGGGGAGTGATCTGGTGAGATGCGCCTGGGACTGGACGCATAAGGAGACTTTGGCTCATAACTTTTAGGCGTTACGAACCATTCAGGGCGCATAGCTTTTTAGGCGCATGCGAAGCTTCAGTAGTGACTTTACTCATGTCTTTTGGGATCGGAGAGAATTCTGGGACACATGGCTTTTGAGGCGCATGCAGAGCTTCAGTGGTGACTTTACTTCTGTCTTTCGGGATCAGAAAGAAAGTCTGATGCGCATGGCTCGAGGCGCATGCAGAGCTTTGGGCGCATGACTGCGGCAGTGCATGCGAGTGGTTGGGTGGCCACGTGACCGTAACCGTCGGAAAAAAGTAATGATGATGCTGACGTTGGCGACGCTTCATTTTCTGAAAAGCTGTCAACTGTTCAGTCTTCGGGAGGCGTGCTGCCAACTTGTCAGACTTCAGCATTTAATGTTCTTTGACAGGTGATGGGTTGTTTGAGTGGGCACATCAATCGGCGTTCCACTAGGCGTATGGGGATGCATGGGGGCGCATCCCTGTGAGGCGCTTGGTGTTGAAGGGCGCGTCCTTGGGAGGAGCTTGGTATTGGAGGGCGCATCCTTGGGAGGCGCTTGGTGTTGAGGGCGCATCTGTGTGATGCGCGGTCTGGCCGGCGCATCCGCTTCGTATGACACGTCTTTAATGGTGCGACTGTTACGTTCTTCGAGTGCTTTAAATAGCCATTTTTTGACTTGGCTGAATTCGAAGCGTCTGGTTCATCCATTTAATGTAAAATTTATTGCACGGAATTTGGAGAGCCATCCACTTGGCGCATAGGTTTGATTTGCCCGGCCTATAAATAGTGGCATGGAGAGAGTTTGCTTCTTGTTCCCTCATGTCCTCCCGAAATAAACTTGTTTATCCGAGTGCATTATGTCGATGAAATACTCCCGAAGGTGAAGATGCGACACAATATCTTTATTGATGCACTTGAAGGTGACTGTTACATCCAAAAGTCAGAGTCGAGGGCTTCTGAGGCAGGCAGAAGGTGCCTGTTGCATCCAAAGATCGGGATGCACGAGCCTCGTCTCCGTTATGCTGGAAGAGCCGCAGATCGGAATTGCGGTGCTGCGGCTTTGGAGGCTCTTTCTTCTGTCAGAGTGGGTGTTGCCCATTCTGGTTGTGTTGAAAGCTGCTCATTTAGCCACAATTTTATTTGCGGTGCTCTTCTCTTCCTCGGTTTGGGGAGCTTTTCCTCCAGCTATAGGGTTGATTGCCACCCTCGTTCTGCTCAATAAATACTTCATTAGTCGAAGCATCAGGTGAGCCTGGCTGGAAGGGTGGCACATAACTGAGCTGCTGAAGGGATGCACATAACTGAGTGATGCACATAACTGAGCTGCTGACAGGATGCGCCCTGCTGAGGGCGCATGGCGAGATGCGCCTGGTTGAGAGCGCATGGTGATTGTTGTGCCTTTTTGAGGGCGCATGGTGGCTGCTACGCCTGACTGGGAGCGCATGGTGGCTGCTGGCTGTAGACTTAGGATCTTTTCTTTGTAAAAATTCTCCTTTGTACAACCTTTTCTAGACATGTAATAGACTTTTATATGTAAAATAAAAAGTTCTCTTTCGATGTCTATATTTGTTGTTTGCTGTGAAGTACTTTGTCCGAGCTCTCTGGTGCATGTTGTGTTTGGCGCATAGGATTTTTGGTCCTAAAATTCCATGCTTCTACAAGACCCCCTTCAAAGTTTTCAAAACTTTTGGATAAGTTTTGAAATACTTTGAATAAGAAGCATGTCGGTTGAGGCGCATGACTGTCGGGGCGCATGACTGTTCGGGCGCATGGATACTCCGCGCATCAGTGATTGGGCGCATGCTCCTCTTAGTTAATGCAAATAATAACGCCTCGGTAACCAAAAAGATTAATGATGATCTTTTTGGATTTATTCACAGTTATCTCCTCACAGAACCCGAAGCGGCGGCTGAGGTCACACTTCATCGGTTCACGTGTGCGACTGGGTCTATAAATAGGCGTGAGATGGAGAGAGAGAGAGAGTTCTTTCTCTCTTTTCTTTTGCCTTTTAGAGTTCTTCTTCACAAAAACCCTAACTTTCTTCTCTCAAAGAATGGCTCCCAAGACTCCTCGCAGCGGTACTGGCAAGGGACGAGGCAAAGGGAAAGAGCCTGTTGAGGCTGCCGTGGCTGATGTTCCCCGTCCGCCAGTCGACGTTCGATCGGCGGTGGTTGGTGAGTTTCATCATCTTCACATACGCCAACGCACATGGACCTTGAGTCCTGATGATGTGCTGAGGTTTTTTTCGCCGATGCGCATGGGTTTAAACCCTGAAGATGCGCCGAGGCTCTACTGCTGACGCGCATGGGTTTAGACCCTGATGATGCGCTACAGCTCCAATGCTGATGCGTATGGGTTTAGACCCTGATGTTGTGCCGAAGCTCCACTGCTGACGCACATGGGTTTACATCCTGATGATGCGCCGAAGCTTCACTGCTGACGCGCATGGGTTTACACCCTGATGATGCGCCGAAGCTCCACTGCTGAAGCGCATGGGTTTACACCCTGATGATGTGCCGAAGCTTCTTTTTCAGATGCGCTATGAGGGTCAGATTCTTTTATTGTTTCTAACATTCTTGAATCTTTGTTAGTGTCGATGACTGTCCCACTCTTGAATGAAGTGCTTCTGGACGCTGCCCTCTGCCAGATGGGAGTAGATTACGATGAGGAAGTGATAAACCCTGCTCAAGCTGCTATTATGCTGGATCAGCATCCCGAAAGTATGACTCAAATCTGGGAACAAACGTATGGGTTCCTCAAACGGATGATGGAGCGTGGTGTTTTGAAATCTGCCATATCTGATAAAGTGACCTTCTTGAAGCCTGAGTTCCTGTTTGGGGACCGCCTTACCTCTATTGAAGCAAAGGTGTTGAAGGTCAAGGAAGACTGGTTCTTTACAGCAAGGGGAGTGCATATGACTGTTAAGCAACTCGAACATCAATGGCCTTTAACGGCTTTCTGTCGTCTTGCTTCCAAGAGGAGGATGTCTTGGGATCTAACCCCATCTCAGGGGGGAGCGGTGGCAGGCGTCATCAAAATCGATTCTACCTCCGATCAAAGATGTCCGGCTCTGCTGCCATTTCTGCCTCGTCGTCAGCATCATTGGCTTCCTCCTCGTCAGGTGACTTGTACAAGGAGGAGTCGGTGAAGTAGGCTTCAACCCCTTTGAAAGGGTCAATGTCCGCGAACTCCGTCCGGATGACGTCGTTGGTGGACACGTACTTCATACACTGGTGGAGCGTGGATGGCACCACCATGTACTCATGCAGCCATGGTCGACCCAACAGAAGGTTGTAGTTGACGTCGGCGTCCACAACATAGCAAGTCACCTCGGTTCTGAGGTTACCGATATGGCACTTGAGTCGTATTTTGTCCAGCGGCTCGCTTTTACTAGCATTGATGCCACTGATTGTTGTGTTGGAAGGCGCCAGTCGGTACATTGGGATCCCCAGTGTTGAGAGCAGCATCTTCAGAATGATGCTGAGGAAAGACCCCGGATCGATCAGAATCCGCTTCACCTTGACTGAACCGATATACCCTGTATAGTACAGCGGCCTGTTGTGTCGGTTGTGCTTGAGCAGCATGTCTTGTTGGGTGAAGGATATATTGGGGATAACTTCATCCGCACAATGACAGTACGCACATGTAGTTGGGAGATCTTCAGGCTGCTTGACCTGACTGATGAAGGACTCAGCATCCTTCAGGGCTTTGCAGAGAGCTTCACGAGTGTCCTTGGAAAGACGAAGGAGCTCGAACAGAGATAGGTGGGCAGGAGTACTGGCCAGTTGTGCCAGTATGTCAAAGTTATGGGGCTTGGCTAGCCCCGAAGCATTCTCCTTTCGTAGAGGTCTGTCGAAACGAGCCTCTACATGCTTCTGCTTATTGGCTGCTGAGGGCTTAGATGGGCCCTCTTCCTGGGTAGCGGGGATGGTGCAAGGAGGCACCACCTCGACGGCAGCTTCGTCGGGTTGGACGTTCTGATGTGAACGCGTCTGTACAGAAAGTGCCTCTTCCGCAGAGAAAGAGACCATGCGGCAAGACTTGATCTTCCTGCCTTTGGATTTGGAGGCAAAGCGCACCTCCGGTTGAGTAACCTCGGAGACAAGATCAGGGTAAACCCATAAGATCTGTCCCCGAGATGTGGTGAGTGGGATGAGTCCACTCATGTTGTCACGGGTAGGTGGTAAGTTAACCACCTCCATTGTCGCCTTCGGGACGGGGACAACGCCATCTTGTGTTGTAGTTGGCGGACGGTGCCGAACTGGAGTGACACCACGTTGGCCGACACCGTCTTCTCTTCGTAGTCGACGGAGATAACATCCGTGTTGATCATGCGCTGGATGTAGTTTTTGAGGACGTAGCAGTCCTTGGTTGGGTGTCCGACAAACCGATGGTAGTGACAGTACCTCGGATTATCCACTTTTCCAACCTCGTCGGGACGCTTCGGGTCCGACAGCTTGATCTTGTCATCCTGCTTCAGTATCTCAAAGAGTTGCAGGGTGTCTTCATCGTTGAAAGAATAGACCTCCTTTGGTCTTGGTGAAAGTGGAGGCTTCTGAGTAGGCGATGATGCGCCTTTTGAGGCATTGACAGTCAATGCCTGTTTCCCCTTCGTCTCTCGTCCGGGGTTGTTGGCTGCAGGCCGTTTCCCCTTGTCCTCAAAGGCAGGGAAACTGACTCCCAGAAGACGAGCATTGGCCGCCTTCTTTTCTGTGGCTTCGACTTCGATGATCAAGGAACTCCAGTCAGGAGGAGAAGTAGAGTTGAGCCAGAGTTTGACTGCAGACAGCATGTTCATGCTGTAGGAGGAGAGGAGCGCGTGTTCTGGCATGCCCGGAGGCAGTCTGAAGCAGGCCTGTCGGAAGCGTTCGATGAACACTCGAACTGTTTCTTTCTCCTTCTGGCATATCTCTATGAGGGACGCCATTGTCATGTCCTTCCCGTCGTCGTAGAAACGGTCGAGAAAAAGGCGCGTCAAGTCGTCAAAGGAT
This sequence comes from Iris pallida, assembly GCA_029216955.1. Lineage (NCBI taxonomy): Eukaryota > Viridiplantae > Streptophyta > Magnoliopsida > Asparagales > Iridaceae > Iris > Iris pallida. The sequence goes on from JANAVB010014200.1 coordinate 6,824,768, forward strand.
GATATAGAATTGTCGGGGAGGCTGCAGTACCAGTCGTACGCCACTTCTTTTAGTGCCCCGACAAATATGCTGGTGAGTAGTGCGTCCTCCTTCGGGAGATGTCCCGTCTGAGACTGGAAAGGTTGGCTCGTTTCTGGCGCAGAAGCACCTGAGTCAACCTTATACAGCTTACCATTAACAGCGCGCATGATTGTGAGCGCATGCCTCTGGCTTGCTGTTGGCATAGCACGTTTGGGGCGCATGGCCCGTGCTGCCTTGGACTTCTTTATACTAGCCCGCTGGGGCGCATAGTACTCAGAATCCAAATTCTCCTCGCCATTACAGTGAGTGAGTCTGTCAAAGACAGAGACCTTCTGTGGCGCATCAGAGGTGATGTACGGGGCATTAGCTGCGCCCCTGCTCCGTCGACGCATCTTCCTCGCCGGAGAGAGAGATGACGGGGGAATGCGGTCAGCCGCACGTTTCCCCGAGAGATGCGCTGCACCGGTGGGCGCATCTTGGTTGCTGAGGACGTCAGCAGGAAGAGAAGGCTGGATCGGGGCATCCCCTTCAGTGGTGGTGCCAGAGGCGTCGACCTTGCGCACCCAGATTCGACGAGTCTTCTTCGGCTTCGGCAGCCGCTTCGAAGGACTCGTACTGCCTTCAGAAATGAACTCCTCATACGCCTGTTGATTGAGGCGCACGACCAGCGTCTTGTGGGAGGAGCCCACCTTCACGTCGTCGGATTGCGACACAGCTTTCTCGGTGGAGGAGAAAGAGGTCCCCAGCAGAGTCGCCAGCTTGTTTGCCATTAAAATTGTGTTATTGCAAATTTTAATACAAACAGAACAATGTTACAATATAGGACTTAGACGTAGTCCTAGGAGTACACTTTTGTTTATCTGGGTCCCTTGTGCCGATGGAGCGAGTGGTAATACGTTAACTCCGTTGACGATCTGACGACGGTTATCGATTCTCTGAAGGTTTGGATTGCTCTAGATGCTGGAGCTTGCTTAGAGGAGGAAGACGTTGAGTGTCTGTATCTGCCTCTCTAGTGGTGCGAAGTCTCTGACTGTCTATGTTTGTTGCTCTGTGTGTGTTGTGTGTGGGAGAAGGAAATGATCCCTCTATTTATAGCTTTGCAGGTTGGCTACTTATGCGCGCATATGTAGGATGCGCCTGGACGAGGGGACGCCACGTGGAGATTGCTGATGGAGGCGCATGGACGATGCGCCCTGATTGAGGGGTTGAATTCTTCATACTACTGTTGTGGGCCGGCACGTAGCAGAGAAGAGGATCTTTCTGTTGCTGAGATCTTGGGTGAATCGAGTCAAAGGACACGTGTCATCGGCCCATGGCTCGGAGATCTCGGATTTGGTGGGGAGTGATCTGGTGAGATGTGCCTGGGACTGGGCGTATGAGGAGACTTTGGCTCATAACTTTTAGACGTTACGAACCATTCAGGGCGCATGGCTTTTGAGGTGCATGCGAAGCTTCAGTAGTGACTTTACTCCTGTCTTTTGGGATCAGAGAGAAGTCTGGGGCGCATGGCTTTTGAGGCGCATGCAGAGCTTCAGTGGTGACTTTACTTCTGTCTTTAGGGATCAGAAAGAAAGTCTGATGCGCATGGCTCGAGGCGCATGCAGAGCTTTGGGCGCATGGCTACGGCGGCGCATACGAGTGGTTGGGTGGCCACGTGGCCGTAACCGTCGAAAAAAAGTAATGATGATGCTGACGTTAGCGACGCTTCGTTTTCTGAAAAAGCTGTCAACTGTTCAGTCTTCGGGAGGCGTGCTGCCAACTCTGTCAGACTTCTGCATTTAATATTCTTTGACAGGTGATGGGCTGTTTGAGTGGGCGTATCGATCGGCGTTCCACTAGGCGTATGGGGATGCATGGGGGCGCATCCTTGTGAGGCGCTTGGTGTTGAAGGGCGCATCCTTGGGAGGTGCTTGGTGTTGGAGGGCGCATCCTTGGAAGGCGCTTGGTGTTGAGGGCGCATCTGTGTGATGCGCGGTCTGGCCGACGCATCCGCTTCGTATGACACGTCTTTAATGGTGCGACTGTTACGTTCTTCGAGTGCTTTAAATAGCCGTTTTTTGACTTGGCTGAATTCGAAGCGTCTGGTTCATCCATTTAATGTAAATTTATTGCACGAAATTCGGAGAGCCATCCACTTGGCGCATGGGTTTGATTTGCCCGACCTATAAATAGTGGCATGGAGAGAGTTTGCTTCTCGTTCCCTCACGTCCTCCCGAAATGAACTTGTTTATCCGAGTGCATTCTGTCGATGAAATGCTCCCGAAGGTGAACATGCGACGCAATATCTTCATTGATGTACTTGAAGGTGACTGTTACATCCAAAAGTCAGAGTCGAGGGCTTCTGAGGCAGGCAGAAGGTGCCTGTTGCATCCAAAGATCGGGATGCACGAGCCTCGTCTCCGTTATGCTAGAAGAGCCGCAGATCGGAATTGCGGTGCTGCGGCTTTGGAGGCTCTTTCTTTTGTCAGAGTGGGTGTTGCCCATTCTGGTTGTGTTGAAAGCTGCTCCTTTAGCCGCGGTTTCATTTGCGGTGCTCTTCTCTTCCTCGGTTTGGAGAGCTCTTCCTCCAGCTAGAGGGTTGATTGCCACCCTCGTTCTGCTCAATAAATGCTTCATTTGTCGAAGCATCAGGTGAACCTGGCTGGAAGGGTGGCACATGACTAAGCTGCTGAAGGGATGCACATAACTGAGTGATGCACATAACTGAGCTGCTGACAGGATGCGCCCTGCTGAGGGCGCATGGCGAGATGCGCCTGGTTGAGAGCGCATGGTGATTGCTGCACCTTTTTGAGGGCGCATGGTGGCTGCTGCGCCTGACTGGAAGCACATGGTGGCTGCTGGCTGTAGACTTAGGATCTTTTCTTTGTAGAAATTTTCCTTTGTACAACCTTTTCTAGACATGTAATAGACTTTTATATGTAAAATAAAAAGTCCTCTTTCGATGTCTATATTTGTTGTTTTGCTGTGAAGTACTTTGTCCGAGCTCTCTGGCGCATGTAGTGTTTGGCGCATAGGATTTCTGGTCCTGAAATTCCATGCTTCTACAATGCCTAGTACTCTAGCTATCACACATGTAGAATATGTAAATCCCACATGGCTTATATTACACATTTACACATAGGCTATCTTAACTATTTACCCCAATATATTTATGCATATATAATCACACACACACATAGATTAGATAATATATATATATATATATATATATATATATATATATATATATATATATATATATATATATATATAAAGGGATACACAAGGCAAGGTAAATGTGTGTGTGTGTGTCATGTGTATGTGTGTGTATATTGTGTGTGTGTGTCTATAGTGTGGCAGGACATGAGTATAATGTGTCATAGAGAGTGACAGTGTCATATAGGGTGTGTGTGTGTGAGTGTGGTGTGTGTTCAAACATGTAGTGAGGGAGTGAACCTGTGTGTTAGTGAATATAAGAGTGTGTGTGTATTAAGCTAGAGTGTCAAGAGGGACATGGCAGGTGTGTGTTCAAGATTAGGAAAAACAGTGTAATAGTGGGGCATGTTCAAATGGGAAAAATCAGTGAATCAATAGGAATAGGAGAAATCAGTGTATACATTAGGGTGTGTGTGTGATCATTCTCCTGGAATCCAGTGAGCATACCAAGCTGGAAATCAGTGAACCAAAGTACATGTGTAGCAGGAAAAATTAGTGTAAAGGGAATCTGGAATTTAATCAGCTAACCAAAACCTCATGACAGTGAGCCATGAACCTACCATTTCAGTCCAACAGTTATTAAGAAGGGTTTTAAAAACATTGGTTATTAGGAATCATTCTCAGTTAACAGGGAAACAAACAGTGAAATGGAAATCAGTGACTCAAAATCACTCACTCACATATATAAAACCAATCTCGGGCATTGAAAGTTCCTGGGAAAAATGATTACACTGTGTGGTGATTAGCAATATATAAATCTGGAAATAATCTCAGTTTAAAACCAATTCAAACTCAGATAAAAACATATCCCAAATCTCAGTTTTTCAGTCCCTATTGCGTTCTCAGTTTTGAACCCAGAACAGTCCCCAAATCATTGCAAATTTGACACACATTTAGCTAACATACGGGTGAACACATTAGGGCTTTAAACCACACTATTTAACAGTGAAATATAGATCAAAATTGATGACAAAAATCGAATTAAAAATCTGGACAGAACAGAAAATAGGGACTGATAATGTAGGTATCAGTAATTAATTGGGAAACTGAGAATGAGCAATGAATTTAAATTAAAACAACAATTCAGTGGTTGGTAAAGTGAATACACATTTTACACGTGTCATACAAGGTGTTTGTGTCCACTCAAGTGGACACAAACGTGTCCAATCACATTAAATACGAAAATAGTGCACAAACTGAACCACACAGGATAATTATCGTGCACGTGTTCACGGTGTCCGTGCACGCGACACGACACGACACAACCCACGTGGTCGTGTCCAAGTGTCAACCTAGTATAGGGCTAGGGCTAGGACACCCTGCCACGTGTCCACGTCGCGTGTGCGCACGATACGACACGCGTATCAGCGCACAAAAACGACAGCCGCTGAATCAGTGTATTCTCCGTGCGCACGTTCGTGCGTGTCCGACACGACACGAGAGCTCGTGCAACTCGACACACGGGATGGCAGACATTGCCCCTCGGTGTGTGCCAAATCCCACGTGTCCACGTCGCGTGTCCGTGTCGCAAATGCACCCTTGCAGCAGGGCATGCACAGTGCCTGTGCACGCGCACGCGCGACCACGTGTTCGCGTGTCCGTGTGGACTCGACACGACACTAAGACTACACAAAAACACAAGAAACACATAAGCGACACATAGATCTAATTTCCTATTCAAATACAATCCCAAAATTCACTCGAAATGCCCATTGGGGCATTTCAACAAACACATGCAACATGATACTGATACGTGTCCAAATAGGACACAAAATGGACACGAATTTTAGGGCTTCCTATTCCTACAGTTAGGTTGGGCCTAGGGCTTCCTAGATATGCAAGAAATTCAGAATTCTATGGTGTAGATTGGAATATACCTATGTGTATCAAAATCCTCAAGAAGCTTCAAAGAGAGGTGTTCCTCTTGATGACCAAACTCCTCCAATTTGCTCCCAAGCTGAGAATACTCATTACCAACAGCAAGTAGAGTAAAATTAGGACCCATTGCAATTGGTTTGGGTGAAAAAGGAATTAAAATGGATTTTATAGGATTTAATAAAGATGGAGAATTACCTCTTTCTACAACTTGCCAAAACTATTCTAAGGAGGCTAGCCCTAACTTTGAGGAGTATTAAATAGAGGGGGGATCAATAGTGGCTGGCCAAAACTATTAGGGTTAGGGTTTGGCTACATGGTGTGGGCCTATGGGCTTTAAGGTTCAAGTCATTAGTCATGACTTATGAAGTCACAAGCCATTCTAGCCTAATCAATTCCTAAACTCTCCAAATAAGTTCTAATGTGTTAATCCTCACTAACTTAGGTCAAGCTAAGGTTACTTAACCTAACCAAGTGGTCATGACCTAGGTTAGTCTCTAGGTTAGTCTCCTAGTCAACACTAGTCAAAGTCAACTAAAACACCAAAATCAATTGTACTAAAAATCACTAAAAATCACATTAATTCTAATAAATCTAAATAATACATAATAATTCCAAATAATTTCCAAAATTACAAAAATAACTAAAATACCCCTCAAACTAGAAATGATAAATGAAATACCCTAATCACAAGGCTAGGCTCTAGGGTTACACTAGCAAGACACCAAATCATAAGTCATGATTTAAAATAGTTTTAAATGATTAAAAATCACCAAAAATCATGTCATGATTTAAATATCATTATTAAAAGACTAAAATTACAAAATTTCAAAATTACCCTCTTTTGGAAAACTGGGTGTTACAATCCTACCCACCTTATAAAAATTTTGTCCTCGAAATTAAAGGTGATCGTACTACTTCTAGGTTAAGCCTCCAGCAATCATAGTCTCAGAACCTATTAAATCATACAATTTAAGAGGACGGCATACAGGGTCATGGCATACGGTGATAATGAAAGTCTCATCTAGGTATACTAGTCATACTAGACCGAAACAATAATAGGGTATCAAAACACACAAGCAGTCTAGGGTGTTAAACCGGAAAAGACACAGAAATAACAAATCATCAAAACTGTAAGACAGTCTATCATCCTATGTGAAAACTGGTACTTATTATAAAAATAAAATAAGATAACCACCAATTATCTATTAAGGGATACTATTCAAGAAAATTAAAAACAAAGTTAAAGAATGAAAGTCAATTGCATTGAAATCCAATCACAATATATTTATATATATAGCATTAGAGAGGGAAAAGCTAACATTATGTAAAGGTTATGTCGTTTGTGTGAATTATACATGAAAGTGCACAAGAGGATCTGTGTCTCAACTATAGCTATCAAGTTACACTATTCATGGCATATTGGTTAAGCAGTCTACAAGGCACAAGCTATTTACTCATAACATGCATGGCTAACCGTATATATAAGTATCTATATGGCTACATGAACATAACATAGAGATGAAGGGTTAGGTTTACATGGCAGTTGTGAACATTAGTGTAGAGTGTCAAGTGTACATGGGTTAAAACTTGAAATAAAGGGTTCGATCTTTCAGTTTAGCTCAACATTACATATTAGATCTGAAATTGAACTACACATTTGAAGGCAATGTAAAAATGTTAACATGTATTCAGTTTTCAAATTTTGGAGAAATTCGAACATCAAAACCAACTCAATGTTTACCACAACCACAACCTAACATGTAAGAGTATGAACCTAACATTATATACCTGCACACAACCATGTATACGGCTCAAAACATTACAATTTAAAACTGCAATTTGAACTAAACACTTAGAATCCAAGGTTAACGGTTTACTATGTACACAGTCTCAGATTTGACAATTCAACACAAAACTCAACCAATTTCTTTAAGAAATAAAACCCTGTATATAACATACATGTGTAGTGATGTAAGCAAAACAAATAATATGAAATTTAAATTTAAGTTACGAATTTAATATGGAGAAACAGAGAACTAGTCACTGATACTGCACTATATTAGAATACTAGGATTTTGAGAACTTAACATCAATCATATTAACATGCATTTAGATAGGTTGGTAAACAAGTGTAGCATGCATACGTGTCAGGCAGGTATCTGTGTCCACTATATATATATATAAGGTAATACAAAAAATAATGGCAAGAAAGAAATAATGATAAAATCTATTCTGCTTATCTGTTTAAAAGAAGGAACCATTTTGAAACCAGAGCTATAATATCAAATCTAAGTTAAGGTCTAGCAAAATCATCGATTCATTGTATTAGGAAGAATTTATAGCAAGAAGTTACACAAGGTTATAATAATAGCTAAGCTACTCCTACTCATACTCCTACTCCTAAGTTATTTGATGATGGGGTACAATTTATACAACAGAATGGTACGATAGAGATGATATGTTTAAAAACCTTCTCAAGATACAATCTGATAATCATATGCGTCTGTCCAAAATTATGTTACTCAGAGTCCTCGCCATGCCAGTAAGCAAGGCTGCGATAAACGATAGATTCCATAACTGGGGCATGCACCTCTATAATCATGTCGTCTGGAATTCTCGCTATGCCGACTAGTATAGCTGCGAGAAATTCCAAATCTCATAACCAAGATACGTACATCCGAAGTCAGGTCTCTATGTTTCCGCCACGCCAGCTAATATGGATGTGATAAACTACAGGTTCCATAATCATGTAGACGTTTTACCATCCCTGTATTCCCGTCAACATATGTTATCAGAAAAATATCGTAACTCAGGCCTTAAAATTCATCTCGATAGGAAAAATTAAAATCAACAATGATCCAACAAAATCAAATTCAGTAATCAAGGAGTGAGAGCAAACAAAACAAGGGAAATGATTTCAAATTGAAGTTTAAATAAGATTCTCAAGGGTCGTCCCAGGAATCTTTCAAGAATCCTAACTGTGATTGAGTACCCTAAAAAAAAATATCCTAATCCTACTGCAGGCTGTAGTGATACTCTAGTTCAAATACCACTACATAAACTCGACCTGCATGGGCCACCACTAAAAACGTGTCACGACCTGCACCCACTGTGAGGGTACGAGAACGTAACAACGCCCAGCCTATGCCGCAGTGTCGACGGTAGAACACTGTCCTGGGTCACAATATCTATCAATATAAAGCTAAGCAGTTTATACTCCCCGAGTGGGGGTGACATAGCAGAAAGTAAACTCAATCACAACTAAGGAAGAAGAAGCACGATATGATAAAGAACTCAAAAAAAATACAGATGATCAAATAGTCTAAGATAATATCTCAGCAAATATCCAGAGTACAAGGTCTCAGCTACTGAATATGAAAGAATATACAACCCAATCTCAAAGACAGAAATAAAGTCTAACTACTAGTCTCAAGACAACATAAGTAAGATAAAGCCTAACTAAGCTAGTCTAGGCAGTAGGGTAAAGTCGTCAGCTAGAGCTGTCCTGCAAAAGGTATCCGCACAGGCCTCCTCCTCGTCCTCTGTAATATTTTCAACAGGTCCAGTCAGGACAGGAGCGAGCACAATACATCTCAACAGTTCATAGCAGGTTAGAAAATATAATCATGCAGTAAAGTAAGATATAGATACTGAAGAAATATAGTATGTAAACAGAGAGAGAGAACTGTAATGGAAATATCTACTATAAATAAAGAGCTACCAGTGACTAGTGATTTAGAGTTCAAAGTCGACATGTGAACGGCTTGATTTGTACATGGCTATACTAAAGAGGCGTACATGGCTATTCTACTTTGGAATTGTTCACATGGCTATTTATACTCCCCCGTACCCCCAATTAATACACAAGGATCCAACCAGGTTATGTTATGATTCCATGTAACAGTCCCCGAAGGGTGGTAAGCCCCCGAAGGGTGGTACATAGTAGTCCCATAAATGGGGATTCTGAAAAACCCAATAAATGGGATAAGGATTCAAAAAAGACTCTGTGATCATAAGAGTATATGTCACAAGTGATCAAAGAACCAAAGAAGCATAGTGATACGCCATGTAAGTGAAATGCACAGAACATAGAGTACCCGATGCTCCCTGAAGGAATAACATCTCAGGAAGGAATCCATATTGTACTAATCCGTATGACCAACGTGACAGTATCAAGTAAAGTAATTTAATACAGGAAAATAATTCTAAGCAGGATATGAAATGATCAGAGAATGTACTCGCCTGTATCTGACTGTCCGGATGAAATGTACTATCCGAGGAGAGGTGTCTGGCTCCTAATCAGAACAGCACCAGTCACAACAAGTCTAAAATGATAAGATGAAGCACTACAATGCATTTTACATGAGTCTAGGTCAAACTAGGTCAAAGTCAACTCTTGGTCAACCCTGGTCAACCAAGAAGTCAAACCTAGGTCTAACAAGTCTAACTAGGCTTAACTAATCTATTCTAGGCTTAACCAAGACTAAACAGCCTAACTAAGCCCTCACTAGTCTAATAGACACACCATAGGCCAATATCACATATATACATATCAACATATTCATATATATATATATATATATATATATATATATATATATATATATATATATATATATATTTATATATATATATATATATATATATATATATATATATATATATATATATATATATATATATATATATATATATATATATTTTATATCAACATATTCACATATATGAGTGTATATATATATATATATATATATATATATATATATATATATATATATATATATATATATATATATATATATATATATATATATATATATATTTTATATATATATATATATATATTATATATATATATATATATATATATATATATATATATATATATATATATATATATATATATATATATATATATATATATATATATATATATATATATTATATATATATATATATATATATAATATATATATATATATTATATACATATACTATAGGATATGCCTAGTACTCTAGCTATCACACATGTAGAATATGTAAATCCCACATGGCTTACATTACACATTTACACATAGGCTATCTTAACTATTTACCCACATATATTTATGTATATATAATCACACACACACATAGATTAGAAAATATCTATATATTTTTTTTTAGATAATATATATATATATATATATATATATATATATATATATATATATATATATATATATATATATAAAATATATATATATATATATATATAAAGGGATACACAAGGCAAGGTAAATATGTATGTGTGTGTCATGTGTATGTGTATGTATATGATTTGTGTGTGTGTGTGTGTGTGTCTATAGTGTGGCAGGACATGAGTGTAATGTGTCATAGAGAGTGACAGTGTCATATAGGGTGTGTGTGTGTGAGTGTGGTGTGTGTTCAAACATGTAGTGCGGGAGTGAACCTGTGTGTTAGTGAATATAAGAGTGTGTGTGTATTAAGCTAGAGTGTCAAGAGGGACATGGCAGGTGTGTGTTCAAGATTAGGAAAAACAGTGTAATAGTGGGGCATGTTCAAATGGGAAAAATCAGTGAATCAATAGGAATAGGAGAAATCAGTGTATACATTAGGGTGTGTGTGTGATCATTCTCCTGGAATCCAGTGAGCATACCAAGCTGGAAATCAGTGAACCAAAGTACATGTGTAGCAGGAAAAATTTGTGTAAAGGGAATCTGGAATTTAATCAGCTAACCAAAACCTCATGACAGTGAGACATGAACCTACCATTTCAGTCCAACAGTTATTAAGAAGGGTTTTAAAAACATTGGTTATTAGGAATTATTCTCAGTTAACAGGGAAACAAACAGTAAAATAGAAATCAGTGACTCAAAATCACTCACTCACATACATAAAACCAATCTCGGGCATTGAAAGTTCCTGGGAAAAATGATTACACTGTGTGGTGATTAGCAATATATAAATCTGGAAATAATCTCAGTTTAAAACCAATTCAAACTCAGATAAAAACATATCCCAAATCTCAGTTTTTCAGTCCCTATTGCATTCTTAGTTTTGAACCCAGAACAGTCCCCAAATCATTGCAAATTTGACACACATTTAGCTAACATACGGGTGAACACATTAGGGCTTTAAACCACACTATTTAACAGTGAAATATAGATCAAAATTGATGACAAAAATCGAATTAAAAATCTGGACAGAACAGAAAATAGGGACTGATAATGTAGGTATCAGTAATTAATTGGGAAACTGAGAATGAGCAATGAATTTAAATTAAAACAACAATTCAGTGGTTGGTAAAGTGAATACACATTTTACACGTGTCATACAAGGTGTTTGTGTCCACTCAAGTGGACACAAACGTGTCCAATCACATTAAATACGAAAACAGTGCACAAACTGAACCACACAGGATAATTATCGTGCACGTGTTCACGGTGCCCGTGCACGCGACACGACACGACACAACCCACGTGGTCGTGTCCAAGTGTCAACCTAGTGTAGGGCTAGGGCTAGGACACCCTGCCACGTGTCCACGTCGCGTGTGCGCGCGATACGACAAGCGTATCAGCGCACAAAAACGACAGCCGCTGAATCAGTGTATTCCCCGTGCGCAAGTTCGTACGTGTCCGACACGACACGAGAGCTCGTGCAACTCGACACACGGGGGTGGCAGACATTGCCCCTCGGTGTGTGCCAAATCCCACGTGTCCACGTCGCGTGTCCGTATCGCAAATGCACCCGTGCAGCAGGGCATGCACAGTGCCTGTGCACGCGCGCGCGCGCGACCACGTGTTCGCGTGTACGTGTGGACTCGACACGACACTAAGACTACACAAAAACACAGGAAACACATAAGCGACACATAGATCTAATTTCCTATTCAAATACAATCCAAAATTCACTCGAAATGCCCATTGGGGCATTTCAACAAACACATGCAACATGACACTGATACGTGTCCAAATAGGACACGAAATGGACACGAATTTTAGGGCTTCCTATTCCTACAGTTAGGTTAGGCCTAGGGCTTCCTAGATATGCAAGAAATTCTGAATTCTATGGTGTAGATTGGAATATACCTATGTGTATCAAAATCCTCAAGAAGCTTCAAAGAGAGGTGTTCCTCTTGAAGGCCAAACTCCTCCAATTTGCTCCCAAGCTGAGAATACTCATTACCAACAGCAAGTAGAGTAAAATTAGGACCCATTGCAATTGGTTTGGGTGAAAAAGGAATTAAAATGGATTTTATAGGATTTAATGAAGATGGAGAATTACCTCTTTCTAAAACTTGCCAAAACTATTCTAAGGAGGCTAGCCCTAACTTTGTGGAGTATTAAATAGAGGGGGGGGATCAATAGTGGCTGGCCAAAACTATTAGGGTTAGGGTTTGGCTACATGGTGTGGGCCTATGGGCTTTAAGGCTCAAGTCATTAGTCATGACTTATGATGTCACAAGCCATTCTAGACTAATCAATTCCTAAACTCTCCAAATAAGTTCTAATGAGTTAATCCTCACTAACTTAGGTCAAGCTAAGGTTACTTAACCTAACCAAGTGGTCATGACCTAGGTTAGTCTCTAGGTTAGTCTCCTAGTCAACACTAGTCAAAGTCAACTAAAACACCAAAATCAATTATACTAAAAATCACATTAATTCTAATAAATCTAAATAATACATAATAATTCCAAATAATTCCCAAAATTACAAAAATGACTAAAATACCCCTCAAACTAGAAATGATAAATGAAATACCCTAATCACAAGGCTAGGCTCTAGGGTTACACTAGCAAGACACCAAATCATAAGTCATGATTTAAAATAGTTTTAAATGATTAAAAATCACCAAAAATCATGTCATGATTTAAATATCATTATTAAAAGACTAAAATTATAAAATTTTAAAATTACCCTCTTCTGGAAAACTGGGTGTTACATCCTTTCCGTGAACCAAACGCGGCCTTAACCCTAAACCTAGTATATATATACAAATATATCCTATATGATATATATATACTACATACAGCGATAAATGTTGCACATCGCACATCGCACATGTCATCCTGCACATCGTACATGTCATCAGGATGACGGTTGTACATCTACGAACGATGTCGTCGGTAGTAATTCATATTCATTTTTAGATACTTCTGTAGGATAGATACACATTGTTCAAAGGCAGACTTTAGGGGAGTTTAAGGAAACAACTAATAATTCATATCCATTTTTATCTTCGCTGAGACACAACAAAAAGTCAATACCAACAATGTTTCCCCCTTCTTACTAGCCTCACCATTAGGACACAAGCAATAATAGTTTTAGTTATTACTCCCTTCTCTCTAAAAAATAAATAATAGTTTTAGTTATTACTCTCCTCCATGGAGTTAAACCAAATTAAACTGAAATTAGACTGCCCGTATTAGTGTCCTTGAACCAAAGAATTAATCTTTAATTTACTCCATGGAATTAAACCAAATTAAACTAAAATTGAACTAAAATTAGACTGCCCGTATCAGTGTTATTGAACCATGGCATTTAATCTTTAATTTACTCCATGGAATTATACCAAATTAATCTTTAAACCAAATTAAACTGAAATTAGATGTATAATTAAATTAACTTAAAATTGAAATTGAATGCCCATATCAGTGTCATTGTGTGTCATGTATCCTCTATGTGTTGACATGTATCATGTGTCTGTATCCATGTGTCCTAGTCGCGGGGGGAACATGATAACTGTAATCATAAAGCTAACTTAGAAAATAGGAAATGGAGGGTTAGGGTTTACCTGAGCCGGAGGGGTCAGGGGGGAGGATGAGTCGCCGAAGCAGGGGGGCGCCGGGTAGGGGATCGTCGGGGCAGTAGCTCAATGGGGGGCGGGAACGGAGGAGGGCAGAGGGTCGTCAGAGGTGGGGGGCACCGAGGGTAGGGGATCGACCGGGGGAGGAGAGGGGCGTCGAACGGAGTGCGGAGGGGGGCGTCGAGCGGGAAATAAAAAATTGGGAGAGGGGAAAATGAATTATTGAATCAGGGAGCCCTATTTTGGTAGTTATTTTAGCGACGTCCGTAAAGGACGTCGCTAAACATCGCTATTCAATAAAAAAACTGGCGACGTCACTAATGTGGAGTGGCAAAACGTCGCTGAGTTACAAAACAGCGACTAGACCGTGATATCAGCTTTCCAAAGCATAATGTGTGTCGCTAACGGTCGCTAAACGTCGCTGATAGTACGTTCAGCGACGTCTTTATATAATGTCGCTAAATACACAAAAATTACCAACGTATATAACTGGTGTCGCTAAATTCGTCGCCAATATGAATTATTTTGGTAGTGTTGGGCCTGAGGCAACTGCCTCATGGGCCTCATATTAAGTTCGGGCCTGATAAAGTATATACAAATTTAAATTATATTAGAAAATTTTAAATATAATATGAATATATTTTAATATGATTTGTTATGATTATTTTTTAAATTATGGATATATGTTTAATTAGATAATATTATGTAGTTTGTTTAAACATAATTTTAATTTTAAATACATTTTAGTATCGGGTGGTTTTTAATTTTTTTTTTAAGTGAGGAGAGCAACAGAAGATAAGAAAGATAATTAATTTTAATATTTTTTTAAAAGAAAAATAGTTGATGATGTACATGGCTTAGACGGCTCAAGATTGCGCCGTTTTGAAGCCCCGTAATAATAATAATAATAATAATAATAATAATATTATTATTATTATTATTATTATTATTATTATTATTATTATTATTATTATTATTATTATTATTAACTATGTATTTTGTGGATACTTAAAATAAACAATAATATGTATTGCAGGAGAACATGTACGATTGTGAATATCATTCTATTCAAAATTGATGAGAAATAACTAATATTAAATAAGATTGTCTTAGAATTTATCAAATATTTTTTTTCTAGTGTTCAAATATGTTTCATTATTTTTTATTTATTTGGTTTTCCAAAATCAAGAACCCCAAACCCTCCATTTGGAATCACCAAAAGTGTCGATACCAATACTCATAAGAAGGGTCTAAATCTGATTCCAATACAGATATGCGAAAACACCTTAGAGCCATCTGGAAATAATTTCCAAAAAAGATAGATTCTCTAGATTTTATTTCGAGGAAAGTAAGATTCAGAGTTTTCTTGTTTCACGAATGTACTCATGATAGGATGAATTTGGATTAGGTCGGACGTTGAAACCAAGGATGACAAGAAATGTTATGTCAGACAAAAAAGTTGGTACACCAATAGCAACAATGCAGTATGTACAAAAAGTTCTGAGCGTTCGTCGAAAACTGTCAAAAAAATCAATAAAAAAACTTGCAGCAGTCATTTCTCAGGCAATTTCGATTGACCCAGTGTGTCATTGTTGGTTGAGGTCTCCTGTAGTTTAGATTATAATTAGCTCATCAATGCCATGATGATCTTAAAAAGAGTTTTAGCTCTTAAATAGATATTTGTTTTCAAAGAGAAATTTATTTTTCAAAGATATATTGTTTTTTAGATTTGTTTTTAAAGAAAGATGTTTGTTTTTAAAGAGGGACATATTTAGAATTTTTTTCCGTAAGAAAGGGATTTGTTTTAAAAAGTGAAATTTATATTTTTAAAAGGGAGATTTGTTTTTAAAGATGGATTATTTTTTACATTTGATTTTAAAGAGAGATTTACATTTATTTTTTAAGAAAAAATTTATTTTTAGAGAAAGATTTGGAAGAAAAACCATATGTATGATATTTTTTAAAAGTGATAACTATCCCTAACTACCACGCGAATAATCTCCAGGGACTATATATATCTAATTGTCACCACCATCTATGAAATATTTTTTGAAATTCCACGCACACTCATAATTGGGGGACTCGACCTTTGCCGGTCCCTCTGGATGTCTTCTCTAATACCACTAGACTAGATAGCTCGGACACCACCATCTGTGAAATGTTAAACTCAAAAGTTTGGTCCATTCGATTGCAAAACAAAGAGAATTATATATGCTATGCAGGTGCGGATGTGAGAATCACAACATATGATGAACAAGCAAACTGATTAGAACCGCAAGAGAAACCTCAAACCTTCATCGAACTTATAAGCCTAAGGGGTGGTTGGGTGACGAACAGTCTCAAATCGAACCATGGCTACAGTGATGCAATTAATAAAAATAATAATAATTAGAACCGCAAGAGAAACCTATAAAAATAACAAAAAAAAATTAGGAGCTTCGAGAAATAGTAAAAAGTAGTATAAAAATTCTATATGCTCTATGAATCCTCGGTACAGCCGAAGCCCAGGAGAGGGACAAGGGCCTCCCATGCCAACTGCGAAATTGTAGAATCAATATGAAGGTTTTACTATGAGAAATCAATGTTCTGTCATATCTTGGCTAAACCAAAGAAAAGAGGATGTAAAAGAATTACATAAATATGTTCTGGAGAGGACTAATTCTGCTCTCCATTGAAATAACCAGCTATTGAAATCTGCTACTTTATTCATTTTGATTCAAGAACTTGTGAAGGAAGTATAATCGCACAATTTTGGCCTCCATTCGGTTTGATTATTTTTCGATTCGGATTCAGTTTTGCGGTTCGAATCGGTTTGAATACTTTTCGAGTCAGATTCAGTTTTGGAAAAATACTATAAAAAAAACCGTTTGATTTCCATCCAAAACTGAAACCAAATACAGCTTATAAAATTATGTAAATATTCTCAATTGTATGTATATTTTATGATTAAAAAAATATGTATATAATTTTATACTTTTAAAAACAATAATTATGTGTAATTTTTTAAGCACAACTTTAATAATTTAACCACAAGTCCAATTTTGGGCCCTATTTTCAAATACAACAATTATGTGTGTAACTTATATATGTTTTAATATAAGCTTATTTAGTAATAATATCTCACATAATAGTTATATTAGGATTTGGGTCTCCAAAATATCCGACATTAGAATCACTGTTCACGTAGGCAAATTTGCTTGATGACTCGGCGATCCCAAGCCTTTGAGCATCTCCAACCCTATTGTGAGTTTGGAAAAAATGGTTGCCACATAGGAACGACAAGCATTTTTTTCAAAACCAATGCAAATGTGAAATAAATTGTGAAGTTGACATGGCAATGACAAGACAAGGAGAATGTGAAGTTGGTTGTCTAGATCTAGACAATGCACTTCACAATGACTTTATGTCCACATCATCAATTATGAATAAAAATATATATATATATATATAAAAAAGAAGAAGTGAAAAAGTTGTCTTGGAAGTTGAAAAAAAAAAGTAATTTTATTGTCTTCTCAAACTTTTGCATTGGAGAACATATTATTATCTCATTGTCTTGTGTGAATGTCATCTTGCCACATAGGAAAGACATTGTTTTATGTCTCATGCCACATAGGATTCACAACACAAAACAAGACAATAGGGTTGGAGATGCTCTTATCATTTCTCATTTACGTCACTTCATTCACATTGAAGCATCCTCACATCATTCAGATCTCAAAGGGACATGTAACATTACATTCATTTCATATAGGACATGCAACCCGGTGAATGGTTTGTCGCATACTCTTGAAGTCCTATATGACAAACCATAAATGGTTAACACCAGTGGTCATGTAGTCAGGATGCACGCTAATGAATGTTTTGTGCAGGCAGAGTAACTATAACACATAACCTGTATTTTATGCAGGTACGAGGGAGTCGGCTATCGGTAAGAAATCATTTAAGTGTGATATGATCATTATACATGTTAATTCAATTTGACTGCTTAACATGTTAGATACAATGCTGCTAAATGATGTCTTTCCATGAGAATTGTCATAACATGTTTACGATATTAATGATAAGGATGCTACAGTGATGCATGTACATGAACACTACTCAGAATATGTTTACATGCTTTCACATAATACTGCTCATGAACTATAAACTGATGATAGGTCCCAAATAGAAAGATCAATATTAATAATGTCTGCTCACATAATTACTTAGTGTTGGTTTAGGCGAGTTGACTGGTTCTGCTCGTCAGTACATTGACGATGTACTGACCCACGTTGTGGTCACTCTTTTTAGGTGCTCATGCTTGGAAAGTTCAGTACACGAAGTTTGGCTTGATCAGTCCCGCGGCATCGAAGATTTGTTGGATATGCTGAAGCTCTTCTTGCAAAAGATGATATCTTCTGTTTATAAAGGGCATAATATATAGAACATTATAATTCGTTGTACCAGTGAGTTGTAAACCAAGTCAGCATATCCAGTTGTAAAAGTCTATGTATCAAGTATCCAATGTAAGCCTTAATGGCATGTGTTCAGTGGCTATCAATGTAAAGTGGGATGTGTTGTAAACCTTGCACTCTATTGCAAGCCTTGTACTTTACTTCAGTTGTCAATAAAGAGATTATATTCTTCATGTCTTATTGTGACTTCAAGTTATCTGCTCGTTCTGCTACTCTGAATCAATATTGTGTTTTGTTCAATACAAGAGATATGTATCCTGATTATCTTCAATTTGTCTGCTTGTGCCACTACGATATTGTCCTATTTGAAGATTATCAATTACGTACCATCTTTGCCTTGTACAAGTGTAATACCAGACTTGTACGACATCACACACAAGCGAGGACGATCGGTTTCCAGAGATAAATGCGAGTACGAATGACTCTGCGGAATCGAGACGTGACAAATTGGTATCATAGCACGGCTTTACGTCCTTGTACTCTTATTCGTTTCGCTTCAAATCAAAGTTGCATCTGCGATTAACCAAAGTGACTTCCGCGATTACTCAACTTTGCTTCCACGATTAAATCAAAGATTGGATTATTCCGATGTTGTTTCCGCAATCATTTCAAGTTGTCTCGTATCTTAAAGTTCGTCGACCATCTTGGTTGCTCACTGGATTTTTCATACAATAAGTCTAAATACATTGTGATGCTCATGAATGTTTGACTATTGTTGGTTTGGACACTAATGATCCAATAATGACTCGATGTCATATTATGCTATGATATGAATGATGTTCGGAATGTGGGAATAGAGAAATGTGACCAGGTGTGTTGTAACATGTTGAGAATTGCATGTGACGTTGGGAAGGAATTGTGAATGGTACAAGTGATGAATGAGTTCAACATAATTGATGAGTTAGTGAACAATGATTGTAAGACCAAACATTAACATTGGACATTTTGGAGACCCAAATTCTAATTTCAACTATTCTATGAGCTCATATTACTAAATATCCCTTTAATACAATTAACTTCAAGCCCAACTTTGACTCAGATCCATTCAATAATATAAATAGGGGAAAGAGTATTTAGCCCGCCCCTTAGGAGTGACTGCACTAGCCCGCCCCTTGGGGGTGACCGCACTGGCCCGTAGTGACGTGGCAGCCAGCCACTGGCCCCTCGCTAGCTTGGGCCCTCGGACCAGGGAGCCAATGGCTGGACGGCACATGGCCGCGGGCCAACATGGTCACGCCCTTGGGGCGGACAACGTAGCAACGCTCTAAACATAGTCCAATCAAACAAACCAAATAATGGAACAAATTATATCATTGCCATTTGGTTCAGTTATTGGATTAGTTTCAAGTTGACCAAAATTAATTAACCGAACCTAAACTTTCCCATTCCCCACATACATGCACATTGAAGATTTGAGTAAAGGATAGGAGATTATTGACAAAGACGGGCCAGACATCAAATCTGCCTGCTATTGCTCGAATCAATCAACCAACCAACCAGCATGTCCCGCAAGCCACACTGCCTCCAATGGTATGGAGAAGCAGGCAGCACAGGGGGATGCGCAACGCTTCCCGTCTGTGCCTTGCTGCACATGAATTAGCGGCAGAGCTCAAGAAAGCAGAGGTGATCTTTCCTTCATATGCTATTCCATGTGCAGCACTAGTACTATTCGCATAATATTGACACTCAGCTTCTTCTACATTACCATGCACAATAATGCATCATGATCATAAGAAGGAAGTCAGGGGTGATATGTTGATTTAAATGACACTGAAAACATGCATATCAACACACTTCACTTATAAGAGAAACTATCAGTGTAGAATGCCAAAGAGAACAAAGTTGCAAGTGGAGTAAAATTAAAGTAAACCAATCTTTCAAGAATGAATGCATTTATACCAAAGTCCAAATATATATATATATATATATATCAAGTGAGATCTTCCTACGATCAGAAATACAGCAACAATTTTTAAGATCACCTACAAAGAACAATTGGCAATGCACCATGGAATAACACAGACAAGTCTAAGAAGGATCTATGCAATCCTCTCGATCTTTGAAAATAAGATTTACCTACTATTAGATGTGAAAGCCAAGCAAAATATAATCTTCTTGATCCAACCCAAGTTTTCCGGTGACTGACAGGGGGAGTCACCAAAAGATTTGATGCAGAACATCAAAGTTTAAATTTTTAGAGAGCATGTAGCAAAATGATCATTGATAACCCGAAATATCAACAGGTACATCAGCTCTGTCGAAAGGTCAGTCGGACTTGAGGAAATGTGGGGCAACCAATCTTGAAATGTCCAGCATCCCAACTTTGTCTTTTCCCTGCAAAATGGTCTTCAGCTGCTCATCACAGAGAATCTCCTTTTTGTTTGTAGGGTTCTGCATATCAGAAATCATATACAGGTTAGAACATTTAATTGATATCAATAATGGGGCATAAAATAATAACATAGGACAATGTGCCGCCCTCTAGTTTCAGGTTTAGATAGTACATTGAATTGTATTCCCCAGCAAGTCTCAGGTACTAAACTGACTAGCATCACATGAAGAACAGTAATAAGCAGATACAAAGACCCGACTATAACTTCATGTTATTCTAACTCAAGCAACTGATGTAAGATCATCAGATTCACCCTCTATTAGGAAGATATATAGAAGAAACAAGTCTAGGTCCAACAGAATACGTACAAATACCAGAACAAATTATATGACCAAGATGAAGCACAACAATTTCCTGAGCTCCCAGACAAATTAACAATGCACTTTAAAATGACATGTCTTGACTGGATAAGGAACAAGTTCTTTGTGAGGTATTAGCACCAAAATAGACTAAAGCATGCCTTTGAAGAGGAGCAGATACCTATTATCTGAAATTGGCTCAATGTCCTATAACCATTTAAACCATAAACAAGCATATTTGCATCAATGTCATCTTACCAAAAACCTTTAACAACAGTGTATATTATGATCTATTACCACCATAATATTAACAGTATAATGGTCATCATCATCCAAGCATTTTCACATCGGAATGGGTCAGCAGTGGAGCATAGGAAAGCTCCATAAAATATTTGACAAAGTATTTATGACTGGCTATCAACCTAACGTCAAAATTCTATGTTGGTGTAAATTCCTAGCCAAAGTGCTATGAGCAGGACCATTAAGAGTATAACAGTAAAGCAGAAAATGTATTTGCATCAATCTCATCAAAACAAAGGCTTTTCCATAGTAAAGCAACAAATGTAATTGTATCAATCTTGTCTTTAACAAAAGATTTTAACATCGATGTATGTTTTGATCTAAGATAACTGAAACAGTGAAACTGGAGGAAAGATGCCAGCCAGATATTTCAAATGAGAAGTGCTATGTTACCCACGGGTTTAGACCGCAGTCCTGGCCCGCGGGCCATGTGTCGCACGCTGATTGGAAAAAAAGGGGGGGGGGGGGGGGGGCCGGTGTGGTGAGGGGGGCAGTTGGGGGGTGACACGTCCGCGTGCGGTCACCCCCGTGGGCCAAAAAGGGTTTCCGATTTCAAATTCAAGACACTATTGAATCAAGCACTAGGACGCTTTGAAATATTAGGATTTAGAACACCTAAAGGAACTCAAATCCTTAAATTATGATGATAGCCCAACCAGTTTATAACTTGTACTTCAGTATGAAAGATGTGAAAGCTTGATTATATCAAAGAAATGTACAAATCATTTTAGCCATATACCGAAGCAACTAGAAAACTGGTCAATTCTATACACATCAATATAATATTCACACATTTGCATATAGATCAATGTACTATACCGTGGCTCAGTATGGGCTTAGAGGAACTATGGAAGGTTCTTATGTAACAGTAGGATACACATACCTCACTCAAGTGCCAATGTAACATTGAATGACAAGTAATTTCATGGACGGTCAATATTATGTGGCCATCAAATGGATGTTTCACAAACATATAAACTTCATGTCCCACGTAACATGAGGACCTATTTATTCTAGTCACAGAAAATGATTCATTTTGTAACTTGATTCTTACTACATCTTCTAGTAACAAAAAGCATATCTATCTTGTAACAATTTGCTTTTCAGTGAGCCCTGTTATATGACTTATAATAACAATTTTAAAATTAATTCTTTGAGTGCTTACATAGGCCCTAGTTTATACATGTACTAGTCATAACCCGTGCCCATAGGGCATGGTTCATTTAAGGTATTCCCCCTCAAAATCTTGGACCCCCAATTTTAAACGAACAATAATAATTTTGAGGGCCCCATCAAAATATTAAATCCCAACCACTGCTGGATGTGAATTTTCTTTGGATTCCCCATAAAACCCCACTCTCAATAATGCTCATCCACAACCATTATGAGGCCCCCATCAAAATATTAAATCCCAACCATCAAAATATTAAATCCCCATCTTTGGATTCCCCATAAAACCCCACTCCCAATAATGCTCTTCCCCATAAAACTCCACTCCCAATAATGCTCTTCCCCATAAAACCCCACTCCCAATAATGCTCTTCCCCATAAAACCTCACAACCGTTGATTCACCAAGATTAAATCCCAACCACTCTTTATCTTGGCACAGTCAGCCCTAGGATTCAAAAACCTTTGTGTTTTGTATAAGAGATATCAAACAGTAAGACACATCTTGGAAGTTGAAACCTATAGAAAATTTCAAAACTAGCTCAGTCTAAGATGATAATCGTCTTCTCATGTTCATCCTAACTCAAGAGGCTCAGAACTTGAAGTAGGACATGAAAATGCATGCATGTAACATGTCATATTCCAATTTGAGTTCTTACAAGATACCCCTTAATGGGAAAAAAAATATGAATTCTGCGGTAACTTCATAGAGAGTATGCTCTCTATCCATACTCATATAGATAATTAAAATCATATGGCGTAGATTTTTAAAATTGTGCTCTGAATGATTATAAAGGAACTAGTTTATACATGCATCCGAACATCCAGCCACATGGTTGAAACCTATTGAAATTTTCAAAACCAACTTAAAAGTAATATTCAAAGTTTACATGTTCATCCTGCATCAAGAGGATTTAGTCCAGAAAATGGAACACCATTAGAAGACGGTATTCATGTACTATATGATATCCTATAACAATAGGAATACTTCTTAATAAAATTACACACTAGTCGTTTTATAAGATCACCCTTTCTTCTCTTTCCAAAGAAGAATCAACAACAAGAAAGAGAATACTAAACATTATTAACTTGCAAAAATTAACAAAACTGAGATAAGGTATCTATAACTGCGGCGGTAGGGTTTCTTGCTTCAATATGTCTGGAAGATTGATGTTTTCCAAAGAATGGGAAAGGGCTATAGAAACATCATTCATGAGAAATATCATCTTAACAAGACAAGTACACATTATGTAACATGTTTGTTCCAAAAAGAAAAAACTCATTTCTATTCTACATATGCTTGTTTCCTTTGAAGACAGAATAACCTTCCCTGATTACTATTTACTTTCCAAACTTAATGGATCAGATGTTTACAAAATAGAGTGCTTAACTTCTAGCTTGAGGTTTCTTTAGTCTTTACCTAAAGACTCAAAACTAGATCGAGAAACGCTAAGGCTGTGTTTGATTCGGCTTTTTTTCCAAGAAAAATATTTCCATCACAAATTTTCCACCAATTGTAGTGTTTGATAACTTATATTTTCCATGGAATTATTTTCCAAAAAACTATCATTTTCTATATTTTCTTCTAAAATGGTGGAAAATGAAACTTGTCCAACCCATAGGAAAATATCATTTTCCATCGAAAATAACTATTTTCCGTGGAAAATAATAACAATCAAACACCCAAATTAAGTTTTCCATGGAAATTTTTTAAAATTCCATGGAATTTTTTTCCTAGGAAAATAATTCCATGAAATTAATTTCTTTTCCACATATTTCCACCTTGCAATCAAACACACCCTAAGTCAAAATAAATAACATGAGAATCATGAACTGGTTCAAATTCTACAGGCGCTACCACCAAAAAGAAACTCATTTGCATAAATGTCATGCTGCAGAGTTTCTTTTTCATCCAAACATGATATTATGAAGCAGTGGGCGGACAGGCAGTAACCAGAAGCAGGTATGAATTACCTAAAATAGGCTCAATTTCCTACAAGTATCAAAACCTTAACCAAATGTGTTGGCACCAATCTCATCTTAACAATACCTATATATTAATAAGAGCATCTTAAGTAGACCTATATATTAATAAGAGTATGATGAGATTATCATCCCAGTACAATGTCCGTTCACCGTACGAAAAATGTAACATCTAGATTGTGTGAAAGAAATGTAAAAAAATAAAGCTAACCACATGTTTAAGCAACTGGTAAGTGAGTAACTACTATGCAACATAATACACACATCTCCATATAGTCGACGTTGTTGGAAGGTTAGAATGCCTGCTACTTGTAAAAAGAAGGGTTATTTAGTAATAGGGTCTCATATAATATTTGATATTAGGGTTTGGGTCTCCATAATGTACAACATTAGGGTTTGGGTCTCATATTCACGGCTGACGTCAAAATCTGTTACCAATTTGGAGACCCATGGAGACCCAACCCTTATGTTTGACAGACCCAAACCCTAATATCAAACATTATATGAGACTCTATTCCTAAATAATCCTAAAAATTAGCTAGTAGCGCACTTAATACTTAAATGTCAAAAAGTTCGGAAGTAAAAAAGCACGATGAGCCATTCCGTGCACGACCCATGATCCCCGAGATCTTCTAGTAAGCGATATAGATAGAGTCTGCAAGTAGGAAACATGCACGCTGCCCAAAAAGGTGATCCGTGTCGTGTCGGACACGTCACGGTCACTCCGAAATACACTAGCACAAACCAAACCAAAGTAGGTTCCGTTCGCCGGATCAATGATCCGAAACAATGAAAGAGAAGGGGAAAACCCTAAATAATACCTGGAGGTTGTGGAGCTTGATGTGTTCCCATATCTTCTTGATGACCAGACCTCGGGAGATCTCCGGGGAGCCCACGAAGTCCTTCATGGCCGGAGACACTGGGAGCGGCTTCATGAACCCCGAGGTGGGTTTCTCCTCCTTCATCTCCGCCGACACCTCCGCCGGAGAAGAAACTCTCTTCTTCTTCGCCGCCGCCGGAGAAGAAACTCTCGATGACGAGGACTTCTTCGCCGCCGACATGAGCACTCTGCTGCCTCCAAGAACCCTAGACCAAGCCATCCACGCCGACAGACCGGAAGAGGAGGAGCTAAAGCTAGGGTTTTACTCTGAGAAGAGGGGTTCAAGTACAATTTAGGGATTTTTGTTGTGGTTTTGGTGGACCCTGATTATAATACTAGACAGGATCATTATAGGCTTATTACAAGTAAATCTTCCACTATATAATGGGGGCAAAACGGCTCCAGAGTGAGTCGTGTAAATCGTCATTATATTATAATTTATTTTAATAAATTAAAATAATAATAATAAATAATTAAATAATTATCTAAATATTTTATTAATTATTTTTAAAAAAATTAAGTATTTAACTATCTAATATTATATATTTATAAATAAATAGTGTAACTAAAATGATTAAGGTAGGAGGTATTTTTCTTAGTTGCTTGAGTTGAAATCCTATGTTTTATTATTTTTTTTAATAAATTTATATTTAATTTTTTAACATTTTATTTGTACGTGCATTTGCACGTGTAGATTATTAGTAAATATAATATTTTATCACAAAAAGTATCATTATTGTTACTGCTTAAAATGTATTTTATCTCTAAATTTTTTTATATTTCTATACTCCATTTAATCTCTCTATTAATATAAGGTATAATATGAGCCGTCTAAGCTATTTATAAATACTCCAGGGGGTCAATTAATCTGACATTACGCATTAAGGGCGAGTTTTTGGCAAACAAACAGTTGGAGTTTTTTTTCACAAGAAGAACCGCGAACAGGATGACGCACGAAATCGTCAAGTTTGTTCTCTCTTGTAAACTCTTTTATGTTTTCTTTGCGTTGTGCATTAACCAGCTCCTAGTTGAGGAATCCTCCGTTTTGTGTAATATTCTTGGTCAAATATATGTTTGACTTTAAAAAAAAACTATTTGTAAATACTCTCTTAATTATTAAAAAAAGAACTAATTATTTAACTATTTAATATAATTTACTTATAATTAAATAACTCTAATTTAAGTGGTTAAGGCGGAAGATTTTTTTTTTCTTGGTTGCATGAGTTCAATTTACATGGACGATAATATTTATAATAAATTCATATTAATAAAAAAAATTCTTTTACACGCATGCAATGTATAAATGATATATCCGTTTAATATCATAAGAAACATAAACAATAATGCATAATTATAATAAATACTGGAAATTGCTGAGAAACCCAATTTCGGGGTGGACTTTTATGAAATGCCCACCCGCTGGATAAGTTTTATGAAATACCCAGAATTAAGTATTTTCACGTTAAATATTCCAAGATTCCCTTTTAGATGCCACCCGCTAGAAACTGCTATTTTTATAATACCGAAACTACCCCTCCGCGCGAATTGGTCATCTATATGTATTTGAATTCAAAAAACTCAGATCTGGATTGCGATTTTCGTCTTCTTCTTCTTCACGGGAAATCTGAATTCCATTGCTCTCATATTCAGCAGAGATCGCAAAGATCGTTCGTAGTTCGGTGTGTTTTTCTTCAGTCGAACTCAGATCATCGCTCGTCATCATCATCACCATCATCATCATCTTCATCGTGGAGACATTTGAACTCAGATCTTCAATTGTGGAGAGAAGATCTTTCTTCTTCTTTTCCATAAGAATTATCATCGCTTTGAAAGAAGAACGAAACTTTTTATTCCTGAAAAAACTAAATTACACGTTTTATTACTGGAAATGACCATTCTCCGTCTTAATTAGGACGGAGAATGGCATTCTCCGTTTTATTTAAGACGGAGAATGCCATTCTCCGATTTATTTAACACGGAGAATGACATTCTCCGTTTCCGTCTTAATTAGGACAGAGAATGCCATTCTCCGTTTTATTTAAGACGGAGAATGGCATTCTCCGTCCTAATTAACACGGAGAATGGCATTCTCCGTGTTTCTAACACGGAGAATGGTCATTCTCCTGCATTTTAACACTGGAATGACCATTCTCCGTGATAAATTACACGGAGAATGGCATTCTCCGTCCTAATTAAGACGGAGAATGGTCATTCTCCGTTTAATTTAGCACGGAGAATGGCCATTCTCCGTCTTAATTAGGACGGAGAATGCCATTCTCTGTTTTATTTAACACGTAGAATGACATTCTCCGTTTCATTTAACACGGAGAATGGCATTCTCCGTGTTTCTAACACGGAGAATGGTCATTCTCCTGTGTTTTAACACTGGAATGACCATTCTCCGTGTAAATTAAGACGGAGAATGTCATCCTCCGTCCTAATTAAGACGGAGAATGGTCATTCTCCGTGTAAATTAAGACGGAGAATGCTATTCTCCTGCATTTTATGGTTAGCTGAAACTGTGGAGGGCCATAACTTTTGACTGGGAGGTCGAAACGAGGTCCCGTTTGTCGCAAAATGAGCGTATCGTCGAGGAGACTGAAAGTAACAGCTTCATCGTTAGACGGCCTTCCGAAATTTTAGATTCGCAAAAAAATGATGTTTGGACCTCCGTTTTAGCATTTTTGTCGTTTGTCCCAGTCTTTCCGAAATTTTTCGACGAGTTTTTGAAGATTTTTGAGGAGAAAACCTAGATTCGAAAGTGAGCAGCGTAAGGAAGAAGATGAAGTATCGAAACTTTTTTTTAAGAGCAGTTTCGTGGGTGTTTTCAATAAATTAAAAGGAAGGGCAAAAGGGTCATTTGGAATCCGCTTTGGATAAGTTTCTCTAATTCTGGGCACGCGATGAAAGTTTTTTTAGCGGTGGGTTTTACATAAAACTTTTTTAATTTTTGGGCATTTCATAAATCTTCCCATTATAATAAGGGACAACTTTATTTACTTGAATCCAATCTAAATCCAATAAAGGACAAATCTTATAGTTTAATTGTTTTTCCCTTTTTTTAAATATGATTTTTTTGTTAAATATAAATTAATATCAAACTGAGTTATATTGGTTAAATCCACGATCACTCCAAGATGGGTTTAAGAAAGCCTCCTCTTTACTATTGTATTGTGCAAATTTAGACCGAATAGATCCGATCCTGATCGAAGTGATCGATTTTAACCAAATGATGAACTGTTCAGGTTGAGTCGGTTGGGTGTTCTTAGTAACTGAGCGGTTTGATACGGTTAATGGATCAAAAACCAATGACATCAAACCAAAACGATCAACCAATTGGCCTTATGTATTTTCATTATATTTTTTGTCGTTTATTATTTTTAGACTTTTTTTCTCCTTTATCGAAGATGAAATGATGGAAATGAGCTATTGTGTTTGTTGGAGATGGGATAAATGAAATGATAAAATGACGGAAATGAATTATTAGAAAACATGTGGCAAATGATTGTTCAAAATATTTAATTTTTTATTAATTTTAAATATGTTATGTTCAAAAACAAAATTGATCAGTCGAGTCAAGTCGAGCCAAAACGAACCAAATAGATCGATTTCAAGTCGAACCGACCAGTTATTGGTTTGATTCGAGTGTCATTATTTCACAACGGAATAATTTTTGTTTGGTTGCTGTTGTGATCAAATTTGCCGATTATCGACCGATGCAAAGTCCTAATTGCAGGAGATATGGATTGAAGAACCAATATCTTTGGAGTACTTTAGGCTTCTAGTGACAGTTGTATCATGCCATATAGATAGCATAACTGTGTAATGTTATTACCGACGGAGGTCGGCTAAGAGCACAACATAAAGTGTTAGGGGTAGAACATTTGACAGTCATATCGATTCAAGACTGACAAAGTCCTAAATTTTTTAGAAATATTAAAATTTTGATAGTCTTTCGATAAATTAGGGTTGCTAAAAAAATTGACAGTTTCTAATATATTACAAAAAATTTCATATAGGATAAAAAAGTTTATCCAAATTCTAAAAAAGGAGAAGTTTGGAATATTTACAAATGGACAAGAGAATGTCAACTGAGTTGGCGTGCCGGAGAGAGAGAGGGAGCCAACTGAGTTGGTGCCCCCCTCCCACGCACCAACTCAGTTGGCGCCCGCCCCTCTCCCATTTTCTCTCCTGTACTTTCTCCTCTCTCCTCTGTCTCTCTCTCCCTCTCTTGTTAGATAATTTGTTATATCTACTCACAATATTTATTTGATTTAAAATAAAATAATTTAGTATTATCCATATTCAGTTATATATTTTTCCACTCTTGTCGAAATTTATATTATTTATCAAAATAAAATTATCTATGTTATTATTTATATTATTTAAGTTAAATTAATTTTATGATGATAACAAATATGATATTATTTATTCCAATATATATTTGATTTAATATATACTAATATATAATCAGGGGCGGCCCTGGCCCAGAGCAGGCCGGACGATGGCCCAGGGCCCCCTGACGAAAGGGGACACTAACATGAAACTGTCTATAATAGAACTAGTAGGTATCATGTGACTTTTTTAAACAAAACAAATTGTGGTGTAGTGGTTATAATGATATACTTATATTTAAGAGGTCCTCCTTGGTTCAAATCTTTACTACAACAAAATTTTATTTTATTTATACTTTTTTTTTTATATTATGTATTTGGGGGGGTGGGGAGGGGGGGGGGGGGGGGGGGGGGGGTTTGGAAGTTTTACCTCGGGCCCCCAATTGGTCAGGGCCGGCCCTGTATATAATTCGTTATTATCTATTTGCAATACTATTTGATTTAAAATAAATTAATTAAATAAATAACTATATATATGGATAATACCAACAAATTCAAATAAATAATGTTCTTAAATATAATGGTAACTTTGATTTTTTTTCCTATAAATATAATGGTAACAAAAAAATCAACAAATAGATAATGCCACATTTGTTACCATCTAAAATAGAATACCAAATATAATTTTAAGAAAATTGTTTATTTGAATTTGTTTGTATTATATATATATATATATATATATATATATATATATATATATATATATATATAGAGAGAGAGAGAGAGAGAGAGAGAGAGAGAGAGAGAGTTATTTATTTAATTATTTTATTTTAAATTAAATAAATATTGTGAGTAGATAATAACAAATTATCTAACGAGAGAGATAGAGGAGAGAGGAGAGAGTACAGGAGAGAGGATGGGAGAGGGGCGGGCGCCAACTGAGTTGGCGCGTGGGAGGGGGGCGTCAACCCAGTGGCTCCCTCTCTCTCTCTCTCTCCATTATTTCATAGCACGCCAACTCAGTTGACGTTCTGTTATTCCATTTGTCAATATCCCAAACTTTTTATTGTTCTTCGCATTGGTATTGTCATAAAAGCAGGAGATATGATGCTCTAGACAGAGCTAGGTGAGCATTTATTTACTTCCCTCCTAAAACATGGTTATTTATAAGGGCACATCGTATTTTGAACAGGGCTATCCCATTTCTAAGTTTGATTTATTTATAAGTTTTTCATTAAAAAACTTAATCAGGGCTATCCTATTTCTAGGTATAAAGTCACTTTTTCTATTTTTGCTCTTCTTCTTCCTC
Organism: Iris pallida; assembly: GCA_029216955.1. Classification (NCBI taxonomy): domain Eukaryota; kingdom Viridiplantae; phylum Streptophyta; class Magnoliopsida; order Asparagales; family Iridaceae; genus Iris; species Iris pallida. Next base: position 6,855,789 of record JANAVB010014200.1, read on the forward strand.
AACACATCCAAGAAGAACATGAAGAACAAGAACAAGAATCAGAAGAACAAGAACAAGAAAAAGAAGAAGAAGAACAAAAATGTGGGATGCGTTTTCTTCTCATTTTCTTCCTCTCCACCATTTTTTCATCCTCACTTCCAATTTTGATGGCACCCAATCTCCATCAAAACCCTAATTTTTTTCTCATTTTCAATTTGGATGGCACCCAAAGACTCCTCATAATGTACAAATTATAATATTGGTGGAAACCCTAATATTGGTGTTCAACAAGTGCAAACAAGAACAACAATAATGTACTTGTTGTTCAACAAGTGCAAAGTAGGACTGCCTAATTTTCTGGCAGTCCTACAAACTGATAGGACTGCCAGAAATAGTAGCAGTTCTACTTCACAGCAAATAAAACCAAGGACTGCCACAAATTCTGGCAGTCCTGACTGTATGTAGGACTACCAGAATTTGTGGCAGTCCTTGATTTCATTTGCTGTGAAGTAGGACTGCCATTATTTCTGACAGTTCTATCAGTTTGTATGGCTGCCAGAAAATTAGGCAGTCCTAGTCGACTTCGAATTTGTTCGATCGTGTTTACTTGGGTTTAATTCAAATGAGTAATTCCCTACTCCGAATGTACTTGGGGTTTAATTCAAATTGATTACAAATAATTGAAATAAACATTGTAATGTAATCGAAATAAATTATTAGGGTTTTGGAAAGAAAGAGAGAAAATTTGTTGTTTAGGGAGGGAGGAAATGGTGGAGGAGAAGAGGAAGAAGAAAATGTTGCTTTGGGAGGGAGAAAATGGTGGAGGAGAAGAGGAAGAAGAAGAAGAGAGGAATTAGGATTTTGGAAGAGGAGAAAATTTGGAAATGAAACTAAAACTATTGGTTTGGGGGGGGGGGGGGGGGGGGGGGGGGGTTGAGTTTGGGACAGCCTTAGGAGTAAAAAAAATGGATTGTCCTGAGTAAATTTTCCCAAAACCTGGGCTAGTCCCAATCCGGACTATCCCCGATCAAAAATTGACGTGCCTTTATAAATAACCTAAAACATGGAGATGCTCTGGGCTTGGTCCCAGTTCCTGACCGAACACCATCTAGAAGTAGCTTTGTACCTAGAACTCATTGAGCAAAATAGAGTTGAACAAAAACTAGTACTTGAACGCAAGCCAGTGGCAAATTTCTAAACTTCCATTAGACATATCAGGCTTAAACTCTAAGATGGTATAAAAATTCAGGGTCTAAACTCTAATTAGCCTTTATTTATACTAGTAACGTGCAAGTGCATTGCACAAACGAAAAGATATATTAAAATAATAAAAAAAATGATTTTATTATAGTGTCATCCCTAGGAATTGAACTTTCACTGTTACAAACTCTTTGTCCGAAGGCCTACAAACAATAGAAAAATACTATGCTTTCCCTGTTGCTCGAACTAGCAACCTCTTTGGGAGGATATGGCTCGCTCTAACCACTTGATCTAGAGGTCGTTGACTATATTTTATTTTATTCTACAAACTCGGCCTGAATGCCACACTCTCAACCCGAAGGCCAGCACCAGCACCGCACTTATCGCACCCTCCTTGACTATATTTTATTTCTTTCCTACAAACTTGGTCCGAAAGCCATACTTCCAACCCGAAGGCCCGCACCTGCACCGCTGCACCGCACTTGTGTCGCACCTACATGCCCTCACGTTAATTCCTCCATAGGAAATCAAATGTGCTTCCCCCTGTTGCTCGAACCTGCAATTAACATCTGTGGAGTTATGTCTCACTCTAAGCACTTGATCTAGAGGTACTTGGCTATATATATACTAGTGTCATGGCACACACCATGCGTGTGCAACGCATATCATTTTATGTAGCTATATATATGATATTTTAATTTTTCTTTCTTCAGAAGAAGGTCCAGAAGCTCCTGTTTTAAATTTTTTCTTGTTTTGTTAAGTTAAAGTAGAGGGGAAAAAAGAGTGCATCATAAAAGATAGGAATATGTTCCGCTTTGAATTTTCAAAGATAATGCATCCTAAAACAGATTTTTATCCTAACATAAATATTATTTCATAGCCAATAATATAAAAAAATTAAATTAAAATTTTAAAATATCTAAAATTTATTATCTAAAATTTCATTTAAACCTAATCTAAGGCAAACAACGAAGATTCTAAAAAAATTAAATTAAATTTTAAAATGTCTAAAATTTATTATCTAAAATTTATATAAACCTAATCGAATGGAAGTTAGATAAAATTGTAACTTAAATTAAGAAAGTAACTTTGTCCAATGCATAGTCAACATTAATTGGCTATTTAAAATTTAATCTACTATTATAATTTAATCCATCATTTAATTGTAAAATCTAACCTAATTAAAATTTAAGTTAATGTAATCTACTTTATCATTTCATCTATTATCTAAAAGTTATCTATTTCCTAAAATCATGTTGGGTCAATTTTTTGGGTTTTATATTTCTGTATGGTTTTATATTTCTGTATGCTTTTCTTAAAAGATAAAAAGGTTATTACTATAAAGTAATTAAATCTACAATTTGAATTCAATCTTATCTACAGTTTAAAAGATAATTTTTTTTATATAATTTATTCTAATGCAAATCGACATAATCTAAAATTATCTGTATATCTTATTCTTACACTTTAAAAGAGAAAAAAAATTATAATTTATTCTAATGTAAATCGACGCAATCTAAAATTATCTGTATATCTTCTTCTTAGATTTAAAATATAGAAATAACTATTAGGTAAAAAGAAAACGCTTATTTATTGTTGTGAGGCAAATTAGCTCAACATTTCAAATGGTATATCAATATATCTCAATATGTATCAATCTATCTACAAGCCATCCCAACCTCTCTTTATATAGGAAGAGAGAGGTTGGGAGTTACATAATGAAAGGTCACTTAGGAGTTACAAAATGAAGAGTCATGAGTTACAAAATGAAGAGTCACCATGATTCACCATGATGAGTTACAACACTCCCCCTTGGCTCTTCACAAACTCTGCTTGTAAACACCTCTGAGCTTCTTCGTCTGTCTGTAGCTTGCAGATTCAAAAATGACCACCTACTTGTGCCTCATTAAAACTTTGCCAAAGAAAATCCAGTGGAAAAAAAACTTTGGTCGAAGGACAAAAGAGTACACACAGGTCAGTGTGATGGGGGTAAACTAACCATTGCAAAGGTGCCTCGTCAAAACCTTGTCAGGGAAAACCCAGTGGGAAAAAACCGCTGATCGAAGGACAAAAGAGTACACGATAGTTTAGAAATATACACTGGATACTCCCCCTGATCACAATAGTCCTTAGTGAATAAGAGATTTGAAATGTGTCTCGTTAAAAACCTTGCCAAAGAAAATCCAGTGGGAAAAACTTTGGTCGAAGGAAAAAAGAGTACACAAGCATACATCAGGATGCTTCCCTTTTCACTCGCACTCGACAGGGTGCGGGATATACGCACAACAGGGCGTTTGGAGGCGCTCGTTGGGGCGCTCCCCCTCACATGCACACAACAGGGTGCAGGAAACATGTTTCACTTAGGCTAGCTCTGAAAGTTTCCTAAGTCCAATCGCTCTGACATGTTTATGGAACGAGTGTTTCGGCAGTGACTTGGTGAACAAGTCTGTACGGTTATTCTCCGATCCAATGTGTTGTACTTCAATCTTCTGAAGCGCTTGTTGTTCATGTGTAAAGAACAACTTGGGCGATATGTGCTTGGTAGCATCCCCTTTGATGTAACCATGTTTCGCTTGATCAATAACAGCGGTATTGTCCTCATAGATGACAACAGGTTCATCTGGGTCATATGGAAGATCACATGTACTTCGAATATGGCCAATAACAGCTCGAATCCATACACACTCTCTAGTCGCCTCATAGAGCGCGAGTAGCTCAGAGTGGTTCGTTGAAGTAGCCACTAAGGTCTGTTTACGAGACCTCCAAGAAATTGCCGTGTTCCCAATGGTAAAGACGTAACCAGATTGGGAATGCCCCTTGTGCGGATCAGATAAGTATCCCGCATCAGCGTAGCCAACAAGGGTCGCATTGCTTCGAGTGCCAAGAGCGTTGGACTCACTCAAAACCGCGTAGGGATAGAACAAACCCAAGTCCGTAGTACCCTTAAGGTAGCGAAAAATGTCTTTTATGCCATTCCAATGGCGGCGTGTTGGCGCGGTGCTGTGTCGAGCTAGACAATTCACAGCAAACGAGATATCCGGTCTAGTACATTGGGCCAAGTACAATAAAGCGCCTATTGCACCCAGATAAGAGCACTCAGGACTCAATATCTCTTCATCGTCCTCCTTTGGACGGAATGGGTCCTTAGTAATGTCTAGAGAGCGGACGATCATGGGAGTAGCGGACGGCTTAACATCAAAATGACTAAAGCGTCTCAACACCTTTTGAGTGTAGTTCGCTTAATGGACAAGGATTCCATCTTTACGGTACTCGATCTGCAGGCCGAGGCAAAACCGTGTCTTCCCAAGATCCTTCATCTCGAATTCCCTCTTCAGGATATCAGCAGTTTCTGACAAGTCTTTTTCGGTTCCTATGAGATTCATGTCATCTACATAGACCGCGATGATTGCGTATCCTGAAGTAGATTTTTTTATGAACACGCATGGGCAAAGTTCGTTATTAACGTATCCCAAACCGATCAAGTATTCGCTTAGGCAGTTATACCACATTCGCCCGGATTATTTTAATCCATATAACGAACGCCTCAGTCTAATCGAAAACTCATTCCGTGGTCGGGAACTACTTGATTCAGGCATCTTTAGTCCTTCAGGGACTTTCATGTATATCTCTGTGTCTAGATCCCCGTAGAGATAGGCTGTGACCACATCCATGAGCTGCATATTCAGTTTTTCGGAAACTACTAAACTGATTAAGTAGCGGAACGTTATGACGTCCATTATGGAAGAATACGTCTCCTCGTAATCAATTCCAGGGCGTTGTGAGAAGCCTTGCGCCACAAGGCGAGCCTTGTATCGCACAATCTCATTTCTTTCATTACGCTTCCTTAGGAAAACCCATTTGTGACCAACTGGTTTAACATTGGGTGGTGTTGGAGCAACAGGCCCAAACACGCTTCTTTTCGCTAAGGAGTCTAGTTCAGCCTGGATTGCTTGTTTCCATTGTGACCAGTCCGTTCGTCGTTGACACTCGGCAACACTACGAGGTTCCATGTCATCATTGTTCATAATGTCAGTGGCCACTGAGTATATGAACACATCATCGATGACAGTTTCATTTTGCTTCAAAATATTGTCTAAGCTAGCATACTCGACAGATATTTTGAGGTTATCGGCATGATTAGGAATAGGCGTTTCATCTGGAATGCGCTCTTCTAATACATCGCCTTAATCCTTAATGATCTCATGTGGCAAAACGCTTTTAACAAGATTTCTTCGCTTCCGGGGCAGAACATCTTTGGAACCAACCGGTCTTCCCTTCTTCTTGGGAATAGCGGCGGACTGGACGGCCGATGGCAGCGTCCTTTGCTCGGCGGGTTCGACCGGAGCAACATGTCTCACAGGAACATGGCGTCTCTCAGGGACGTCTATCCTTGCAGGCATATTTACAGCAGGTATAATTGATCTCGTGACTTTTTCTAGGTCGCTAAATACGTCTAGCATTTGATTTGCAATATCTTGCAGACCTAGAATCCTCTGTACTTCCTTATCACTATGTGCAGAGGGGGAATCATGATAAGCAAAAGCGGGCACATGTCACGCTAATTCACGTCGTTCCTCATCAACATTAGCATGCATTTCTCCCCCTAACGACGGGAAGATTGCCTCATCAAAGTCACAATCCGCGTGTCTCGCGGTAAATTGATCGCCTGTCAAGGGCTCTAAATAGCGAATGATGGACGGGAAGTTATAACCGACATATATTCCCCGTCGCTTCTGAGGTCCAAATTTTGAATGCCTTATCGGCTCAATTGGAACATTGACTAGGCACCCAAACACGCGTAAATGTGAGATGTCAGGCTCACATCCAGTAACCAGCTGGTATGCGGAAAGTGGTTGGGTGGCCATGGGCCTCAGACGGACCAAATTTGCAGCGTGCAAAATTGCATAGCCCCATACAGATAGTGGGAGTTTGGTGCGCATAACCAAGCTCCGCGCTATCACTTGCAGTCGCTTTATAAAAGCTTCCGCTAGTCTATTTTGGGTATGAACATACGCAACAGGGTGTTCAAGATTTATTCCCAAAGTCATGCAATAATCATCGAAAGTCTTCGATGTAAACTCCGCGGCATTATCAAGTCTAATAGACTTTATCGGATAATCCGGATGGTGAGCCCTTAACTTAATGATCTGGGCGAGGAGTTTAGGAAATGCTGCGTTTCGGGTGGACAACAACACTACGTGTGACCATCTAGTCGATGCATCAACCAGAATCATGAAGTATTTAAATGGTCCACATGTTGGTTGGATTGGTCCACAAATATCTCCATGAATTCTCTCAAGGAATTGGAAAACCAATCTCGTAGGTTTCACATGGAGTGGCTTGAGATTCGTCTTCCCAATCGAGCAAGCTTGGCATAGGCTTTTCGGATTTATAACAAAATTCTTTCCTCCAAGAGGATGTCCATGTGATGCATTCATAGTACGAAGCATCGTATTTTGACCCGGATGACCCAGCCGGTCATGCCATAGCATAAAAGTCCTCTCATCAACTGGCGCTCGGCGAATGATGAGATTACTCTCGATGTGTTGTATCGTAGTGAGATACAAACCACTTGAAAGAGATTTCAACTTCTCCAAGATACGCTTTTGGTCGTACTGAGTGGAGGTAATGAAAAGATACTCGAAGCCATGTTCTCGAGCAGTTTCAACATGAAATCTATTTTCTCGAATATCCTTAAAACTCAGTAAGGTACAACTGGACCTTGGAGAATATAAGGCATCTGATACTTCAACGGGGGGTACCATTGGACAACGAAAAACGGGCTTTGCCAAAACCTTAAACAAGGGTTGAGGGTCCCGAAATGGTTGTCACTGAGGTTACTTTAGGCGTATAGGAGATAAAGTATGATTTATCTCTCAAGATAGTGTGAGTCGTTCCACTATCAACCAGACAATCTACTGCCCCGTGGTCCATGCCTATAAGTAAAGAAAAATAAAGTTTGTCACATGTTTGAGGAAAGTGCTCGAAATAGAACTTTAATTTATCGAGAAAACAGAAAATACAAACCACCAAAAGTTTCATGACTTAAATCAAATATAGAGTGATAATGGAGATTCATTCTTCCATTTCTGCTACAAAATCGGGGGTCTCAAGATTTAGATTTTCGCACTCGTTGACCAGATTTGCTTCGGCCCGGCGCCCCTTGTGATAGTTATAAACTTCTTGGGGGGTCGTCCTGCAAGTCCGTTGCATATGACCATAAGCACCACATTTGTAGCAGAGAGTAGGCGCTTGGCCTTCCACTCTCGCTTCGGGACGACTGGCCCGTTGGTTCTTACCATGAGACTGCCTAGGAGTCAAAGGTCCTTGGTTCTTGTTAGAACCTCGCTTTGGGTGGCGTAACTTAAACTCGCCTCTGTTCCTTGGCTGGAACGACTGGCCCTTGTCTCGTTTCCATCATGGATTTGGTCCACGAAGAGCGTTTGCATCAGGCATTGGAATTGCCTTTGTTCCAGCAGGACGAGAATTGTTGTTTCTCGTTAAAATGAGACTGTTCTTCTCGTCTAGTAAAAGCTGGGTGATGAGCTCGGAAAACTTGGTGAACTTAGACTGACGGTATTGCTTTTGGAGCAAGTTGTCAGTGGAAGGAAATGTGGTGTATGTTTTCTCCAATAGATCACTGTCGATTAATATCTCACCGCAGTATTGGAGAAGTGAGCGAATCCTGCAGACTTCATTGTTGTAATCAGTTACACTCTTGAAGTCTTGGAAGCGCAGGTTCAACCAGTCATGGCGTGCTTCAGGTAGCCATATGATTTTCTGGTGGTCGAAGCGCTCTTTCAGAGAGTCCCATAGCGTCTTCGGCGAGGAGATTTCAATGAATTCTGACTTCATGGCGTCAGATAAATGCCTGCGAAATAGAATCATCGCTTTGGCGTTCATTGAGCGAGTGACTTCCACTTTACGCTCTTCCTCGTTATAGATGACGTCCAAGAGGCCCTGCGCATCTAGATGGTTCTGGATGTCTTGCGTCCAGTCCAAGTAGTTCTTGCCAGAGGCTTCAAGGATGGAAAAATCAATCTTGATCGACATTTTTTTACAACAAGAGAAAAAATCTTGAACAGTCAACATATAAAACGACAGGTTTATATGGATTTGGTTTGTATAAGCAACAACAAACAATTGTAAATAAAAAAACAACGGTTTTGAAAAAACGATTTTTGTTTAAAAATTATCTTATATCGATCGACGGGCCAATATAGAGAGGTCAATAAGTTTCTTACAAAAATGCATAATTATAAATACAATTTGAGCAAAAAATAATATTCGGTCAACCCCTTTCAGTAGCTCTACGTGAATATGACCAGGCGGAAAAATGAGGGAGGAGGGTCACCGGGGACCACTTAAAAACCAAGTCCCAAGTTCTTTCTGACATCATACCCAAATAGGTGAGCCTATTCGGAGTGACTTCGTAAAATTTTTGTCAAATGTAAGAATAAATAAGATTTTTTCAAGAAATTCACACTATTTGCGAACTGTGCAAAATAGGTGACAATTTAGTGCGTGCTCAAAATGAGCGTTGCCTTTGAAAAATTATTAACCAAAAAGGTTATTTTTGGGAGACCCAAATTTGGCGGTGCCAGAATTTGTTTATGTAGCCAAGACAATTTTTTAATTTCCATGCCATTACGCTAAAAAAAGGTACAACATAAGTAGGCAACAACACACAAAAGAATTGGTGCCTAAGCAAGCGGCACCAAAAAAATGTCAACTATTTTTCCACGTCTAATGAAGCGACGCAAAAAAAATAGCGAGAAAAAAAATACAATTTTTACTACCCATCTGTTACAATAATTCACTGAGTAACATAAAGAAAAAAATGCTACTGAGGTGCTTGTCGGGACGCAGATGGCACTGTGGCGCTCGCTGGGGCGCTCCAAATCCATCATTACCAAAAAAAATGTTAGCATCTAAATTTTCTTTTTGAACATGAAAATTTGCTATCAAAAATTTATTTCCTCAGAAATTAATTAACAAATATGTTTTTTTTTTAAAAACTAGTATGCTAAAGGCTAGATTATAGCAAAGTTATACATAAAAATAAATTTGCAACTGTTAACAGAATGTGAATAGCAAATCAAGTAATGAGAACCAGAAAGCTATCATTCGGAAAAAAAATCCGAAATGAAAAGTCACGGAACTAATATTAATGAAAAGCTTTTCCCATGAGCTAACAGCATGCTTTGGAAAAATTTGTATTAGCATCCTTTGGAACAAAATATTTGCATGCTAATACAAATTTGTTCCTGTACTCTCTGTTAGGGAAAAAATCTTACTGTCCGAAAAAATATTTCACTACCAAATATTACTTAGAAAAATATTCTTGCTGAATCAGTTTACTAGCAAATATTTCTTAGAAAATATTCTTAAGAAGAAATTAAGGGTTACCGTCGTTGTACGGAAACCGCGGAATCGGACAGAACACACGCGGATACGTGGGATCGGCGACGAGCGAAGGGGTGCGCGCGGGGCAACGGTCGGCGGACGGCGAGGCGAGCGGTACGTCGGGTCTCCGGCGTTGCACGAGCAAAGTGCTGATAACGTGTTGTGAGGCAAATTAGCTCAACATCTCAAATGGTATATCAATATATCTCAATATGTATCAATCTATCTACAAGCCATCCCAACCTCTCTTTATATAGGAAGAGAGAGGTTGGGAGTTACATAATGAAAGGTCACTTATGAGTTACAAAATGAAGAGTCATGAGTTACAAAATGAAGAGTCACCATGATTCACCATGATGAGTTACAACATTTATAATATTTTCCAATTTTATATTTCTAATTGTTTGAACAATCTACGTTCTTTGATATTGAAGGACTACTACTCCAAAGCAAATAGGACAAAATATCCTACCAATTTCTATGCATTTTAACTCTGAGTTTGAAGTATATTTCAAATTACCAATGACTCAATATTCACAATGGTTGTATTACAACCCACAAAAATATTTGAAATATTGGCATTATAACTTATCATTTCTCCTGGAGCACCCCGGCATAATGGCGCGGGTTCGAGCCCCCTTGGAGGCATGTCTCCAAGCACCATTAAGAAGTGGACACCCTCAAAAAAAAAAAAAACTTGTCATTTCTCCAAGGCTTTAGCTGTCTTTGTTCTTAAGAACGACATTTTGTAGTCTCTTTCCTTCTTTTTAATTAATACAACTTGCAGGGACTTTTTCTTTATCATGATACAGTTCTATTTTGATTTGTAAGAGGAAACATGCAGTCAATTAAGCATGTTCACTGAACGTCTACTTGAGAACCATCTCGGTTGGCACTGCAACCATTGCCAATAACATCAAGAACTTGCTTTCCTTAAAAGATAAAAAATTATAAAATTAATTTTACTGTCTAACAAAAATGTGGAAAGAAAAGGAAGATACCTACACTCGTAGGAGAAGAAACCTTCTTTTTTTAATCCGGTAGTTATGAGATAGTGGTATCCTAAAGTAGAGGAGCAGATTACGGTAAATTTTAAATAAATGAGTGTAAATGACATTATCCTTAGATAAATATAATTTAACTACGTAGCTATCTAATCATTTATATCATCCAAATACCTCTGTGTGTGTGTGTGTGTGTGTGTGTGTGTGTGTGTGTGTGTGTGTGTGTGTGAGACAAATTCGTTATATTTCTAATAAGAAGTAAAAGATAGATTTGATTATATCTTAATAAAATAATCAAATCTTTTGATTATAGCCTATACATCTCCAACTTACTATATACTACATTAAAAATATTTTATAAAATATTAAAAATTAAATTAAATTAAAATTAAAATTAAAATTAAAATTAATATTAATAACAAAATTAATATAAATATTAACGTTAACATTAATGTTAACATTAATTTTAAAATTGATGTTAAAATTAACATTAATATTGAAATTAATATCAATACTAACATTTAAATCAAATATAAATATAGATATAAATATAAATTAAAAATAAAAATAAATTAATAACAGATATAAATTATAGCCTATACATCTCTAAAGCCATTTCTGACAAAGTATCACTGCATCAAAGGAGTTTTTGGTGGGGTCACGACAGTGTCGATCGCAAAATTCACTTCCTTTCCTGGGACAAACTCACCAAACCAAAACGAGAAGGCGGGCTTGGTTTCAGGAACCCGGCTTGGGTCAATGAATCCCTCATCGGCAAATTGCTGTGGAGGCTTCTTGATCAACCGCACCAGCTGTGGGCACGGCTATTGACGTGCACAGATCTACACAATAGCTCCATTTGGACTGCCAAGAAGTGTAGGCGTGCTTCTGTAACTTGGTCGAGCATCTTAGATATTCGCAAATACTTTATGAGCAACGTCTGTTGGAGGGTTCAAGGGGGCTGGATCGACATATATGAAGAGCCATGGGCACCAAATCTACCGGGATACAAAGTCTTTTCCCTCCGTGCGAATGCCAATGGACCTAGACTAGTAAGGGATCTCATGTTTCCTGGATCGCGATATTGGAATGCTCCCCTTATTAACTCCCTATTCACTCCCCTGGAAGCCAATGCCATCCAAGCAATCCAACTTAGCGGGGACGAAGGACCTGATTCTCTCATATGGACATGTGCTCGGAACGGATTGTTCTCCGCCAAATCAATGTATGAAACTATTAGAAGGCAGGCCCCTAGTTCGTCTTCGACGAGCACTCGGTTCCCTTGGCAGCGGCTCTGGAAACCAAACAAACTCCCGCCCAGAGTTAATATATTCATATGGAGATTACTGAACAACGGCCTCCCTCTCCTTCACGCCATCAACAAGCGGGTTCCGAGTGTTTCCCCCTTATGTCCCTTCTGTCTCCTGCAAAATGAAGAAGCTAACCACTTGTTTCTCCACTGTAACGTTGTGCGTGTTATTTGGTTCATCAGCCCTCTGGGAATTCGATTGGACAACAATGTCACAATTCACCAGTTAATAGAGGGCTGGCTCTCGGATCCATCGCATGAAGCTTTCATGATGGGAGTCTCACATCTCTGGGCTATATGGAAAGCTAGGGGGAACTGTGTATTTCGGAGCATTGCGCATAATCCCCACAGCATTGTTGCTTCAGCCAATTCCATGCTTGATGCCTATGCGGGACAAACTAAGAACCATGCGGAGGCCCTACGGGGGATCATCTCTGACATCAGCAATGCTGTTGCTTGGTCGGTTCCGCCAGATGAGGCTATCAAAATTAACGTTGATGGAGCGACCGGGTCATCCATCATCGCTGCTGGAGCAATTGCCAGAGATTCAATGGGTCGCTTCCTCGCCGCCAAGACATGGTGTTCTACTACCCAGATCATTTCTGAACCTAGCCTTTCAGCCGAACTCCGTGGGATCGGTCTCGGTCTTCAGTTGGCCGCTCAATGGCCCAACAAGAGAATCTTCATCGAAGGTGACTGCCTAACGGCCCACAGGATCCTCAAGGGAGAGAATCAACTCATTCCGTGGAAATTGGCAAACCTCGTCCACACTATCCGTTGTGCCATCCCGGAGGAGCAGTCTATTGTTTTCACCTTTGTTAGGAGATCGGGCAACCGTGTGGCCCATCTTCTAGCTGAGCTGGCTCTGCTGAACAATTGTTCTTCCAATTTTGATTCTCCTCCTAGTTGCATTGCTGCTATTGTAGCCGAGGAATCCCCTCCGACTGTAAGCCATTTGGCTCATTCTCGTTAATAAAACAAACCCTATTAAAAAAAAATCATCATAATTGATATTAACATTAACATTAGTATTAACAATAAATTTAATAAATTAATGTAACATTAACATTAACATTAATTTTAACATTAACATTAATATTGTAATTAATACTAACATTATATTAATATTAATTTTAGTTTTAATTTTAATTTAACTTTTTGATGTTTTATAAAAGTTAATTTCAATTAAATATTTTTAATATTTTGTAAAAGATAGATTTCTTAGATTTCTAATAGTATAAAAGGTAGATTTTTAATATAGTACAGTAATTTGGAGATGTGTAGGCAATAATCGAAAGATTTGATTACTTTATTAAGATAGAATCATTTTTTTTTTTTCCATTTTATTGAAAAGAAACATTATTTTATTAAAATTGAATCAAAGCTATCGTAGCATCCTGTTGTGATTGAGTAACCAACATGTTGCATTGTGTACGTGTTATAGCATCCTTATAGTGTTCATAGGACAATATTTTGATGTATACATATTCTGGATCTAAATAAATATTTTGCTATATATATATCAGTCTCTATATTGGTTATTATTTTAATATTAGGTATAAATCAATGTCTATATAGATATTTGAAGATTTGGATTTCCATTATTTATTTATTTATTTATTTAAGTTTAGGATTTGGTGCATATTTTTTAATCCAAATATTAATAGAATTGAGTTTCTAAACAGGGAAATTTCTAAATATGGACATATAACATCTTCTCTTTAAAAAAAATTATGTAATTGTTGAAAAAAAAAATTAACTTTGTTATTTATATTCAAAATGGGGAATCGAACTCAACCAAAAAAACCTTCAATCTTACCTTAACCACATGAGATAGAAAAAATATTTGACTCTAATTAGATAGGAAAATACTTTATGTACCTCCAAAATTCTATCCCTCCATGTCTCTCCGCCACATAGTCCTCTTCTACTGGCTCATGTCTTCCCCCAACCACCTCCTTATTTGCTTGGATCAATAAGGAAGTGCCACGTGGCAGAGGAAAATGGAGGGATGGAATTTTTGGAGATGCAACATATCAATCAATGTACGTCCTGAACTAGCAAAAGGTACAACAATACTATTATGTAGCTATTACCAACATATTTAGCAGATTTAGCTCCATAAAGCTCCATAATTTTAGGACTTTCCTTCAATAGCTCCATAATTTTAGAACTTTCTTTCAATAGAATGCTTATATGATTACACATATTTTCTATAATTTCTTTTATTCATATACTAAAGCAATTTAGGATAAAAATAATCTAATATCTATAATTTCTTTTATTCATTATGGAGCCAAACATTTGCTGGAGTGACGGACAAGGTTGGTTAAATATTTACAATAATCCATGGCTCCCTTCGATACCAGGTCATCGTATCATCTCCCAAGAGCAAGATGATGGGGGACCTCAACTGGTTCGTGAATTGATGCTCCCCCAAGGTAAGGGATGGAACATCCCTCTAATCTCATCGTTGTTTACTGACATGGAGACAAAAGCTATTATCAACATTCAACTGAATGATGGAGATAAGCGAGACACACTCATTTGGACCTGTGCCAAGAATGGGATCTTCTCTTCGAAATCTTTATATGAAAGCATCCGCAGACAAATACCTTGCTCTTCGAGTATGGATGTTGAAAGAGCCCTATGGAAGAACCTTTGGACTATTAAGTCGTTGTCGCCCCGCATTCAGCTTTTCATTTGGAGATTACTTAATAAGGCGCTACCGCTGAATTCTTCTATCAACAGAAGAATTCCTACGGTGAACCCATACTGTCCATTCTGCCTAACACAGGAGGAAGATAGCAATCATCTGTTCTTGTATTATGGGGTAGCTCGTAAAGCATGGTTTGGGAGCCCATTGGGTCTCCGAATTTCCTCTAATCTCTCCATTTTCCAGCTTCTGGAGTCTTGGTTAAAAGATTCCATAACGCATGATGCTTTCAGATGGGGAGCAAACCTTCTATGGGCTTTATGGAAGGCACGGGTTGAATGTATATTCAGACATACTCCTCCCAATCCAAGGCGTATCGTGGACCATGCACTACCAAAATAAGTCAAATCAACGACGAAATTAGCGACGCTGAAGGAAGACGTCGCCAATATTTTGCATATTAGCGACGTCTTTAAAAGACGTCGCAATATGACACTATTTGCGACATCCAGCGACGTATACCGACCACCTTTAATTTCATAAAAGATAACGTCGCGGAATAGTCGGTAAACGTCGCTCTATTTTTTACATTAGCGACGTTTAGCGACTCCAACATAAATATGTCACTGAATATTAAATAAATGGCGACATTTAGCGATATTTCTATATGTCGTCGCTAAGTTTTTAATATAGGGCATCGGGTTTTCTTTTCCCTCCACTCAATCGAGACCAAAATTTTCGAACCTCCCTCTCCCTCCCCGACCTCCAGACCCCCTCCACCTGCCCCCACCGCAGGCGCTCCTTCCCCTCTCCTCCGCCTCTGCCTTCGCCTCTGGTTCTCCTCCCCTCCGGCGACCCCCTCTCCCTCCCCGACCTCCAGCCCCCCTCCGCCTACAGCCCCCACCGCAGGCGCTCCTTCCCCTCCCCTCCGTATCTGCCTTCGCCTCTGGTTCTCCTCCCCTCCGGCGACCCCCCTCCCGATCAACCCCTTCGGTCTCGGTAAACCCTAACCCCCATTCTTGTAGTATAGACACCGATAAGACACACCATGATACACACACACACTAACATGACACTGACATGACACACACATACTGACATGACACACACTATCACAAACACACACTGACACAGGACACAAGACACACAATGACATAGGACACAGGACAATTAGCTATTAATTACTTTAGGTAATTATTAAGTGTTATTTATTAGGTTAAGTAATTTAACTATGGTTTAGTCTTACCTACCTACCCTAATATCCATTAATCTATCTCTATATCAATCTATCATACATCATATATATACATACCTATATAGTATCATTCATGTCCTTACTTATATACCATTGAACAATTTAATGTGAGCAATGCAACTAGGACATGGATTGATACATGGATGTTCAAGACTGAAGTAAATGGTTTGAACATGTTTCAATGAGTTGGACATGTGGGCAGCCAATGAAATGGGGTTGTCATGTATGCAGTAGTCATGCAATATACAAAAATATGGACTAGGCATGTTTTAAAGGGCCTAACATCAAACACAGGTCTTGACACAGTACGCTAAACATTAAGGTTGGGCAGAGCAAGACATTAGATTCTCTATAGGACCAAGACATGTTAGTGAGGGGTATAACTAAGATGGTTAGTTGCTCACAGGGCATGTCAGGAATTTCCATCTAGAGAACCCCTCCTCCATATGATATGCTACTAAAGACCATCTACTCACAACCTACTAATGCTCAAGACTGAACCCAGGTTTAGAAATCTGAACCTAATTGCAATATAAGCTAAACATGTAAAAAAGAGGCTGCCATATGGCAATGGAGTGGTGCACAAAACTGAACTTGGACTTGAACATCCAAATGTAGGACATCCAAGTGAAAGGGGGCAGAACAATAGACATGGAGTGGTATGCACAAGAAAATGAGATGAACAAGTTCGGATCCATGTCCAAGAATGGACTGCACATAAATATAGAATAAACACTTAAACCTAAATGTGACTAGACCAAATTGAGTAGGTGTAATGTAAATGTAAGTGTGTGTCAACATCAGAACAAGTGCATACAATCAGGAAATGTGAATGTGAGAGTGTCCAATGCAGTGTCAATGGTGAGTGTGTGAGTTGTGTGTGTGACAGACAGTGTATGCAAGAGTGTCACAGGTGAGTGTGTGAACAAGTGTCAAAATAGTGTGTGTATGTGTGCATACAAATGTGTCCATCAAGTGTCATGTACCAGTGTCCTTCGAGTTCTTCTTTATCTCACAGTTACACGACCTGACATTCAATATGTCGTAACACTCTAAGATAATTTATATAGGTTCCATAGTGCTCACTTAGACACAGCTACTCATATCCTTCGTTTCTTAAAAGGATAAATTTGTAAGGGACTCTTATTATCTTTCACAAGCTCACTTCATTTAAAGGAATTCTCCAACTCGTATTGGACAGGTTGTCCAACTACACATCGTTCTACAACATAATATTTCGCAATATTGTGTTTTGGATTTTCTACTCTTGTAAGCTCTTTGTTCACAAAGCAAGATATAATGAATACAGAACAAGTATCGAGTTTATAACTCTTATAAGCTCTATACTTGAGTTACGAACTCGATACTTGTTCTGTATTCTTTAATTATAGCTTGCTTTGTGAACAAAGAGTTTACAAGAGTTCTTTTTCTAAAGCACAACTTTATCTGCTTTCGAAAATGTGTTCTGAGCCATCCGTTCTCACACTTGTTTCTTTTCTGGAATTACAAAACATATATGAATTATACATTGAGTGTCAATCTTTGCAGAATATCTTAAAATGGATATGAATTACTATCTGCGGAACCGTTTGTGGATGTACAATCGTCATCCTTATGACAAGTACGGTGTGCGGGATGAATTTATACAGGGTGTACAACAGTTCCTGCAGTTTACCAAGGCGTTCCCTCAGTACATGGACCGTACAAAAATTAAGTGTTCATGTGTGAGATATCGTAACTTAAAATATCATTCGGAAGTGGATGTGACATATCATTTGTATTCGAGGGATTTCACGCCAAATTATTATCAGTGGGCCGCATACGAGAACTTGTGCCTTTAGCATCCGAGCCGAAGCCTTATGTGGAGCCTTATCTAGATGTCCACGAGCATGCTGATTACGACCAAGGATGGGCGAACATGGTTTTTAATGCTGCAGGCCCTAGTTTCGATCCGAACAATCAATATGCAGCTGAGGAGGCACCGAATATCGATGTTGTAAAGTTCATGGAGTTGTTGGAGAATGCAAGGACTCCTTTATATCCTGGTTGTGATGACCATTCACCATTGGAGGTGATTATAAGACTGTTGACATAAAATCAGATTTTAATGTCTCAAGAATGCTACAACCGAATCCTGGAGTTAGTTAAAGATATATTGCTAGAGGGTGCCAAGTTAACTAAAGACTTCTACCGATCCAAGAGAATGGTGAGATCGCTCTGGATGGGATATAAAAAAATTGATGCATGTCGCAACGGATGCATGTTGTACTATAAGGACGACAAGGATGAAGACGCCTGCAGATTTTGTGGTGTCGATCGCTTCAAGGCAACTAGTACAACAAGGACTTCTGGTGCATGCTTACCAATAGATTTGGTGCACTATTTGCCTTACGTCACGGTTGTAGATATTATTTACGGCAAAGGAGACAGCTGATAATATGAGTTGGCACAAGCGGGAACAAATAGATAGAATACTGGATCATCCATCCGACGGGGAAGCATAGAAGCACTTTGATCGAGTGTATCCCGATTTTGCTTCGGAGTCGCGTAATATCAGATTGGGGCTTTCCTCCGACGGTTTTACCCCAATTGGACTTTTGGGCTCACAATATTCTTGTTGGCCTGTGATTGTTACTCCATACAACTTGCCACCTTGGATGTGTATGAAGACTCATTATATGTTTCTAACTATTATTATTCCAGGCCCGAAGAACCCAAAGAGGAACATCGATGTGTACTTACAGCCCTTGGTAGATGAGCTGAGTCAGTTGTGGGAAGTAGGTGCAACCACATATGATGTTTCTGGAAAGTAGAACTTTCAGATGTGGGTCGCACTAATGTAGACCATCAATGATTTCTCGACCTATGGAATGTTATCGGGTTGGAGCACCCATGTCGTCTCGCATGTCCGTATTGCATGGATTGTACTAAAGTTTTTCGTTTGACACACGGAGGAAAATCGTGCTTCTTCGATTGTCATCGACAATTTCTGCCAAAGGATCATCCGTACCGGAGGAATATGAATGCTTTTCGTGCTGGCGTGGTAGAGAAGTCCAGTCCACTGCCACAGTGGTCCGAGAACACGATATGGGAGAAAGTTAAAGAATTGTCAAGTGCTATTGAAGAGCCTACAGCGGGGTACAAGTGTGATGGATTTGGCTGCGCTCACAACTGGACGAAGAGGAGTATATTCTGGGACCTGCCATATTGGAGTGACCATGTGCTCAGACATAACCTGGATGTCATGCACATCAAAAATAATGTCTTTGAAAATATAATAAATACTGTGATGGACGTAAAGGG
The DNA here is from genome assembly GCA_029216955.1 of Iris pallida. Classification (NCBI taxonomy): domain Eukaryota; kingdom Viridiplantae; phylum Streptophyta; class Magnoliopsida; order Asparagales; family Iridaceae; genus Iris; species Iris pallida. The sequence goes on from JANAVB010014200.1 coordinate 6,874,901, forward strand.
AAAGACGAAAGACAATCCCAAGGCCAGGTTGTACTTAGAAGAAATATGCAGACGTCCAGAGTTGCATTTGATAAAGGAAGGCAGTAGGAAGTATAAGCAGCCCAAGGCCATTTTCTCACTGGACAAGGAGGACAAAGGTAGACTTTGTAGATGGATCCAGGGCCTAAAATTTACAGACGGGTACATATCAAATTTGAGAAGATGTGTTGACCCGAAGGAGAACAAACTACAGGGTATGAAGAGCCACGACTGTCACATTTTTCTGGAAAGGTTAATCCCGATTGCATTTCGGGAATTCTTACCCCAGGTCGTTTGGGATCCACTGAAAGAGCTTAGCATATTCTTCAGAGATCTTTGTTCTACTAAGTTGCTCGTCGATTGGCTTGAAAAGCAGGAGAAGCACATTGCAGTAACATTGTGCAAACTTGAGAGGGTGTTTTCTTCTCGATTCTTCGACTCTATGGAGCATTTGCCAATTCATCTTTCCTATGAGGCACGTATTGGTGGGCCCGTCGGTTATCGGTGGATGTACCCGTTCGAGCGCCATCTAAACCACCTGAAGAGGAAGGTGAAAAATAAGGCACGGGTCGAGAGTTCTATTTATGAAGCCTATGTTATTGAGGAGATTACAAACTTTTGTTCAATGTATTTCAAGCCTCATATTGCTACAAATAGAACAAGAGCTCCGAGGAACGACGATGGAGATATAGAATATAATGATACATTATTGAAAGTCTTTAATGCTCTTGGAAAGCCTTCTGGAAAACTGAAATAGAGATATTTGGATGATGAACTAAGGGCTGCCTAGTTATATATATTACTCAACTGCAAGGAGGATGAAGTGGAAAAGCTAGAGTGGTAAGTGAAAATCTTCAACGTTCAAGTCATCAATTTGTTGATTACATTATTATAATTTAACTATTTGACCGATATTTATTGGTTTTCAGCAAATTTAATGATGAGGTGAGGTCAAGTAGACCATACATTGCAGATGAAGAAGTATAAGAAGAAATGAGACTTCATTTCCCGTCTTGGTTGAATGCATATGTAAGAAGCTAATTAGAATCTTCCTTCATTTGTATTTGCACAAAAAATAACTTAACATTGAACTAAATTTTGTATCTTCTCGTGTTTAGTTCGATCGTCGGACGTCACTCTTGAGAATGAATCTATTAGAACTCTTGCCAAGGGACCAATTTATGCCGTCAAATTATGGCCAAGCTATTGCGTGAATGGGTTTAAGTTCAAGTCAACAAATGCTTCCATCAAAGATAGCTTCCTGGATCTTGATTCCATAAAAAATAGTTGCTTGTGTATCAAATCTACAAAACTACAAAGATGTCACTCCAGGCAATGATTTATATGGCATCTTACGGGAGATTATGGAATTGACGTACAATTATGGCACAGAGCCTGCTAAGATTGCGATGTTCAAAGTTGATTGGTTCGATCCGATACAAGATCAAGGATTGAAAATTGACAAGCATGGTCTTGTGGATATTAACTACCATCGTTGATACCAAAGATACGAACCATTTATCCTAACAAGTCAAGCTCAACTCGTATACTTTACAACATATCCTAGACGGGGAACAACAAGGTACGACTGGTGGGCAGTATGCAAGACTAAAGCCAAAAATACCTACGATGTCGACAAAGTGGCTTATCAGGAGGACGGGCTGCCTCTTATACCAAATACAGTTGATGTCGACTCAGTAGAAGTTTTCCATTTCATGTCTACTTGTGTAGAAGAGGTACAAGTATCTGAAAGGGAAGACGAAGGAGATGCTAGTGAAGATGAGGAGGAAAGGAAAGAGGAGGAGGAGGCAAACGAAGAAGATGAATTTTGAGAGGATGATTGAGAAACTGTGATTTCAATGTATTCATATTTCTGTAATCTTAAATTATGAACTGTGAACATTTCTATTAGTATTCAGATTTTTGTAAACTTAAATTATGAACTCCAATGTTTGTAGATATTTCTAAACTGTCATTGTATTTATTTATATTTTTAATCATATGTTATTATCAGCATGGCAGGATGACGCGGAGGCATAGCAGGACGACACAGAGATAGGTCAGGATGACCCGTGTCCTTAGGTGGGCAGAGAGCTCCGTTACCAGAGGCTGGATCTGGACCATCGTCTGACCCGAGCACTCCATTGTACCATACGATCGTAGGTTCGGGTGGCAGTACACCTGGGACGAGCAGTTCCAGGCTTGCTGATACTCCTTCCCCTAGCCTTCCTACTGCTGATGGCAGCATGGAGGGTGGGGAGCAAGTAGAGGAGGTAGACCCTACTCCCGTCTGGGCGGACCCATACTAGAGCGACCCTCCATGCGCACCTCAGGACGAGACGATGATGGAGATTTGGACCGACGGTCCTACGAAGTAAGTTAAATGAATATATATAAATATTTTATGCATATATATATATATATATATATATATATATATATACACACACACACACACACACACTACTAAAATCTGCTTAATTGGCGACGTAAATTTAGCGACGTTCACATAACGTCGCTAAATTGCTGACATTAGCAACGTATAACTGAAATATCGCTAACCATCGCTACTAGCGACGCAAATAGCTACTTGACAACAACGTATATTAGTTACATGAGCTAGCCGTCGCGAAACGTCGCTATGACGTCGCTAATAGCGACTAATTTAGCGACGTTCGTAAGAACATCGCTAAATTCTAATTAAATTAAATTTCTTTCCGATTCATTTCCCCCCATCCATTTTACTATCTCACTCTCTCCTTCCGGTGCTCTCACTCTCACTCTCTTCGGTGACTCTCACTCTCTCCGGCGACTCTCCTCCGGTACGTGACTCTCTCTCTCTCTTTCTATTTTTGGTGTTGGTGGTTGGGGGAGTGTTGGTGGCTCGGGGGGAGGGGCACGGGGGTACGGGTGGTCGGGGGTGAGGAATGGTTGGAGGGTGGCTGGGGGTGGGGTAGGGGGGTGAGGAGAGGTGCTGGAGGGAGGGTTAGGGTTCGGGTTAGGGGTGGGTGTATGGGGGGGGATGGGCGGGGGGGGGGAGGGGGGTGAGCGCGGCTGGAGGGTGAGGGCGAGGGGGTTGGGGGAAGGGGAGAGGAGGGTTATGGTAAGGGTTCGGGTTCGGGTTAGGGGTGGTTGGTGGGGGAGGGGAGCAAGAGGGGTGAGGGGGGGCTGGGGAGGGGAGGGGGTTGGTGGGGGAGGGATTAGGGATAGGGTTAGGGTTAGGGGTGGTGTAGGGGGGAGGGGTGGGGGGGGGGGGGGGGGCTGGGTCAGGGGCACCGATAGTGCCAAAAAATCTTATAATTTAGTAATAATTATTTGTTTTCCGACACCGAAAAATCTGATACTCCGATTCGAAACCACGTACCGATAGTGCTGATATTTGTAACACGTACTTTTGTTAGTTGGTAATGCCATCGTCTATTTTCTTTGATCCCGATACTCATAGGAATGGTCCCGAGTCACGGTCATAGTATGTAGTATATTCGTTTTAGTTTGTAGTATATTCGTTTTAGTTTTGAAGTTTATTCGCTTTAGTATGTAGTATGTAGTAGGAATGGTCCCGACTCATAGGAATGGTTCCGAGTCACGGCCGTAGTATATTCGCTTTAGTTTTGAAGTTTATTCATATTTGCAGATATCTAGAAATGGCTATATCCATATATCTGCTAGACCGTTCGTGGATGTACAACCGCATTCGAGATGACAGGTGCGGTATGCGAGTTGAATACATCGCCGGAGTAGAACAATTCTTCCAATTTACAAAGCGTTTCCTCAATCCATGGATGGCATGGACATTAAGTGCCCATGTGAAAAATATCGAAACATGAAGTTTCAACCAGAATTGGATGTGACGTATCACTTATACACAAAAGGGTTTCCTTCCGAATTACTACCAATGGACCACACACGGAGAGCTTTTCCCTTTAGCATTCCAAGCGGAGCCTTATGTGGAGCCTTATGTGGAGCCTTATATGAATGTCCACAACCTAAATGGTGTCGACAACGAGTACGTGAACATGGTCTTCGACGCTGCGGGGCCTAGTTTCGATCCATACAATCATGATGCAGCTGAGGAGACACCGAATATCGATGCCACAAAGTTCATGGAGTTGCTGGAGAATGCAAGAACTCCTTTGTTCCGTGGCTGTGAGGACCATTCACCGTTAGAGGTGATCACTCGGCTCTTGAGCATAAAGTCTAACTTTAACATGTCACAAGAATGCTACAATAGAGTGCTCGAGTTGATTACCGATATCTTGCCGGAGGGTGCCAAGTTACCGAAAGACTTCTACCGCTCTAAGAGGATAGTGAGATCCCTTTGGATGGGATACGACAAGATCGATTGCTGTCAGAACGGATGCATGCTTTACTACAAAGATCACAAGGATGCTGAAGTGTACGGATTTTGTGGTGCTGATCGCTACAAGCCAACTGCTGCCGGCAAGTCTAGAAGACCGACTGCTTCAATGCAGTACTTGCCATTGACACCGCGGTTACAGAGGTTGTTTATGGTGAAAGAGACTGCCGAAAATATGAGTTGTCACAAGCGACAACAGACCGAAGGAGTGTTGGATCACCCATCTGATAGAGAAGCGTGGAAGCACTTCGATCGAGCATATCCTAATTTCGCTTCTGTTGCGCGTAATGTAAGGTTGGGGCTCTGCTCTGATGGTTTCACCCCATTTGATCTTTCATGCTTCTAATTTTCAGGCTCCTAATATTCATGCTGGCGGATAATCCTCATTCTGTACAACCTACTGTAGAAGCATAAAAAAGAAGGGATCTTTTTTTTAATCCCACATCGGAATGGAGAAGAAGGGAGGTCTCATTCCACTCTATATATAGAGACCTCTTGCCTCCTTTGAAAAGGGCACCAAAAAAATAAATAAAGAAAAGGGAGCCTGTTATACAGGGAGCCCGTTCGAGCCACAAAAAGTTGCAGTTGTTCTTCTCTTCTTTAGGGTTGGCTGCAAGTTCTTCACTCGCTGTCATGGCGAGGATAATTTGGACTCTGAGTATTATACGCCCTACGGGCTGGTACGAAGAAGTCCAAGGCGGCACGGGCCATGCGTCTCAAACGTGCTATGCCAGCAGTAAACCAGAAGCATGCGCTCACAATCATGCGCGCTGCTGATGGTAAGCTGTATAAGGTCAAATCAGGTGCTTCTGTGCCAGAAATGAGCCAAACTTCAAAGTCTTTGTCTCACTTGGGCGCATCTATTGCGTTCACAACCAAGTCGAGCAAGGCAAACCCAGTGGTCTTGAACTTCCGCGCCTCCTCTGGTTGTGCGTCTAAGGTCCGTTTAAGTCACTTTAAATGTTGTTCCCCCACTACTGATCGGAAGATCAGGGGGCGCAATATTCACTTGACCACCCCGGCGCTTGGCCTTGCCATGCACCTGATGGGGGTGTAAAGGTGGCACTCTTACTTGACCACCTCGGCGCTTGGCCTTGCCATGCACCTGATGGCGGTGTGAAGGTGGCACTCTCCTCTAACGATTTGCGTAATGTGATTATTCACAAACGCCGATCAGGAGAGCCGACCAACAAGCATAATGTGCCCCTCACAGGGCACACTTGTGCTACGGTCGCCATCAACTGCTGCTACTGCAAGACAGTGACTCCACCACCAAGGCAGTCTGTGTTCCAACAGTTGCAACATGTTGTACATGTCTCCCAGCGTATCACTCTGCCCCGTCAGAGTGAATCACTTCTTCGTCAATGTACAGGTGCATCTACCAGCCTGGAGCTCTTATCTTTTGAAGGATTTTACCGTCAAAGCTTCTTTGAACAAGGAGAACCATCATCCATAGTACAATGTCTTGCCAAAGAGGAGGATCAGTCGAATCCATCTTCATTGAGAAGTCAAGGGAGAGACAACAAGACTCTCTCAAACTGTTGCTATTCATAGGCCAGGACAAATCAAACCCATGTGCCAAGTGGCAACCTTCCCGAAGTCAGTGCAATGAACTTGTATTTTTGATGAATGAACTCGCCTCTTCGAATTCAGTCAGGGAGCCACTAATGCTCTGAAGAACTCAACAGACAGATCAATGAAGATACGCACATCACATAGACGCGCCCTTCAACATCAAGCACATCACATAGACGCGTCCTTCAACATCAAGCGCATCACACAGGCGCGCCTTTCAGCACCAAGCGCATCACAGGGGATGTACCTCCATGCGCCTCCATATGCCTAGTGGAACGCCAGTCAACGCGCCCACTCGGCTGTCCATCGGATGTCACAAACATTAAATGCTGAACTGACAGAGTTGGCAGCACGCCTCCCGAAGTCTGAACTGTCGGCAACTTTTTCAAAAGATGAAGCATCGCCAACGTCAGCATCATTATTACTTCCCTCCGACGGCTACTGCCACGTGGCCACCCAACCATCTCGCATGCACCTTCGCGGCCATGTGCCCAAATCTGCATACGCCTCAAAAGCTATGCGCTTCAGACTTTTCACTGATCCCTAAAGACAAAAGGAAAGTCACTGTTAAAACTTTGCATGTGCCTCAAAAGCCATGCGCCCCAGACTTCTCCCTGATCCCAAAAGACAGGAGTAAAGTCACTACTGAAGCTCTGCATGCGCCTCAAAAGCCATGCGCCCAGAATGGTTCGTGACTCCTAAAGTTTATGTGCCAAAGCCTCCTCATGCGCCCAATCCTAGGCGCATCCTACCAGATCATTCCCCCATCAAATCCGAGATTTCCGAGACATGGGTCGATGACACGTATCCTTTGACTCAACTCATCCAAGATCTCAATAACAGAAAGATTTTCTTCTCTGCTACGTGTCGGCTCACAACAGCAACATGAAGAAGTCAACCTCTCGATCAGGGCGCATCGTCCATGCGCCTCCATCAGCAATCGACACGTGGCGTCCCCGTGTACAGGCGCATCCTACATGCGCGCATGAGCAGCCAGCTTGCAACTATAAATAGAGGGATCATTTCCTTCTTCCGAACGGACCTACCTACGTACATACGGACCAACCTCCACACCAAATAGACAGAGACTTCGCACTACCAGAGAGGCAGATACAGACACTCAACGTCTTCCTCCTCTCAGCAAGCTCCAGCACCCAGAGCAATTCATACCTTCAGAGAACCGATAACCGTCGTCAGATCGTCAACGGAGTCAACGTATTACCACTCGCTCCATCGGCGCTAGGGACCCAGATTAAACAAAAGTGTACTCCTAGGACTACATCTAAGTCCTACATTGTAACACTGTTCTGTTTGTACTGAAATTTGCAATCAAAGAATTTTAATGGCAAACACCTACCGCCTTGGATGTGCATGAAGAAACCTTACATGTTTTTAACTATTATCATCCCCGGTCCGAACAACCCGAAGAGGGACATCGACGTGTACTTACAGCCGTTGATAGATGAGCTGAAGCAGCTATGGGAAACAGGGGCGTACACGTATGATGCTTCAAAAAAACAGAATTTTCAGATATAGGCAGCACTAATGTGGACAATCAACGACTTTTCGGCTTATAGAATGTTATCTGGATGGAGCACTCATGGTCGGCTTTTATGTTCGTATTGCATGGACCGCACTAAGGGTTTTTGTTTGAGACATGGAGGAAAGTCATGCTTATTTGATTGTCACCTGCAGTTCTTGTCGAAAGACCATCCGTTCCGTAGGAACAGAACTGGATTCTGTGCCAGAGCTATGGAGAAGGGCAATCCACCGCCAATGTGGTCCGGAGAGGACACATGGGAGCAAGTAAAAGAAATCCCAAGTGCTATTGAAGATCCTACAACAAGCAGCCGTTGCGAGGGATTTGGCGAAGATCATAACTGGACCAAAAGGAGTATATTCTGGGATCTGCCATATTGGAGCACAAATCTGATTAGACATAACCTTGACGTCATGCATATCAAGAAGAACGTATTTGATAACATAATTATTACTGTAATGGACGTCAAGGAAAAGATAAAAGACAATCAGAAGGCTAGATTGGACTTAGCCGAATTATGTAGACGTCCTACATTGCACATGATAGACAATGGGAAGGGAAAGCTTTTGCAGCCTAAGGCAATCTACTCGCTGGACAAGGAGGACAAAGTGAGACTTTGTAGATGGATCCAGGACTTAAAATTTTTAGACGGATACGTCTCCAATCTATGAAGATGTGTCGACATAAAGGAGTGTAAATTGACCGGAATGAAGAGCCACGATTGCCACGTATTCATGGAGAGGTTAATTCCTGTTGCATTTCGGGAATTATTACCGCTGGTAGTCTGGGATCCATTAACAGAGATTAGCATATTCTTCAGAGATCTTTGTTCTTGCAAGTTGCTCGTCGATCGTTTAGAGAAGCCAGAGAAGGACATTGTGGTAACACTTTGCAAACTTGAGAGAGTTTTTCCTCCTGTATTCTTCGACTCAATGGAGCATTTGCTGATTCATCTTATCCATGAGGCTCTTGTTACTGGACCTGTCGGTTATCGTTGGTTGTACCCGTTCGAGCGACAGTTGAACCACCTCAAGAGGAAGGTAAAAAATAAGGCACGGCTGAAGGGTTCTATTTGTGAAGCATATGTCCTTGAGGAGATTTCAAACTTCTGTTCCATGTATTTTCAGCCTTATATTGCTACAAACAGAACAAGGGCTCCCAGAAATGACGATGGCTATGAAGTTGGTATTGAGACAAAGCTGAAAGTATTTACTGCCTACGGAAAACTATCTGGTAAAATAAAAAAAAGATATCTAAATGACGATGAGGTTAGCGCTGTAATGTTATATGTATTGCTCAACTGCGACGAGGAAGAAGTGGACAAGCTAGAGGGGTAAGTAAAATTATTTTGCGTGCTTCGTTGCTTCTGAATATAACTAATATACCTATGCTTCGTTGCTTTTCAGTATGTTTAAGGATGAGGTAACGTCCAACAATCCGTACGCAACCGAGGAGGAAGTAGAGCAACAAATGAGACTTTATTTTTCTTTTTGGTTAAGAGCATATGTACGGATATCTTCATAATTTACTTTTTCTGTACATTTATACTTGCACATAATAATTAAGTTAGCATCGTTTATATGGTATTTAGGTTGATCGTCCGGAGGCAATCCTTGAGAATGAGTATATTAAAACTCTAGCCAAGGGACCAATTTATCAAGTGAAGTCCTGGCCAAGTTACTGCGTAAATGGTTTCAGGTTCAAGTCAACGAATGCTCGAATAAGAGACGACTTCTTGGATTTGGATTCTACGAAGAATAGCTGTTTGATCATAAAATCTTCAAACTACAAAGACATCGACCCAGGCAATGACTTCTTTGGCATCTTACGGGAGATTGTGGAACTAACATACAATTATGCTATAGAACCTTGTAAGATCGTCTTGTTCAGATGTGACTGGTTTGATCCGATCCAAGGTCGAGGTTGGAGAGTTGACAAAAATGATCTTGTTGACATAAATTATCGCCGTCGATATCAAGCTTATGAGCCATTTGTTCTAGCAAGCCAGGCTCAGCTAGTTTACTTTACCAGCTATCCAAAACGAGGAGCCGGGATATCAGATTGGTGGGCAGTCTGTAAGACTAAAGCTCGGAATACCTTCGATGTCGACGAGATAGCTTATCAGGAAGATACCTCTTATTACAAATATTGTCGATGTGGACTCAACGGAAGTTCCTCATGACATGTTTCATCAATTGGAAGAGGTAAAAGTATCAGAAGAGGAAGAGAAAGTTGATATAAGTGAAGAGAAAGAGGAAGAGGAAGAGGAAGAGGAAGAGGAAGATGAAGAGGAATCGAAACAAGATGAATTTTCAGAAGAGGATTGAATATGTTTAATTTTCAGATGTAGTATGGTTTACTTTTATTTTTTTCAGATGTAGTATGGTTTAATTTTATTTTAGCGACGTTAATAAGCAACATTTTCAGATGTAGCATGGTTTACTTTTTTTTCCAGATGTAGTATGGTTTACTTAACGACGTTTTCAGATGTAGTATGGTATACTTTTATTTTTTCAGATGTAGTATGGTATACTTCTATATTTTTTCAGATATGGCTCGACGTGGATCCTTTGGTTCCGGTGCTGGTGGGAGTTGACGAGCCCGACAGTCTCCATCTACCACTCCTTCTATCGACTCCTCATCCCTCCGCACTCCAGTATACACTAGCGGTCTAGTCGCCGGCAGTGTCTCCATACCCGGCTATAGCAGTTCGAGGCTAGGGCCTTTTTCTTCTACGCAGCCAGTACCGTCGAGTATTACAGAGGTCGACCCCACTACAGAGGAGCAGGCCGAGGCCAAGGCCCACGTCGAGGTCGAGGGCGATGGCGAGGCCCACGTCGAGGGCGAGGGCGAGGCCGAGGGGCAGGCTGCGGGCAGGGGCAGGGGGCGGGGCAGGGGCATGGTGCAGCTCCAATTTGAGACAGATCCTCCGTGTCGCCCGGAGGGGGATATGAGGTTGGAGATTTAGGCCTGTACTCAGACCAGGCGGTAAGTAAAATTATAGCATTTAATTTGTTTAAATTTATTATAAATTTGTTTAATAAATTTTAATTTCTATTTTATAGGTATCATCCCTCCTCCTTACATCGATCGCTGGGTACATTCCTACGACAGAACTACGGGGGGCCCTGGATCAACTGGAGGCATGTCTCGGCCGACAAGAAGGCCTTCTGGTTTGAGCACTTTTTGATACGTAAAAGTTTATTTCCTTTTAACATTTAGTATGTTATGTTATAACTTACGTACTTCTATGATTTTTTCAGCGAACTTACTTCTTTCCTCCCCACCGTGCCGTTGCTGTCGAGGCTATTTTTTTCAGCGTCGCCAGCAAGCTCATTAGGGACGCGATCCTCGACCAAAAGGATCGCGATCGTCGGGGAAAGCCTATTCAGGGTTGGATCTCTGCCGTCGACTGGGCGGTAATGAAGAGGACATTCAAGGAGAAAGCCTACAAGGAGAAGTCCGCAAAGTCTAAAAGAGCACGACAGACGGGGTCGCAACGGTGTGGTGGATTACGGTCCATCATAGATTTCTTCACCCATATGGTACGTATCTCGTCGTATACCCATAATTAATACTTTATAGTAATATATTTCTCTCAACTTAACTGACAAATTATATAATAATTTCATAACAGGTTGAATCGGGAGAAGACCCGAATATGGTGACCTTGTTCCTCGCCACGCACACGAAGGGGGAGCGGTTCGTAGACGACAAGGACCGAGACACCTACGTAAGTTTTACTTAATGCTAGTTCATTAACATTAATTTTTAGTTACGTAGAAAATTCATGTAGATGTTATTTCTAGGCCGAGTTTTAGAAGTTTTACTTCATGCTAGTTCATTAATATTATTTTTAGCGACCACGTGAGAATTCATATAGATGTTATTTCTAGGCCGAGTTTTTGAGGCTTAGGGAGGCCGGGCCGACACGGTCAGAGGGAGCTGGTGCTAGCACTTCCCAGCAGCCCCCGGTCGTCGCAGCTCAGTGAGATGACGAGCTGTGGATGAGGGCCGTTGGTGGCATGCATAGGGGTACGTACTATGGTACGGGCTCATATGGTGCCTTCATTCTGTCACAGACCTCTACGACCGCCACTAGTGTGCCCGGCCCCGCACAGACTAAGGAAGTCGCTCCGCCACCAGCAGAGTGTCGATGCGCAGATCGCAGCTCTGCGTGTCAAGTTGCTACAGATGATGGGGGCCGCATACAGATAATTCTGCGCTCATCTTACGCTTCGAAAGGCCTTAGGAGACTGCTGAGGTGCTGCGACAGATAACCCACGCTACGTAGGAGGGTACGCAGCGTTTGGTCGAGCAGATGCAGCAGTTCCAGGAGATGGCTACGGAGCGACCGTCTGCTAGTACGCTGGGAGCATCGTCTACATCCGACGGTGCACGGGAGGACATGTTCATCCACCTGTTGTCACCGGAGGAGTATCAGAAGATCCTGTTGTTGCTACGACATTCATCTGGTGGCGCTCCTCCTCCAGCTCCGGCTCCGGCACCTGGTCCAGCTCCAGCATCGGGTTCAGCTCCAGGCGATCAGTAGTTTCTGTTTTGCATTTTCGGACTGTACTATATTTTTTAATTTGTACGTATTTGGGGATATTTACTTTGTTCGTTGAGGATATTGACTTTGTATGTATTTGCGGATATTGACATTGTTCGTTGAGGATATTATATATTGACTTTGTTCGTTACAGATAGTATTTTTTCTTTCTAGTTTTTGTATATTCTGAAATGTATTATGCGTGCCGGTGTTGAGTGTTCCACCGAGGGGGTCGGCGAACCCAGAGATTGGATTCTGTATTATGTATTTTGTATTCTATATTTTGGCTCAGGCTCCAGCTCCATTTGCATTCTGGAATCTATTTTTTATATTTTTAACTTAGCGACATGACGCATCGTCGCTAAAAATTAGCGACGTTAATAAATGTTGATTAAAGAGTCGCTAAATGCTGACATGGCAACACGTGGCACCACATCTGATGTCAGCACGTCGTCGCCAAAACGTCGCAAAAGTGTCTGTCATGACCCGCACCCGGTTTTCGGATACGAGACGTGTCCAAGCCAGCCTACGCCGCAGAGTCGGCGGTAGAACGCTGTCAAGTCCGCAAGAAATAAATGCTCACAAATATCACAAATACTGCTCATTCACATTTCTAAGTTATTACAACATTTACAATTAAAGAAAAATACATGATTTTACATTTAATGAAATTGTACAAGTGCTATCTATTTCTAGGTTGTCTTCAGCATACCCAAGTCTCCCCAAGTGCTAAGAGTGATCGCGGCTAAACCTGAAAAATGTTGGTTATCCAGTCAGGATTGGAACAAGCACACAAACCGACGGCAGTGCAAAACACAATAGAATTATCAAGACATGAAAATAGCATATGAGAAATGAAAACTGTAAGATAAAGTGATGTCATAGCACGATAGAGAAATAAACAAGGAAAAGCTAATAAAAGACATCTATCTAAGTGGTGTGAAATATCCTTTCGCCATGTGGACGGCTAGGGGGTAAAATCCGGCATACTGCACGTGTCGTGTACAGCAGCTATCGTTCAAGAATAGACATATTGGGAAATTTCTGGGTAGTCCACATGTATACTAAGATATTTTCCCTCCCGACAACTCCGTGTGACGAGCGTGTCAACAAGCAGCAAGATATATGTAAAGACATGAAATGAAAAGACTACTATGAATCGAAAAGCAATCAGAAAGTGCACTTGCCTGAGGTCCTTAGCTGGAGAAACCAATACTGTACCACACGATGAGCCACAATCAATCAAAACACACATAGAAGTCTCTGGATGCTGAAATAAACAGTACCAACGTTCTCAGAATAGTCAAATTAGCTAGGATTGCCTGTCCTTAAGTCCAATTCTGGACACAGGGGCAAAACGGTAATTTCGGACAAAAACGATGTCCGCCGTTGGACCCGCTTTGCACCGAAAAGCGTGCCAGAGTCAACGGTCTCTAAAGTCGTCAAACTACATGTCTACGAATCCAGTTTTTCGATACGAACCCAACCGTATGTCCAGAGTTGGATTCCGGCGGGCCGTGCACAAAATCGCCCGTTGAGTCCAGAATGGTCTGTTAGCCTAGGGTCGATATTAAGTAGTCAAATTCACGTGAAGTAGGAACGTATGACCATTTATTATTAAGGGCAATCTAATATAATTAAGAAAAAAATATATTTATTCAGAAAAGTTTATAACTAATTTAGAAATTACATATGATAATTGGAAATGATCAAAATAATTTAGATAGATACATCTAAATCTTTTTAGGCAAAAACTTTATCTTGTAAGTATAACCTTGATTCAAGTATATTCGAAAAATAACTAGAATTATTTTAAGTCAAAAGTCATAATACCATAAAATACAATAATATAATTTTACTAATACTAACAATATTAATACTAGCAAAGTGGTAATAATAATAATTTGTTTGAAGAAATTTGCGTAAATAAATATAACTATTTTGAAGATTTGTATAATACTTGAAAACTACATCTTACTAGTCAAATAATTTATTGGTAATTATTTTTCTTATTAATAGTTAAAAAAACCTATATTTAAAATCATCACAATAAACAGCGTATTGATATATTTTCGAAAGTCCTTTTTATTTAACTAGTCCAAAATATAGTTTTATATTGGCCTATAATCGGCCCAATAATATTCTAACATAATACCTTTAGTCCAAAATCCTGAATCCCCGTATAGGCCAAAGCCTAATAACTAATCCAATTATCCAATCCACACCTTATAAGCCTAGGTTATTAACTTAATTACTTAAAGCCCATGACTACATTCCAAGGAAAATGAACTGTTGTTCTAATCAATAGCATAAAATGAAAAATTAAAAGAAACAAATCAAACAGAAGCAATAAGAAGAAGGGAGGAGAGAGGAATTCACTGAGAACGAGAGAGGGGAGAAATAGGGATGCTCACCTCAAGGTTTTCGTCCCCGGCGGTCTCCGTCGAGGTCTGGGCTCCGTTCGCCGCGTTCGACGCTGGCGAAGGACCTGGGGCCGGCTGGCCAAGGGAGAAAGGTGCTGTCGCCGGTGGGGTTCGGGTTGCTCTGGTGGGAAAGCGCGGCGGCGGTCACCGGCGCAAGCGGAGGAGCTGGGCCGGTCGGAGAGAGGTCACGCGGCGGTTGGACGCGCCACAGGGGGAGGCGGCGTTCGGGATGAGTGATCGGCCGCTCGCCGTGGGCGGCGGCTCGGGTCGCAGATGGGGGCCTTCTTGCTCACGCGGCCGGTCGCAGTGAACGATGTTCGCCTAAGCGTTGCCCGTGGAGGAGCGCGGCTTCGACAACTGTTCATCGACGGAGCGCTGCCAAGCGGGGCGGACGCCTCTGTGTGGCGTTGACTTCGACGCGCTGGCCGAAGCACGCGGCAAGGGACTGAAAGCCACGCCCGATCCAGGTGGATGCAGTGGACGGCGCGGAGGTCAGGTATGGTGGTGGTGGTTGTGACAATGATGATGGTGGTGATGTCGGATGATGGGGTTTATGTGGAGTTTGCTATATTGGTGGTGGTGTTGTAACTGTAACCTCGGGGTCGGACCCGAGGTTGGTGGTAGACACAGACACTTGAACACGAAATTGTGTTTTGGCTGTGTTGTCGTCTACTGTGATGGCGATGGGGATGATGTTTGATGATGGAGGGGGTTCTCAGGTGCTGTTCGCGACGGACGCCGCAGCCACAGGTGCTTGGTGGGGTGGTATGGATAATGCTAGTACTATGGTCGGGGTTATGTGATGGGATTTTGTATTTGAAGTGTAGGCTGATATATATAGGGAAGGAGATAGGTGTTCGTTTGGAAAGACATTCGGCCAGAGATTAGAATAGGCAAAATATGATCCAAAAGATTTGGTTAAATAAAATAAGGATACACACATGTTCACATCCTTTCAAAGCTTTAGGATTAGGCTGGTTTTGTGATCGAGTACTTAATCAATTGATAATACTTTAAAACAACTAAAATGTTTAAAGCAGATTTAATTTAACCTTAATCCAATATCATACTAGTAATAATAATTTGGAATCATATTTTAGTATTTATCAAATAATTTAAATCTTAATAAAATGATTTGGTATCATAATAATATTTCTAAAATGTCTCGAGATTATCAACATGTATCTTTATATATCCAAATAAACTTAAAATTAAGTTAATGAAATCTCAACCCGATCAATCCAGCAAAATTAATATATTGTTTATAATATATAAAAATATATGGTCAAATCCAATTTAATATTAGATAACTATAAGATTTTAAGGCAACAACCTATTTTTGAAATAATACTTATCATTATCAAATAATGTAAATCCTAATAGATAAACATTCCCTTTAAATTAAATCAAAATATAGGTCTTAAAGCAACTGCATTTAACCGAGTACACTAATTGATAATTGTACAAGTCTGGATATAATCCAATCTTATCGAAATCTACTAGTAGATAATTATACTGATTTAAATAACCATCTAAAAGCTCAATCATATAAATTCAAAATAAGAGAAAACAATTTTAAACCGTATGCATTTTTTTAATTAAGTAAAATAATTGATTTGTTATAAAATATTTAGGTATGATTTCGATATTTATCCAACCGATATATATATACATTTATATATATATATATATATATATATATATATATATATATATATATATATATATATATATATATATATATATATATATATATATATATCCATTATTAGTAAGGATTATATCGTATCATAATATTTGATTAAAGAGTTTGATTAAAATCCAAATAGATATTAATATTAATTTAAATCTATATAAATGTTATCAATCTATATTAATTTAAAATATTTCAATTGAATATTTAAAACTATATAATTCTATATTAATTTAAAATATTTCAATCTAATCGAAGTCTATTCGTAGATAGGAATACTAATTAAATCATCACTGTTCGAATCATATAGATTCAAAAATAAGGTAAGCGACAATATAATAACTTCAGAACAAATAATGAATTGTTACCAAAACAACTTCAATCGTACAAATTTAAATAAATCAAATAATTAATTATCATTAGATATAAGCTTGATATTTATTACACAATTTAAATCGAATACTTTATCAAGGTAATTTAATATAATCAATAAATGATTATTAAAATATTAATGACTAAAAAACAATTTTTGAAACTAATCCTTGGCAGTCAACAAATATTATCTATTATTCAAATGACGAGATTCAAGAATAAATATTAGAATTTAATTAGTATTTTCAAATATGATTTTAAGCTAGTTTTCAAAATAATGTCTATACGTTTCAAAGAGGGGATATTTTCGAAACACGAAAATAAAAGGATAAAATTTTGAAGTCCGGGAAGAGGAGTTACAAATCTACCCACCTTAGAAATAAATTCGTCCTCGAATTTCAAATTCGTAACTATTTCTTAAAATTTAAAGTCTAGTATTCCCTTAATCTCCTCAAATTTAATTTCTCAAAATAGTTGTATCCTCCTTCTTGTCATTTTTGTAACTCCGAAACTCCGAGGACTTCTACCCACCTTAGAGGCTAGGATATGGTGGCAAGGTCCCTGTCACAGGGCTGGCCGATAGTAGCTACACTTGCATATACAACTATCATAGCCGTGGGGAATACTCTGTATCTATCAATTATGAGTTTTGGTATTTATAAATCAATGAAATACAAAACCAACAAGGAGTTCAAGAAAGGGGTCACTGAGTACAATTACGTGATTCAAGGGCGAAGGTATTATTTCAAGAGGAATTGTCAAAGCAGTCGTGGATGAGATCCTAGAGACATTTATATCTCAATCCATGTAGGATAATTAAATGAAAAAGCGAACCAAATGCATCATGGTTGATCAGACCGTAATACAATAATTCTGATTAGACAATATGTTAGCGGGCGTCCCCAATAAACATAAGTCTCGAATCAAGCTCGATAAAAGAGTAAGCTTGCAAAAACTAGGCTGTAATAGCAGCATTGGTCAAGATAGTCAAAATATGAGTAGGCGAGATTTTTGGAAAGGAGGAAATAAATAGTTCGAGTTTTGTGAGAATCAAAATCTAACTCGAGATTTATTCACAAATAACAGAATCAGAAATTTAAACCAGTTCCATACAACAAAATAGAATTTAAAATATGCAGTTCTAACTTATGATATAAGATTTATATCTAATAAAGCAAAAGAAATTTAGACAGTTCATCAAGGTTAAAACTTTAATTCTAGGTAAGCCTAACATAGCAAGCCAATAGTATATCCACATGGGGTCATATCGTCATATCAAAGTAAGAGTGTACCTATAGGGATCTAGCAAGTTATCTAAATTGCATGACCTATCTAATAATCTTAACTACCCAATGGTCAGTGTGAACAAGGGACTCCTAGTCCTAGTTATTCTCCTAAATTATTTTAATCCTATTTGTGAATGAGCATTTCCTGAGCGCAGGCTCGCAATAGTACGACTAACGTACCATCACGAGTTCGCAATCTTTTGCGAAGACTGACCTGCATGGGCCACCACAAAAACTTGTCACGACCCGCACCCGGTTTTCGGATACGAGACGTGTCCAAGCCAGCCTACGCCGCAGAGTCGGCGGTAGAACGCTGTCAAGCCCGCAAGAAATAAATGCTCACAAATATCACAAATACTGCTCATTCACATTTCTAAGTTATTACAACATTTACATTTAAAGAAAAATACATGATTTTACATTTAATGAAATTGTACAAGTGCTATCTATTTCTAGGTTGTCTTCAGCATACCCAAGTCTCCCCAAGTGCTAAGAGTGATCGCGGCTAAACCTGAAAAATGTTGGTTATCCAGTCAGGATTGGAACAAGCACACAAACCGACGGCAGTGCAAAACACAATAGAATTATCAAGACATGAAAATAGCATATGAGAAATGAAAACTGTAAGATAAAGTGATGTCATAGCACGATAGAGAAATAAACAAGGAAAAGCTAATAAAAGACATCTATCTAAGTGGTGTGAAATATCCTTTCGCCATGTGGACGGCTAGGGGGTAAAATTCGGCATACTGCACGTGTCGTGTACAGCAGCTATCGTTCAAGAATAGACATATTGGGAAATTTTTGGGTAGTCCACATGTATACTAAGATATTTCCCCTCCCGACAACTCCGTGTGACGAGCGTGTCAACAAGCAGCAAGATATATGTAAAGACATGAAATGAAAAGACTACTATGAATCGAAAAGCAATCAGAAAGTGCACTTGCCTGAGGTCCTTAGCTGGAGAAACCAATACTGTACCACACGATGAGCCACAATCAATCAAAACACACATAGAAGTCTCTGGATGCTGAAATAAACAGTACCAACGTTCTCAGAATAGTCAAATTAGCTAGGATTGCCTGTCCTTAAGTCCAATTCTGGACACAGGGGCAAAACGGTAATTTCGGACAAAAACGATGTCCGCCGTTGGACCCGCTTTGCACCGAAAAGCGTGCCAGAGTCAACGGTCTCTAAAGTCGTCAAACTACATGTCTACGAATCCAGTTTTTCGATACGAACCCAACCGTATGTCCAGAGTTGGATTCCGGCGGGCCGTGCACAAAATCGCCCGTTGAGTCCAGAATGGTCTGTTAGCCTAGGGTCGATATTAAGTAGTCAAATTCACGTGAAGTAGGAACGTATGACCATTTATTATTAAGGGCAATCTAATATAATTAAGAAAAAAATATATTTATTCAGAAAAGTTTATAACTAATTTAGAAATTACATATGATAATTGGAAATGATCAAAATAATTTAGATAGATACATCTAAATCTTTTTAGGCAAAAACTTTATCTTGTAAGTATAACCTTGATTCAAGTATATTCGAAAAATAACTAGAATTATTTTAAGTCAAAAGTCATAATACCATAAAATACAATAATATAATTTTACTAATACTAACAATATTAATACTAGCAAAGTGGTAATAATAATAATTTGTTTGAAGAAATTTGCGTAAATAAATATAACTATTTTGAAGATTTGTATAATACTTGAAAACTACATCTTACTAGTCAAATAATTTATTGGTAATTATTTTTCTTATTAATAGTTAAAAAAACCTATATTTAAAATCATCACAATAAACAGCGTATTGATATATTTTCGAAAGTCCTTTTTATTTAACTAGTCCAAAATATAGTTTTATATTGGCCTATAATCGGCCCAATAATATTCTAACATAATACCTTTAGTCCAAAATCCTGAATCCCCGTATAGGCCAAAGCCTAATAACTAATCCAATTATCCAATCCACACCTTATAAGCCTAGGTTATTAACTTAATTACTTAAAGCCCATGACTACATTCCAAGGAAAATGAACTGTTGTTCTAATCAATAGCATAAAATGAAAAATTAAAAGAAACAAATCAAACAGAAGCAATAAGAAGAAGGGAGGAGAGAGGAATTCACTGAGAACGAGAGAGGGGAGAAATAGGGATGCTCACCTCAAGGTTTTCGTCCCCGGCGGTCTCCGTCGAGGTCTGGGCTCCGTTCGCCGCGTTCGACGCTGGCGAAGGACCTGGGGCCGGCTGGCCAAGGGAGAAAGGTGCTGTCGCCGGTGGGGTTCGGGTTGCTCTGGTGGGAAAGCGCGGCGGCGGTCACCGGCGCAAGCGGAGGAGCTGGGCCGGTCGGAGAGAGGTCACGCGGCGGTTGGACGCGCCACAGGGGGAGGCGGCGTTCGGGATGAGTGATCGGCCGCTCGCCGTGGGCGGCGGCTCGGGTCGCAGATGGGGGCCTTCTTGCTCACGCGGCCGGTCGCAGTGAACGATGTTCGCCTAAGCGTTGCCCGTGGAGGAGCGCGGCTTCGACAACTGTTCATCGACGGAGCGCTGCCAAGCGGGGCGGACGCCTCTGTGTGGCGTTGACTTCGACGCGCTGGCCGAAGCACGCGGCAAGGGACTGAAAGCCACGCCCGATCCAGGTGGATGCAGTGGACGGCGCGGAGGTCAGGTATGGTGGTGGTGGTTGTGACAATGATGATGGTGGTGATGTCGGATGATGGGGTTTATGTGGAGTTTGCTATATTGGTGGTGGTGTTGTAACTGTAACCTCGGGGTCGGACCCGAGGTTGGTGGTAGACACAGACACTTGAACACGAAATTGTGTTTTGGCTGTGTTGTCGTCTACTGTGATGGCGATGGGGATGATGTTTGATGATGGAGGGGGTTCTCAGGTGCTGTTCGCGACGGACGCCGCAGCCACAGGTGCTTGGTGGGGTGGTATGGATAATGCTAGTACTATGGTCGGGGTTATGTGATGGGATTTTGTATTTGAAGTGTAGGCTGATATATATAGGGAAGGAGATAGGTGTTCGTTTGGAAAGACATTCGGCCAGAGATTAGAATAGGCAAAATATGATCCAAAAGATTTGGTTAAATAAAATAAGGATACACACATGTTCACATCCTTTCAAAGCTTTAGGATTAGGCTGGTTTTGTGATCGAGTACTTAATCAATTGATAATACTTTAAAACAACTAAAATGTTTAAAGCAGATTTAATTTAACCTTAATCCAATATCATACTAGTAATAATAATTTGGAATCATATTTTAGTATTTATCAAATAATTTAAATCTTAATAAAATGATTTGGTATCATAATAATATTTCTAAAATGTCTCGAGATTATCAACATGTATCTTTATATATCCAAATAAACTTAAAATTAAGTTAATGAAATCTCAACCCGATCAATCCAGCAAAATTAATATATTGTTTATAATATATAAAAATATATGGTCAAATCCAATTTAATATTAGATAACTATAAGATTTTAAGGCAACAACCTATTTTTGAAATAATACTTATCATTATCAAATAATGTAAATCCTAATAGATAAACATTCCCTTTAAATTAAATCAAAATATAGGTCTTAAAGCAACTGCATTTAACCGAGTACACTAATTGATAATTGTACAAGTCTGGATATAATCCAATCTTATCGAAATCTACTAGTAGATAATTATACTGATTTAAATAACCATCTAAAAGCTCAATCATATAAATTCAAAATAAGAGAAAACAATTTTAAACCGTATGCATTTTTTTAATTAAGTAAAATAATTGATTTGTTATAAAATATTTAGGTATGATTTCGATATTTATCCAACCGATATATATATACATTTATATATATATATATATATATATATATATATATATATATATATATATATATATATATATATATATATATATATATATATATATATATATATATCCATTATTAGTAAGGATTATATCGTATCATAATATTTGATTAAAGAGTTCGATTAAAATCCAAATAGATATTAATATTAATTTAAATCTATATAAATGTTATCAATCTATATTAATTTAAAATATTTCAATTGAATATTTAAAACTATATAATTCTATATTAATTTAAAATATTTCAATCTAATCGAAGTCTATTCGTAGATAGGAATACTAATTAAATCATCACTGTTCGAATCATATAGATTCAAAAATAAGGTAAGCGACAATATAATAACTTTAGAACAAATAATGAATTGTTACCAAAACAACTTCAATCGTACAAATTTAAATAAATCAAATAATTAATTATCATTAGATATAAGCTTGATATTTATTACACAATTTAAATCGAATACTTTATCAAGGTAATTTAATATAATCAATAAATGATTATTAAAATACTAATGACAAAAAAACAATTTTTGAAACTAATCCTTGGCAGTCAACAAATATTATCTATTATTCAAATGACGAGATTCAAGAATAAATATTAGAATTTAATTAGTATTTTCAAATATGATTTTAAGCTAGTTTTCAAAATAATGTCTATACGTTTCAAAGAGGGGATATTTTCGAAACACGAAAATAAAAGGATAAAATTTTGAAGTCCGGGAAGAGGAGTTACAGTGTCGCTAAACGGCGACCAGACAATAACGTCGCCATTTGCGTTGCTAAATTAGCGTCAACGTTAAAACGTCGCAAATAACGTCGCTAATTAGCGACATTTATAACGTTGCTAAATAACGTCACCATAGCGACCTTTTGTGACATTTTCTCGTTTAGCGACACGTTTTTTTCCGTCGTTTCCAAAACATCGCTAATTTCACTTAGCGACATTTTCACCGAGTTTAGCGACATTTTGGAACGTCGCTAATCTGACAAATTTTTGTTGTGATATATATATTCATGAATATATAAAAAATATTCATGAATATAATTATCGTTGTATACAGATATCGTCCCTCGTCGGTACAGAGAGCGTTGGGCTCCTTTCTGAGGTCCAATTATGGGGACCCGTGGATCAACTACTCGGATGCCTCGGAAGAGAGGAAGGCATTATGGTCTGCCCACTTCAAGGTAATTAAAGATAGTTAATTTAGTAGGATTAATATAATTTTAAGCATTTTTTAGAACTTATTATTTAATTTGTAATTCTTGTAGAGGACCTATTTTTATCCACCACACTGGGCCGAGCAGATTGAGAGACAGTTTTCTACCGTCGCTGCCAAGCTGATCCGTGATGCAATTGACGATCAGAAAGCTCGTCAGCGCTCCGGAAAGCCGATTGCTGGTTGGATCACGCCTGACCAGTGGACCGCGGGCTCAATTTGAGGAGCCCCGGTACAAAGTGCGGTCGGAGAAGGCGAAGACGACTAGGACGAGGGCCGAAAAGTGGTGTAGTGGATCGATTCCTATGACGGAGCATTTTCGTCGTCTGGTATGTAATTTATTTCAATATATAAGATTTTATTGATAGTAGGAAAGAAAATTTTCTATTTTAATAAAGAATAAAATATAACAAACACGCAGGTACAGAGGGGTGAGGACGCAAACATGGTGACCGTCTTCCTGGCCACCCATTGGAAGGACGGGAAACTCATTGACGAGCGGGCTACTCAGAGCTATGTAAGTACTAATTTAGATTTCGTTAATTTTAACATAACTTGAAGAATATACAGATAACCATATAGTTAAAATAATTAAATACTTTAGACGTTTATTAAGCTAATTTAGGTAAGTATTAATTTATAGAGATGTACAATTTTCTAGGAAGAGTTTATTAGGCTACGTGAGCGTGCGAGTGCTAGTGCACCTGCAGAGGGAGGGTTTGGTACATCGCAGCCTTCTTCGCCTCAGTTGGAGGACGAGATCTGGAAGACCGCCATTGGTGGTCTTTATAGGGGTACATACTATGGTACGGGATCCTACGACGCATTTGTTACGACGCAGGCATCCAGGGTTCCCTCTGCCAGTGCGCATTCACAGCCCTCACAGGCCGAGTCGAGGGTACCATTGCCCGCCAGATTGCTGAGATACGCAATGATATGCCGAGGAGGATTTCTGAGCAGCCAGGGTCTCAGCGTAAGGGGACGCTGCGTCGGTCACCGCACGCTTTGACGAGCTCGAGCGCACCGTAAGGGACGTACAAGGGACAGAGGAGTCCATTCACGGCACCGTTACTAGGATAGCGGCTTGCATGGATCAATGCAGCGCGAGACTACTAGCCCTAGAGGAGACACGGACGCACCCATCTCCAGCGGTTACACTACCTCCTTCTCCAGCGGTTACACTGCCTCCTTCTACAGCGGTTACACTGCCTCCTCCTTCATCGTCGTCGGAGATTCTTACACCGGAGCAGTATGCTTACCTTCATTCCAGGAGCGGTGATGCTCCTCCTGATCAGCCGTAGTCAACATATTATTGTGTGATGGCCCATTGTTGGGTCTTTGATGTGTTTCTACATACATTGTTATTGTATTATATTTTTGGATACTCTGTGTTCGTGATTGTGTTTCATATTGTTTGACACAGTTGTTGAATTTTTTTCATATATTTGTGTTGAGTGATGTGATTGTGTTTCATATGTGTTCGTGATTGTGTTTCATGTGTTTCATATTGTTTGATACTTTGTGTTCGTGATGCTCCTCCTGATCAACCGATGTTGAGTGTTCCACCGAAAGGGTCGGCAAACCCAGAGAATTCTACGGAGGGTTGCTTAAGGGCTTGCATTGGCTAGTAAATGCTGCTGCAAATGCTGTATTTTTTTAAATTTTTTTCAAATTTAGTGACGTTTAGCGACGAAAAGAAACGTCGCTAAATAAGTATCGTAACGTCGCTAAATATGCGTCATCACATCGCTGATCGTCGCTAAACGTCGCCAGCATGCTGACTGGCAAACTCGCCATTTAGCTATAGGCGTCGCCAATACGTTGCTATGTGTCAGTAATATAGCGACGTGCCGACGTCGCAGAACGTCGCTAATGTCCTGATATGCCAGGTCAGCATGGGTGTAATGGGCGTCGCAACAATATCGCTAGGAGACGTCGGTAAAGGCAGTCGTTGTACGTCGCTAGTAGTCGCTATATCAGCGACGCGTCGTCGTCTCTAATTATCGTCGCAATAGCGACGTATTGCGACGTTTTGGTGTTTAACGACTAGGTAAATCACGACTACGTCGAAATGTCGCTAATTACGTCGCCAATACGATTTAGTGACGTATCTGCCCGATTTAGTGACATTCTCCAACGTCGTTGATTCGACAGATTTTGGTAGTGATGCTATTGTTACTCATAATATGTACCTATATATCTAGTAACAAGGATCATCTCATGGAGCTTCAAAATTTACGAAATGACCACAACCCTTATAGGTCTGGAGTCGGCCGAGGAAGGGCAGGATCAAAATAAATGTAGACTGAGCAACAAACCACGCTGTCCTTGCGGCAGTTGCCATCGCCAGGGATGACACGGGTCGCTTCATTGCAGCGAAGACCTGGCATGGCCCAGCATCTTACAC
Organism: Iris pallida; assembly: GCA_029216955.1. NCBI lineage: Eukaryota > Viridiplantae > Streptophyta > Magnoliopsida > Asparagales > Iridaceae > Iris > Iris pallida. The sequence goes on from JANAVB010014200.1 coordinate 6,900,222, forward strand.
AGGAGACGTCGCCTTACAGGCAGAGATTCATGCCATCAGACTTGGTATCGCTCTAGCCGGAGATTTAAATTAATTTAAACGATGTGGTTATTGAAGGAGACTCTTTGGTGGCCAGCAGGATCTTCAAAGGGGACCTCTTTCAGACTCCATGGCAACTTATAGACTGGGTGCGCTCCATCAAAAATACCATGACCTCAACAAGGACGCTTGAGTATTCTTTCGTTAGGAGAGGGGGCAATTTAGTGGCCCATACTTTAGCAAAACTTGCTATGCAACAAACTATATCTGAAAACTTCATTTCTATACTCCTGGATGCATCATCCAGTTTATTGAGGAGGACATTCATTCTTCTGTAAACTTTGATTCTGAGTTTTAATAAATCTTCATCAGTTTTGCTCGATTTTTTTCTTCTAATATCTATAATATTAACTTAATTATTTAAAATCAATTTAATTAGCCTACTAATTTTAATGCCTATTTGTTTTATTTGTTTGGTAAACTAAGTCATTATATTTTATTATTAACTAAGTTATTTAACTAAGAATCAAAATTTAATGTCTTCTCTGATTTGATTATAACAAACTAATGATCATGGGCTTAAATTCACAGGTAGGGGGGTTTCACAAAGTACCAATTTTTTTTTATGAAATTGGTGTACAATTACTAAGAAAGACATCTACAGAAAAACTTGTCTATATATATGGTGATACTCTATATTAGAATTATCTTCTCATGGTCAAAAATAACAAAAAAGAATAAATTTCACATTGTAGCAGTTATATTTCCAGCACCACGTAAATACATATACTACTAGTTTTTTGATACTATGTTTCTCTCTTTGATTAATATATATGTCTTAGATTTGACATGTTCCATTGATTAATATGTAACTACACTTCTATTAAATTAATTATAATCTAATTAGGATGACAATTAGTTGTGCGTCTGTGATAACGTGAAAATCTCCAAATTATTCATCAAATATGAGATTGTTACGGATAATGATTAGCACCACAGCTGATATTCCCGGCCGGTGCATAGATTTATATACTGTGTTGTCAAAATAACAACTAATATCGATATTGGAGAATATTGGTTAGAGTAATTTGACAAAATAAATATTCTTATGTATATATATTCTGGTTCTAAAAAAATAGTTTGCTGTCAATCTTTACTCTATATATATTATTTGTAACTTTAGGATTTTGCTCATATATCCTAATCCAAATACTAATAGATCATTGGAGCAAATTCTTATTCCTATCTCCTTTCTGAGCAGCAGGGAATTTCTAAATATGGACTCATAACGTGCTTATATAAAGCTCATAGGGGTAGCTCACATTGTGAGATATAGAGAGGTTGAAGGAGAAGAAGAAGAGAATTAATGGATAGACTCAGAGATACGAGGAAACCAAAAAGACTATGCAGCAGCAACAGTACTGCTGATATTCCTGGCGGCCAACGTTGCTACATTAGTCTTATTCCCGAGGACATACTCGTGTCCTCGATCTTCGTAAGGCTTCCGGCAAGATCCATAGTTGCTGTTAGATCGGTATGCAAGTCTTGGAAATCATTGACGTCGAGTCCGTCCTTCGTCGTTAGCCACCTTAGTCACGCCCGTCGAGCCCGTAGAAGAATCGTCTTCCAACCCAGAGTCGATCTTGGGAAAGAGGCCTTGTTCCTCACAAATCTTAGCGAGCACACCAAAGGAATTGTTGTGGTAGAGGAGGAGACTATCCCAAGTAAGCTGATGGAATTTGATGGCGTACACTGCAAACTTAAGCTGTTGGCTTCCTGTGATGGGTTGTTATGCTTGGAAGGACGGGGTAGTAGGAGCGACTATGTTGTTTGCAACCCAGTAACCAAGGAGTGGCTCAAAGTTCCTCGGAATTTACGTAAGGGTGGCAAGGAGTCTATTGTTGATTTTTACCTCCACCCTCCGACCGGAGAGTACAGATTGCTGCAACAATACTTCTACTATAACTACCCGGGATACTCCTATACAGCTAGCACGGAATATTACGAAGTGTTCAGCATCGGAGGATCAAATAAAGTTTGGAAACCAATTGACGGCTACCCTATTGACTCTGGTGTCAACATCTGGCGGGAGCAAAGGGTCTTTGTTAATGGAAAAATTCATTGGCTTCCCCTCCCTCACCGAACTTGGATAGTAGCATTTGACACAAATTCTGAAAAGTTTAGAAGAATCTCCGTCTCTCAACTACATCGAAAGGATTACGGAGAATATCTGATAGAGATGGGAGGAAGTTTGGGCTTCTGGCAAGAAAACAAGAACAAAGAGGAGGTGGTTATATGGTGCTTGAAAGACTACATCAAAGAGGTATGGGTTAAACGTTACACAATTTCAGTACATGACATGATGAACATAAGGACTTCCATATGCAACGACATATTTTGGATGCCTCTCGTCACATGGGACGATGGGAAGGAGCTTCTGCTAAGATTTGGAAGATACATTTTTGTGCTCTACAACTTCGAGTCTAAAACTTCCGTGCCGGTGCAAGGGATGGAAATCGAGTTGGAGCAATGTGACCATACTTGGGTGCATCACGTAGACACTCTTGTTACTTTGAATTCTTCATGACAGTGCAAACCTCCACGACAGACAGACGTCGAAGGCCTGATCACAGAGAACCTCTGTCCTCCTCTTTCCACGACAGTGCAGACTTCCGCAACATCTACGCTGAACCCGTCATCCATCCATGGCCGCGAGGACACCGAGCCTTCGACCACGTCTTCAAGAAAACAATGAAGCTTCTCGGGCCTGCATGCAAACATGAGATAGATAATTAATTATGTACGTCTTATGTATGCAACTTTGATAGCTGCTTTTAGTCTTTTTGGAATTTGAATTCGTATTTTTTTTGGCTTTTTTTCTTTTCTTTTTATCAGTGTTATATTTAGGATGTTCTACTTTGTTATTAGGACATGTAAATGTTTCCTTAATCATCTCCTTTAAAATCTCTTTTAAAGAGATGCAAGGATAACAAGGCTCCCTTTAGCCATATATATGCACAATAAAAATACTTCAATATAGTGTTAATCTAATAGCAAAAGACATCAAGAAGATGAGAGGGCTAGCAACACACTGCAAGAAGAGAATGCAAGTGAGATTTTTAATACTGTTAACACCTTGAGTGCTTTATTCATAAAATTGTATGCTTTAATAGGTATAAGAAGTTTTAACTCAGAAAGCAAGAAAAAAGGGGAGGAGCTAAGGGCCTGTTTGGTTTGATAAAAGTGGAGGGAAAGTGAGCAAAAATTTGCAACTGGACTGAACTCGCAAGAGTTCAGCCATTTGGTTGCAGGGATGAAAGTAAAGAATTTTTGCTTGATTTAAAAGTTTGCAGTTCCTGTCCCTCCCTTTTTCATCAATTTCACCTCCCAATTTTTTTGAAGAAACTGTGAGGAAAGTGAGAGTCCACTGCCAGAAAAGTGGGGACAACTGAAAAATAAAGTGAGTTCTGCGACTAGTGGAGGCGGTGCTAGAACCTGTCACACCCCAATCCGGAAAATCGCTCGTCCTCGCTAGATTTCACCCGAATCATCGTCCTCACTGGGGCTTGATGCAGCACGAGCCTGGAGTTGCGCTCTTGCAAGGCAAGATAATGGTTCACATAGTGTTTACCTCAAATAGATAACATAAGCGGCGGAAGTGAAACAGAGTATAACATAAGAATCTCTTTTATTGATAATGAACTGAAGATTATGTAAAACCCCTATTTTTTTTAAAATTATTTTTTATTATTTTATTAGACTTCAAATTTAATTTATACAATTTATGATTTTTATTAATTATTAAAAATGACCTTATCCATTGTTGTATTTTGAGCACAAGGCGACCATGAATTTTGGCACGAAAGATGTAGCAGTGTGCTTTGACCAGTATATTAGCCATGTCATGAGAGGCCTAGCCATAGTTCAGTCCGAACTAGGAAAATCAGGCCGAGTTGTGAAATAACACATTTAAAATATTTTATTTAGATATTATTTTATTATTGTTTTTTAGATGACCCGGTTTGTCCAAACCAGTCTGAATTGGGCCCGAACCAATTTAAGCCCATGTAGGCATGGAATGAGACCAAAGTGGCCATGTAGGCATATTTTATGTGTGTACAAATATTTTTAAATTATTTTGGAACTTGTTAAATATTTATTGACTTTTGGTACAAAATTTATATTTATTAATAAAATAATATTTTACCACATTTGTGCAATTTTTTGGATCCGGATTCGGGTGCGTAGTATGAGTCACCCAAAACAACCATAATACTATTTTTATTATTTCATTACTATTAAAAAATTTTGGTGGTAATTAAATAAACATATTTTTAGATATTATTATTAATGTTGAGATTGATTTGTTATAAATTGAGTTCAAATATATATACATATGTATATATCCATAAATACACCATTAATGACTAGTAATTTGTAAAGTAGGATATTGCCACGGAAAGTTTTAATCTTGAGATTTCTAATTAGTAAACACCATGGGATTGATACTGCAGGAAGGAGAGAAGAGAAAAAAAAATCTTTATACCCTTGATTTAAGAAATTGATTGGCTTTTGAGGTTTGATATTTATGATTTATTGGGTTATAGCTATACATCTTTGCACAAGTATAAAATTGATTTGCATTTCGAGTTGTGATATTTATAATTTTTGGGTGATAGATACACATCTTTGAACAAATATAAAATTTATTTGATTTTCGAGTTTTCATGTTTATGATTTATTGGAGTATGGTTATACACCTTGAACGGTTATAAATTTGGTTTGAAAATGATCTTAGCTTTTAAAAATGGTCGTAGGAATTATTTAAATTTGAGTTATACAACTTGCGATTTTCGTGTTTAGTAAATTTTGAATTTCAAGTGGAAGTAATGATGGTGAATTTTGGTTTAAAATATCTGAAGGTTATGAAAACAATTTTTGAGAAATTTTTATTTAAAATGGTGTCCTATGATTGAGGATTTCAAATCTATTTAGATTTTTGGAAAAAAAAGAAGAAGAGATTTTGACTGATAAGATTATTTGAAAATTTAGTTTAATGTGAGATTGCTAATATTAAATTTTTTGAAGAATTTCGAAGGATGTGATGGAAAGTTATTTTGATTGATTAAAGGAAATTACCATTTAAAAGTTGTGAGTTTGCTGGAAAAACATAGCATAAATAGAAGTTAAAATTGATGAAAGCATTGAGCTATTTTTTGAGATTGCTTTTAATATGCTAAGAGTTTTATTATGAGTTATTTGAAAATTTTAGAGTATTAAATTTTTAATTGATTGTGAAATTTTTATGGATTCGTAAATTATGAACTCTTGAGTTAAATAGTTGAATTTAAACGTTAAATTTTGAAAAAGGTTAGTAGTAACGTGATAAAGGTTGCTTTGAGATTTATGCAAGTGATTTGAATTTTGGTTATGATAAATTTGAACGGCTTGGAGTTAATACAAAATTTTGCTGGTTTATTTTTGAAAGTTTTTTTTTGAAACTTTTTGGAGGAAACTCGAGTTAAAATTTTAATGTCAGGCCACCAAGATGATCCTAACGAGTTAGAAGTGTTCCATACTAAATGCCATATCACTCATGACCATGATAGTAGCATATACACAAGTGTTGTTAGTCGTCTACCAAACTATGCCACTGTATCCCAATCTTGAGTTACTCGACCTTTCCTCGTGACCTACTAACCGTTTACGGATTGAATAACGAATTGATCGCTCCTTGACTATATTCTTCTAGAAGACTATCTTCTCACTAGAACTGTGTCCCTAAATTATTATTTTACTGGATTCTTTAAATAAATTGTATCTCATGCTCCAACTTGATCTTCTTTATTTTGTGCATTAATTATCATCTCGTGAACTCCCACTTTCTATTTTAGAATCTTTTGGCGACCCTTACCGTGACTTGGATATTTGGAGTACAATACTAAACTTTTCCTTCCAATAAATTTCATATGTAAGACCTAGACAAGCCCACCTTCATGTAGATATATCATGTCCCACCAAAACCCATCTCCTTGTACTCTATTTCTTGATATGACCTTATGGTCAAAATGGTCATATTATAATCTTTACCATGATACCGATATATTTTCGACCACGGATAGGGATTCCATCTCGACTCAATTCTTTCGACCGATATGTGATTTTGTTCTATTAAATTCCTTATGCTTAGCGTTGTACTTTATCTTGGTTGCTTGACCCCTGGTCACATCACACTACTAGTTTAATTCTTGTAAGTTGGATAGAATACCGCACCACCTAACAAACTTTTTTTCCCTTGTGAACCACATTAGTAAGTTCACTTAGACTATAGATTCAGAGGACCCTACCTTATCTAGAATACCAAGCCAAATGAAGAAATACTGGGACAACTGTATAGGCCCAAACTTCGAGCGAGCCTTAATTTTTTTAAGATCTTGGACTATTTAAAATTCCTTCATCAGTACCTCCCTTGCTCATATTTTGACTATCTCATGCTGCTAATGTAGCTTCAATTTTGCAAGCTTATTTCATTATCAAGCTTGATCATGACATATTTTATTGGGTACACCCACTAACATATTGTCTAATCAGAACCGGTGCATGATGGTCTGATCAACCTATTGCACTTTGGTTCGCTTTTCATGGATTATTCTACGTGGATGGAGACATAGTTAAACTTGTCTTAAAGTCTCATCCGCGACAGCCTTGACAATTCTCTTTTGAATTATTTTTGCCTCCTATGAACCCCGCAATTCGTACTCAATATATAACACCGTCTTTGAAACCTTTGTTGTTTTTGTCTTTTACTTATTTTAGAAAGACAAGGCACTGTACTTGCTAGATAGACTCAAGGTATCATCTTTGGTTGTCCAATCGATTAATTATACACAAATGTAGATAGCCACCGACTGACTCATGTAGTTGTATCCTCGCCTTTAACTACTCCTCGTTCCTTAACCCTAGAATTGTTATCGTGTCCTCCCAAGTATTCTTGAGCACTCGAGAATGATTCTAATCATTCGCTTAATCAAACCCTCGGCCAAGGCGATTAGTATCCATTTCTCCCTTAAGGGATCACTTTTTAAATGTCTAATTTATTCTCTTTGGTCTACTCAATTCCTTACTGTTCTTTAAAATTGGATATTCAAAATTTTGTTACCTTCACTAGCAATTCTTATTCAATTCCATAACCATGATATATTTTTGTATATAACGACTCCACAATTTTCTATTGTAAGGTGGTGTTGAACTTCGTTTTATCGCCTCCACCAAAATTTAATGTCGGTATTGATAAACTCTTCCTATCCTTCAAACCCTATCTACCCTATTAATCCTAAATTTCGAGGACAAAATTCTTGTAAGTTGGATAGGATGTAAAATCCCTATTTTTTTAAATTATTTTTTATTATTTTATTAGACTTCAAATTTAATTTATACAATTTATGGTTTTTATTAATTATTAAAAATGACCTTAGCCATTGTTGTGTTTTGAGAACAAGACGACCATGAATTTTGGCACGAAAGATGTAGCAGTGTGCTTTGACCAGTATATTAGCCATGTCATGGAAGGCCTAGCCATAGTTCAGTCCGAACTAGGAAAATCAGGCCGAATTGTGAAATAACACATTTAAAATATTTTATTTAGATATTATTTTATTATTGTTTTTTAGATGATCCGGTTTGTCCAAACCAGTCTGAATTGGGCCCGAACCAATTTAAGCCCATGTAGGCATGGAATGAGACCAAAGTGGCCATGTAGGCATATTTTATGTGTGTGCAAATATTTTTAATTAGAACTTGTTAAATATTTATTGACTTTTGGTACAAAATTTATATTTATTAATAAAATAATATTTTACCACATTTGTGCAATTTTTTGGAGCCGGATTAGGGTGCGTAGTATGAGTCACCCAAAACAACCATAGTACTATTTATTATTTCATTACTATTAAAAAAATTTGGTGGTAATTAAATAAACATATTTTTAGATATTATTATTAATGTTGAGATTGATTTGTTATAAATTGAATTCAAATATATATACATATGTTTAAATATATTAAATAATTGGATTGTTGACTTTTAAATGGTATTTAGATTTTAAATAAATTTTTGGTGTCTTTATGGATATATATATATATATATATATATATATATATATATATATATATATATATATATATATATATATATATATATATATTGAAGTTTTAGAAAAAGAAAAGAAAAAGAAAAAGAAAAAGAAAAAAAGTTCAAAAGCAAGCAAACCATATGGTCGGCGCCACCATGTGGGCGCCGACCACATGCTCCCAACCTTTAAAAGAAACAGCAGCAGCTGCCCTTATTAGCTAAGCTAATGAAAGGGGGGGGGGGGCGACCCCTTTAGAAAATCAATCAGCAACTGCTGATAGAGGCCGACCCACCTTCCCTCACATAAATATATAAGTTATTAAGTTTTGGAAAAACCCTAAAAATTATTCCACCGCCTCCTCTCTCCTCCGCTCACTCCGTACCTTCCTCGGCGAGCCCTCGGCCAACAGCAGTCCCGTCTCACGGTCGCCACGGCATCATCACCACCAACAACAAACAACAACAACAACAGATTCCCATTTTAAGGTATCTGACTTCTCCATTAAATTTCTCCTTCAATTCTAATCTGATTTTAGATCCGTAAATTCGTGTAGAAAGCCCACATGACCCTCTAGCATTCCCTTCAAATAGTTTTATTTATTCTGCAATAAATTCCAGGTTTAATTAGATTAAAAATCACGAAAAAAATCAGTTTTCAAAAATTAGAAAACCCCGGTACGAGGTACGTCCCGACAAACCGGGCGACCCCGTCGCAAACCAAGAGTACCGAAAGGTCCGTATCAACTTTACGGACGTGCGGGCTTTGACGGAATTCAAATTGGTTGCGTGTGCGCGACGAATTTGACCCGTATCCGTCAAATTTTCCCATGTCGGACTTTTTGGAATTTCTCAATTACTTTGTGCACACTCATCAAATCGCGACAAAACTTGCGCATTGGACTCGAAATATTTTTCTGGTCCTGTGAGCCAAGTTTGGTCCGATTCTGAGACCGTTGATCGGGGCACTATTTTGGCGGGCCCACAATCCCACTCAACGGGCGATTTTGTGCACAGCCCACCGGAATCCAAAATTGGACATACCGTTGGGTTCGTCTCGTCAAAACAAATTTGTAGACATGTAGTTTGATGACTTTAGAGACCGTAGGTTCTGGCGCACATTTTGGTGCAAAGCGGGTCCAACGGCGGACATCGTTTTGACCCGAAATTATGATTTTGCCCCTGTTCCAGAATTTAACTTTTGGACAGGCGTTTCCTAGGCATATCTTATATTCCAAACTCGTTCGTGATGTTTGTTGCAGCATCCGAAGTCATCTGCGAGATTTGGCTTTTCTTGCTTTGTTTATTTTGCCGGTTCGAGCTACTGGATTATTCCCTTTTGCACATAACCTCAGGCAAGACACCTTGCCTTTACTGTTTAAATTTTCTGCTCAATATCATGCATGTTTTAGTTATTTCTTTTTAAATTATATATAAATGCAAATTACTATATTTTATACAATTGGCTTAGAGTTAAGGGACTACCGTCAAATTTAGTGTGTCTCATTGACTTGTCACGATTGTACACGAGTTGTGTGTAAGAGTTGTGAGTATCATATAGGGGTCACTTGCGTGTGGGCTGATCCTCCATGCGCATGCGTTAGAATATAACTGCTAATAGATTGTGTAGATGACTTTGGCAGTTATTAAGGATTAAACAGTGTCGTGGAGTCGACGCATGTATAGTATCATTGGGGGGAGGGGATAGTTATTAGCGTAGGGCTACATTTTATTTTTACACATATTTTGGGCCGAGGGTGACTCTCATGAGCACTACCTTCTGCCCAGGTCGATAGCGTCTCGGATGAGCGCTACTTGCTGGCCACTTTCTATTACTTGCTTGCGTGAATCCGTTACAGCCCCTGCGTAGAACGTTGTCCTCAAAATGCATATCACATAGAATGGTTAGGAAACTTTAATCATGCATACTATCCTGTTGAGCTTATTTATTCAGTTTATCGGCATGATATTATGTGTCTTGTTACATCCCTCTGAGGACCTGGTTTTTTCCCAGGTGTGTGTTCATATTTTCTGCAGGTGCTCTAGCTAAGGCCATTCCTTCCTCGTGATGACTGCTTTGGACTTGTCATTGCTTCGCTCGCCAAACTCATTTCATTTCCATGTATTTCTTTCTTTACTTGTTGGTAGTGGATTTGTCTCCGTCCAACGATTGTATCATAAATATTCAAGTTGATTTTTATTCATTATTCTTTTCATTGTGGATGAGCTTTAGTTTGTCTTGGATTACTACATTTTATAGCTTATGTGTCCATACGAGGCCTATGTACTTCGTATGAATACAGCTGGCATGTCTACGTTCCTAATCCTACGTATTTTGGAGACTGGGGCGTTACAGATTACAAAGGCTCTGAATAGCCCAACATATTATGCCAATTGGCTGCAACGCTCATGATCTCTCTAGCTCACAAAGGATTACTTTGTTCCATACATTATGCCTCTTTATAGCCAACAAGTAGCCTTCGGCCGAACATCTCTATGTTGCACGTCCGAACGCCTATGCGGCAGCTCCTCTTGAAACGCTAAGGACTCTATGCCTCGGCGTGTCCAAGCCAAGCTCCGCCCCTAGCCGAACATACTTGAACCTGCACACAAACTAGTGGGGGATTAGTGCTGTCGTCCTCGCTTCGCACTGATCAAGACCCGCTCGCACCCAAACCAAACACTAAATATATTTAGTGAAACATGCATCTTAATTTGTGATCTTTCTATTTAGCCTTAGGATCAGTTTCATGGCAATACTTAAACATAGCACCTTATCATACATGTGTCCCATACCGTGTCCCTGCGACAGATACAGTTAGACATAATATGAACATAAACATAGTGAACGTGCTCATCTCCGTCCCATTTTGCCTAGCCTACAATGGTTAAAACTTTACATAAGAAATCATTCAATTCATGCAACCAACCATAAGCTTAACCATATGCACAAGGGTAGCAGGCCCTGCGCCTGCACCCAACTCTAATCTCAGCCCACCGGCCCTATCTATATGAAGGTCACGATGTTTCGCACCGTAATGGACTTGGCATCTCTTATGTGTAAGCCTATGATCGCTTCGATACGGGTTGCTAGTCCAATATCCGAAGGATCCCAAACTTACTGATATAATAGCTTATCACAACACTGGACGGTCGCAATCCGTCCGAATGATGTGCACCATAAATATCATACATAATTCCCTCCTAGGCCGAACGGTCCCGGTGCCCCGGTCGTAACCGTCCGAGGGAAGCCGCACCCGTGCACGGGCCATCCGAGTCCATTGACCATGCAATACACGCCATAGCAAATAAGTCATATCATTCCAACCAAATCTTACGTTCCATAAACATATTCATGCTCCATAAACATATTCATGTTCACACTATCTCAAGTTCCGTCAACATTATGCCCCAACACATCCGTATTGATGCACGACGCGCAACGGCTTAGACTTCTCGTACTTATATCCAACGTGTTTCGTTCACAAGTTGTTCACCTAGCCTAGTTCTGTAGTTACTTAGTCATTTCCTAGCTTTCGTGCACGAGGGCACGTTCAGCGCCGTAATCAATGTTCTATGCCTAGTGTTCAATGTTCTCGGATGCGTGCACGTGATGCACATCTCGATATTGGTTCAATACGAATTGGCATTCATCAACTGGAACAACTCCATTTGAGGTGGTGTATGGTAGGAAACCCCGTAATCTACTAACCCATCTATCAGATCCTATGATGGACAATAATGTTGCAGAATCACTGGTTTCTAGGGACAATGCTCTACAAATTCTTAAAGATAAGTTGGTCTTGGCACAAAAAAGGATGAAGAAATATGCTGATTTACACAGAATAGAAAAAGAGTTTGAGGTGGGGGATTGGGTCTATTTAAGGGTTCAACCCTATAGACAGATCACCTTGGCACACAGGAGGCCTCAAAAACTGTAGCCTCCCTTCCCGGAATTTTGAAATATTTTATTATTACTTATTTTATTTAAATGGTAATTTTTAGATCTTATAAATAATTAATTATTGGCTTATTAAATTTCGTCATTATTATTATTATTATTATTATTATTTTATTGAGGAAATTATTATTAACATTTTTTTATATTATTTATGTCAAATAAATATATTATATATATAGGTGTATTGAAGTGGTAAAAAAATATGTACTTGGAATTATACAAATATTATATATATGTGCATGTATATATACAAGTGTATATAAATATATGCGTGTATGAATATATATATTAAATATATGTGTATGTTTGTGTGAATATAAATATACGTATTTTAAATATATAGGTATTTATATAAATGTACAAGTGTATACTATTTGTATAGGTATTTATATATATATAAATGTATATTAAATGTATAGTTATTTATATATATAAGTGTATATTAAACATATATATATTATATGAATAGAAATAGAAAACAAAAGAAAAAGAAAAAAAAAAGAAAAGAAGAGGGGCTTAAAGGTGAATAAGCCGACTTAAGTTTTTTTCACAGCCCCGAGCGTACAGCCGCGAGAGGGAGGAACCATATATATATATATAAGAGAGAGAGCGAGACCGAGAGATCGACGAGCAAACCCTAGATGAAAACCCTAAACGTCGCGCCCCCTCGGATTCCTGGCGAACCTCCACGACGGTCGCGCGCCCACGGCGGGCTGCCGCCGGCCGACCAGACCTCGAGGAGGCAGCGCGTGCACACGTGCGCGAAACAGGAATCAATATATAGCTGCAGTTGTGTATGGAACGCGCGACTTCGTGAACCATTTTCTCTGCGCATAGTTGATCGATATTTGATTCGTCTTCGCAGGTATGAACACAACCTATATGTCTACCAATCCCTTCAACTAGTTTAATTTAATTTGCTTCGTGTACGACGTAAATCGAGTCCCAAAATCGAGAAAAATCTCGATATAATGAGTTTAGAGACTGTCCCAAAGTCCCCAGTTTGAGTCTCAATTTTTTGCAAACAAGTGATCGAATTCTAAATCCACCTGAAAGCGTTTATTAACAATATGTAGGGCTTCGAATCCATTTTTACGGAATTTGATTTCATCGACTACGTGCCAAAAACCTGTTCTAAAAACTAGAAAATTGTTCCACACGACGTGCGTCCCGCTATTCTGAGCGATGTGGTCGCGCACCGAAGGCATCGAAAGGTGCGTAACAGCTTCATGGTCGTGTGGGCTTTGGCGGAATTCAAATTGGTCGCGTGTGCGCGACGAATTTGATACGTATCCGTCGAAATTCATCGTATCGTGTACTTTGCAAATTCTCCAATTACTTTGTGCACGCTCGTCAGATCGAGACAAAACTTGTGCCAACAGAACCGTATCATTTTTTTGGTCCTGTATGCCAAGTTTGGTCCGATTCTGAGACCGTTGACAAAATTACCGTTTTACGGGCCCCGCGGTTCCACTCAACGGGCGATTTTGTGCACGGCCCGCCGAAATCCAACTCTGGACATACGGTTGGGTTCGTATCAAAAAACTGGATCCGTAGACATGTAGTTTGATAACTTTAGAGATCGTTGACTCTGACATGCTTTTCGGTGCAAAGCGGGTCCAACGGCGGATACCTTTTTGCCCGAAATTACCGTTTTGCCCCTGTATCCAGAATTGGACTTAAGGAGAGACAATCCTAGCTAATTTGACTATTCTGAGAACGTTGGTACTATTTATTTCAGCATTCGGAGACTTCTACATGTGTTGACTGATTGTGGCTCATTGAGTGGTATAGTGTTATTGGTTTCTCCAGCTAAGGACCTCAGGCAAGTGTACTTTCTGATTGCTTTTCGATTCATAGTAGTCTTTTCATTTCATGTCTATACATATATCTTGCTGCTTGTTGACACGCTCGTCACACGGAGTTGTCGGGAGGGGAAATATCTTAGTATACATGTGGACTATCCAGAAATATCCCAATGTGTCTAATCTTGCACGATAGCAGCTGCACACGACACGTACAGTGAGCCATATTTTTACCCCTAGCCGTTCATATGTTGAAATATATATTTCACACCACCTAGATAGATGTCTTTTATTAGTTTTTCCTTGTTTACTTCTCTATCGTGCTATGTTATCTGTTTTCTTACTAGCTTTCATATTCCATATACTATTTTCATGTCTTGTTAATTCTATTATGTTTTGTATTGCCATCGGTTTGTGTACTTGTTCCATTCTTGACTGGAAACCAACAATTTTCAGGTTTAGCCGCGATCACTCTTAGCACTGGGAGAACTTGGGTATGCTGAAGACAACCTAGAAATAGATAGTCATTGTATCATTTCATTAATTGTAAAAGTTTATATTTTCCTTTAATTATAAATGTTGTAACTGTTGTAATAATTTAAAAATATGAATGAGCAGCAAATGTTTATTTTTGAGTATTTATTTTCTTGCGGGCTTGACAGCGTTCTACCGTCGACTCTGCGGCGTAGGCTGGCTTGGACACGTCTCGTATCCGAAAAGCGGATGCGGGTTGTGACAAGTTTTTGTGGTGGCCCATGCAGGTCAGTTTTCGCAAAAGATTGCGAACTCGTGATGGTACGTTAGCCGTAATATTACGAGCCTGCGACTAGAAAATGCTCATTCACAACTAGGATTAAAATGATTTAAAAGAATGACTAGGACTAGGAGTCCCTTGTTCAGAATAACCGTGGGATAGTTAAGATTGTCTGTTAGGCCATACAATTTGGATACCAAGTTGTTAAATTTAGATTGCTTGCCAGATCTTTGTAGACACACTATTACTTTTGATATGACAATGTGATCCAGCGTGGATATACTATTTGCTTGCTATGTTAGGCTTACCTAGAATTAAGGCTTTGATCTTGATGAACTGTTTAAATATTCTTTTGCTGTATTAGATATAAATCTTATATCATAAGTTAGAATTGCCTGTTTTAAATACTATGTTGCCGTAGGAAATTAGTTTAAATTTTCTGATTCTGTTAATTGCATACGAATCTCGAAGTAGATTTATTTGAGATTTTCCTTCAACCATAGAAATGCATATGAACTAGATAAGATAATGTTTGTATTTCTTTTGTATTTAGTTACTTCCTCCATGTTAAATCTTTTAATTTAAGTGTTGTGACTGATAGGAAAAAACCCTACGCTTTATTCTTAGTTAACTTGTTAGGATCTCTAGAAGCTCATGAATTCTTATGGATATAGTTAAAGGAGTATTAGTTAACTAATAATAGTTAGACAGCAGCGCACTGTCATCAATTAGCTGAGAGTGGAGATGTGGGTTCACTGCAGCCAACAGCGCACTGGCGAGGCACAACCTACAGAATTGAAATCATCCCGAGGAACCATAGTCTATGGAACATTGCTAAAGCTATGTTCTCGAATGACCTCTTTTAGATCTTAGATACCCTTGTGCCAATATAGAACAGAGTACCTGGTAGCATGTCACCTCTGAATCACGGAACCAAGGGTTTGCCGTAGCCTGAGTATACAGGCGAGGCACAATTCTCGGTAAAATGATTTTAGACGGGATTACAAGTTTAGGATACCATAGAGGATAGGAAAATACCCTGTATGTCCATTAAGACCCAAGGCCAATACTAGTGAAAGTTTTGCCAGTTGAATAGCGTGTCTCCCAACCTGGTCTTCCGTGGTCCTTGTGATCCATTGACGAGGTAATTGGCTGACACTAACAGATTTACTTAGAATATAGAATTTAGGGTTTCATAATCCATTAGTCGACCAAGGCCTTATGGATAGGAAGATAATAGGTTGACTGTATAGGCAAGAACACCAGATAAGGATTTGATTTTCTAAAAACTCAAACTACTTGTATCCCTTTTCAAAAATCTCGCGTACTTGTATTCTGACTATCTTGACCAACGCTGCTATTACAGCCTAGTTTTGCCAGCTTACTCTTTTATCGAGCTTGATTCGAGACATATGTTTATTGGGGACACCCGCTAACATGCTGTCTAATCAGAATCATTGTATTACGGTCTGAACAACCATGATGCTTTTGGTTCGCTCTTCATCTAATTATCCTACGTGGATTGAGATATAGATGTCTCTAGGATCTCATCCGCGACTGCTTTGATAATTCCTCTTGAATTAAACTTTCACCCTTGAATCACGTAATTGTGTTCAGTGACATCTCTCTCGAACTCTTTATTGTTTTTGACTTTCACTGATTTGAAAGACGAAAGCTCGTAATTGATAGATAGATACCTAGTATTTCCATGACCATGATGGTTGTATACGCAAGTGTAGCTACCATCGGCCAGCCCTGTGACTAGAACCTTGCCTTAAGTACTCGTCCTCTGTGACCCTAAGCCTACTATCATGATCTTCTGGTCATTGGAGTCCGAGAATGATTAGGATCTTTACCTTGGTCAAATGCCAATCTAGGAGACTACTTATTCTCCAGAGACTCGTGAGCCTCTAATCATTTGTTTAAATCTTGCTTCAACTAGAACCCTTGTGATAATAGTCTGGCAGGTTTGACCCCAATAGAAATTCATGACTTAGTTGTTAGAAATCTTTTTGAATGAAGTGCCTTAGAGTTGGTTACCCCGTAGATAACTCTTGTATACTATGGACGGGTAGATCATGCTATTTTATCGACCATGTGCCATTGTACACACTCAATTCCCATTTTATCGAGGAACAATCCTTGACATGACCTATACATCTACCGTATCTCATACGCCGTGTCTTATTCTCTTATTAACAAGAGTCGAGGTACAATATCCGAACTTTTGAAACTCTCCTAGCCTCATTACTCCTAAAACCATATCCTAGCTTCTAAGGCGGGTAGACTGTAAGCCTTCTAAAAAATTTTAGGGCGTACGAGGATTTCCGATTGATTAGAACAATTCCTATTAGGATGAAAACTGGTGCCCCCGTAGACTCCCACTTTCCATTTAGATCATTTTTGTGTCCCCGGCCATGTCATTAATATTCGGAGCACAAGTCCAGTTGTTACCTTCCAACAAATTTTATATGCAAGATCTAGACGAGTCCACCTTCATCTAGGTATACAATGTCCCACTCAAATCCGTCCCCTTGTACTCTACTTTTGTGCTACGACTTTCGGGTTAGTAGGACTAGCTATGACCCTTACCATCTTACCGGTAAACTTTTCGACTCTCATTAGAGCCTCAACTTCGACTTAATTCCTTCGACCCAATATTTGGTTGTGATCTACTCGAAGCCTACTACGCCCATGCCACTAGTGTGTCACCCAATTGGGGCCTCATGTGCTACTTAAACACAGGAGTCACCGAAGGCGCACTTTGGACTATAGAACTGAACTATTAGAAATCGGCCTTTGTACCTATTATGTAATCGCCACCCCTTAGGATGTAATTTCCTTTATAACCTTTATCCCATCTGCTTTGAAGTCGAGATACGATATTGTATTGCATTTATGTTCCTTGCTCGTGTGTTTAAATAACCACGGAAAAGATCACAATTTCGATTTCTTAAATTTCGTTCCATTATGAAATCTTGTTCAGATAGAATTTTGAGAACGGAATTTAGGTATTGCACGAAATGCAAGCCCCTCTAGGAAACGAAGAGTTCTTCGATTTAGAAAGTGACCAGACTAGAGTAGCTCAACCTAACAAATAAGACAATGGTTCGTAGCGTCATTTCCGCCTACATCATTGGATACCCTCTACCGCTTTGGGAGCCTCATATTTCGTTCTCGATCAATTCTCTTATCTTCCTGCCTTTCCTACTTTAGTGTAACGAATGGTCATGCTTATTAGAACTTACCAATATTTCTTGGCTACTGGTATAAATTTGTTGCTTGTTAAAGCTTGGGTTGCTTGATAGATACGAGAGGATTATAAATACCATATGTCCTAGATATTCTTTCGGTAGAATTATTAGCCACTAGTTAGAAGATTATAAGGTTTTAGTGATCGTATTTTGAAGAGTAGTGCGACCAAAGGTGGGTAGAAGTCCTCGAGATTTCGTAAGTACCAAATGACTAGAGAAGGCCATGAAATATTTTGGAGAAATTAAATTCGAGGAGATTAAGGTTACAATAGACTTCCTTTTTGAATTTTTAGAATAGTTATGAATTAGAATTTCGAGGACAAAATTATTTTTAAGGTGGGTAGATTTGTAGCCTCCCTTCCCGAAATTTTGAAATATTTTATTATTACTTATTTTATTTAAATGGTGTTTTTTAGATCTTATAAATAATTAATTATTGGCTTATTAAATTTCATCATTATTATTATTATTATTATTATTATTATTATTATTATTATTATTATTATTATTATTATTATTATTGTATTATCATTATTATTTTATTGAGGAAATTATTATTAACATTTTTTTATATTATTTATGTCAAATAAATATATTATATATATATAGGTGTATAGAAGTGGTAAAAAAATATGTACTTGGAATTATACAAATATTATATATATATATATATATATATATATATATATATATATATATATATATATATATATATATATATATATATATATATATATATATGTGCATGTATATATACAAGTGTATATAAATATATGCGTGTATGAATATATATATTAAATATATGTGTATGTTTGTGTGAATATAAATATACGTATTTTAAATATATAGGTATTTATATAAATGTACAAGTGTATACTATTTGTATAGGTATTTATATATACAAGTGTATACTATTTGTATAGGTATTTATATATATAAATGTATATTAAATGTATAGTTATTTATATATATAAGTGTATATTAAATATATTATATCAATAGAAATAGAAAAGAAAAGAAAAAGAAAAAAAAGAGAAAAGAAGAGGGGCTTAAAGGTGAATAAGCCAACTTAAGTTTTTTTCACAGCCCCGAGCGTACAGCCGCGATAGGGAGGAACCATATATATATATATATATATATATATATATATATATATATATATATATATATATATATATATATATATACGAAAGAGCGAGACCGAGAGATCGACGAGCAAACCCTAGATGAAAACCCTAAACGCCGCGCCCCCTCGGATTCCTGGCGAACCTCCACGACGGCCGCGTGCCCACGACGGGCCGTCGCCGGCCGGCCAAACCGCGCGGAGGCAGCGGGCGCACACGCGCGCAAAACAGGAATCAACAGCAGCAGTTGTGCATGGAACGCGCGACTTCGCGAACCATTTTCTCTGCGCGTAGTTGATCAATATTTGATTCGTCTTCGCAGGTATGAACACAACCTCTACGTCTACCAATCCCTTCAACTAGTTTAATTTATTTTGCTTCGTGTACGACGTAAACCGAGTCCCAAAATCGAGAAAAATCTCGATATAATGAGTTTAGAGACTGTCCCAAAGTCCCTAGTTTGAGTCTCGATTTCTTGCAAACAAGTGATCGAATTCTAAATCCACCTGAAGGCGTTTATTAACAACATATAGGGCTTCGAATCCCTTTTTACGGAATTTGATTTCATCGACTACGTGCCGAGAAATCGAATTCCGAAGTTTCCCAAAAACCTGTTTTAAAAACTAGAAAATTGTTCCACACGACGTGCGTCCCACCATTCCAGGCGACGTGGTCGTGCACCAAAGGCATCGAAAGGTGCGTAACAGCTTCGTGGTCGTGTGGGCTTTTGCTGAATTTAAATTGGTCGCGTGTGCGCGACGAATTTGATGCGTATCCGTCGAAATTCACCGTATCGTGTACTTTGTAAATTCTCCAATTACTTTGTGCACGCTCATCAGATCGAGAAAAAACTTGCGCCAACAGAACTGTATCATTTTTCTGGTCCTGTATGCCAAGTTTGGTCCGATTCTGAGACCGTTGACAAAATCACCGTTTTGCGGGCCCCGCGGTTCCACTCAACGGGCGATTTTGTGCACGGCCCGCCGGAATCTAACTTTGGACATACGGTTGGGTTCGTATCAGAAAACTGGATCCGTAGACATGTAGTTTGACGACTTTAGAGACCGTTGACTCTGACACGCTTTTCGGTGCAAAGCGGGTCCAACGGCGGACACCGGTTTTGCTCGAAATTACCGTTTTGCTCCTGTGTCCAGAATTGGACTTAAGGAGAGGCAATACTAGCTAATTTGACTATTCTGAGAATGTTGGTACTATTTATTTCAGTATCAGGAGACTTCTATATGTGTTGACTGATTGTGGCTCATTGAGTGGTATAGTGTTATTGGTTTCTCCAACTAAGGACCTCAGGCAAGTGCACTTTCTGATTACTTTTCGATTCATAGTAGTCTTTTCATTTCATGTCTATACATATATCTTGCTGCTTGTTGACACGCTCGTCACACGGAGTTGTCGGGAGAGGAAATATCTTAGTATACATGTGGACTATCCAGAAATATCCCAATATGTCTAATCTTGCACGATAGCAGCTGCACACGACACGTGCAGTGAGCCGTATTTTTACCCCCAAGCCGTTCACATGTTGAAACAGATATTTCACACCACCTAGATAGATGTCTTTTATTAGTTTTTCCTTGTTTACTTCTCTATCGTGCTATGTCATCAGTTTTCTTACTAGCTTTCATATTCCATATGCTATTTTCATGTCTTGTTAATTCTATTGTATTTTGTATTGCCATCGGTTTGTGTACTTGTTCCATTCCTGACTGGAAACCAACATTTTTCAGGTTTAACCGCGATCACTCTTAGCACTGGGAGAACTTGGGTATGCTGAAGACAACCTATAAATAGATAGTCATTGTATCATTTCATTAATTGTAAAACTTTGTATTTTCCTTTAATTATAAATGTTGTAACTGTTGTAATAAATTAGAAATGTGAATGAGCAGCAAATGTTTATTTTTGAGCATTTATTTTCTTGCGGGCTTGACAGCGTTCTACCGTCGACTCTGCGGCGTAGGCTGGCTTGGACACGTCTCGTATCCGAAAAGCGAATGCGGGTCGTGACAGAAACTCTCTCCCAAGTTCTATAGCCCCTACCAAATCTTAGCAAGGATTGGTCCAGTAGCTTACAAGCTGGACCTGCCTCATGAAGCTCACCCTGTGTTTCATGTATCCCAACTAAAGAAGCATGTGGGAACTAATGTAACAGTACAAGGAGGAGTACCCAGAACTGAAGAAGAGGTCATCTTAGAACCAGATTGGGTCCTTGACATGAGACTAGTCCAGAGAAGAGGCAAGACAGCAGTGGACCTACACCAGATTGGGTCCTTGACAGGAGACTAGTCCAGAGAAGAGGCAAGACAGTAGTGGGCCTACTAGTCCAGTGGAAGGATGGTGAAGCTAATACTGCCACTTGGGTGGCCTATGAGAAGTTTATCAAAGATTTCCCTTACTTGACCTTGAGACAAGGTCAAAATAAGGAGGGGGAATTGATAGGAGCCTAAGCTCAAGAGTCTTAGTTACACTTACCAGCATTATTGCCAGCTCAGCAGGGGTTAACTTTCTCCACTTCATCATGGCCAGCTCAGCCAACTGAATCCCAATCATCATTGCCAGCATCATAACAGCTCAGTAAGGGGGATAACTGCTCTGTTATAGAGCCTTGTATAAATAACTGAACTAGAGGGAAGAAGAGTAGTTCTAGATGATGTATTTTTCTTATCCACTTTCTGAATTATCTTCTTCTTCTTCCTCTCTTATTGTAACTCTTGCCTCTGAATAATAAACCCTAATTTCAGTTTGCATTTCTTCTTCTTATTGCGCTGTCTATGTCAAATTATAGTTAACTCCATTGCTCAGCAAGGTCTTCTCAAAAGAGGACCTAACACAAGCCGTGTTTGATATTCGTTACATCTCACTAAGCCACAATAATATGGCAGGCCTGATGCGATAACACGAGCAACCACGATGCTATCAGGAAAGTATTATGCACAAGCATCATCTATCCATCTATGCAAGAAAAGAAAATACAAGTTTCTCAATACTAATAAAAAAAGCACCATCTATCCATCTATGCAAGAAAACAATATACAAGTTTCTCAATACTAATAAAAAAAGCACCATCTATCCATCTATGCAAGAAAATAAAATACTAATAAAATTGTTATAAACTAGAGAGAGCAACAAGAGAAAATAGAGAAAAGTTGTGTGTATTTTCATTCATCCAATATGGCCTTTATATAGGCTTACAATGGATTGCAGAAGGCCATGAGTTATGAAATCAAAGGACATGAGTTACATAAGTTATGGATGACTAAGAGTCATAGGACATCCATATTTACAACACTCCCCTTTGGATGTCCAATGTAATATAAGATATGTCTCGTTAAAACCTTGCCACGAAAAACCCAATGGGATAAAAACTTGGACGAAGAAAAAAGAGTACATATCACACAAAATGTGTAAGCGTGATAAAATGTCTCGTTAAAACCTTGCCAAGAAAAACCCAATGGGATAAAAACTTGGTCGAAGGAAAAAGAGTACAGTTTGAGAATTAGTGATCACGCTCCCCCTGATGCTGGCAAGAGATCCTTTAGCTGACGTATCCCAATATTCTGAATCATCTTTCTGAATGTTGTGGTTGGTAATGCTTTAGTGAATAAATCTACAAAATTCTTGCTTGATTGTATCTGCCAAACGTCAATGTCACCATTCTTCTGTAGCTCGTGAGTGTAGAAAAATATAGGTGATATATGCTTCGTTCTGTCACCTTTGATGTAGCCATTCCTGATTTGTGTAATACAAGCAGCATTGTCTTCATACAATATTGTCCCAGTATTCTTTGTTGAAGATAACCCACATGATTCTCGAATATATTGAGTCATTATTCTTAACCATATGCACTCTCGACTTGCTTCATGGAAGGCCAGAATTTCTGAGTGATTAGAAGAAGTTGCTGCTAATATTTGTTTCACCGAGCGCCAAGATATTGCAACACCACCACAAGTAAACACATATCCACTCTGAGATCTTCCTTTATGTGGGTCAGATAGATAACCAGCATCAGCATAACCCACAACTTGTGATTCTAAATTTTTTGAGTAAAGTAAGTCCATATCGGTTGTTCCACGAAGATGACGTAATATATGTTTAACACCATTCCAATGTCGTTTTGTTGGTGCTGAGCTATATCTTGCCAGTAAGTTTACTGAGAATGCTATATCAGATCTTGTACAATTTTCAAGATACATCAAAGCTCCAATAGCACTGAGATATGGTACTTCTGGACCTAATAATTCTTCATTATCCTTTCGAGGACGGAATGGATCTTTCTTTACATCTAAAATCGAACAACCATGCGGCTATTCCGTGGATTAGATTTATCCATATAAAATCTTTTCAAAAAAATTTCTACATAGGTAGATTGATGGATAAAAATTCCATTTGATAAATGCTCGATCTGCAGGCCGAGACAAAATTTTGTTTTTTTCGAGATTTTTTATCTCAAATTCTTTCATTAGATAGTTAGCAGTTTCTGTGAGCTCTTCGGAAGTTTCGACAAGATTTAAGTCATCAACGTAAACTGCAATAATTGAGAATCCATTTTTAGATCTCTTGATGAAGACACATGGGCAAATTGGATTGTTTATATATCCTTCTCTAACAAGGTACTCGCTAAGGCAATTATACCACATTATTCCAGATTGTTTTAATCCGTATAGGGATCGTTGTAATTTGATTGAGGATAACCCATGAGATCTTTGGTTATTTTCTTCAGACAATTTGAATCCTTCTGGGATCTTCATATAAATGTTATTATCCAATTACCCATACAAATATGCGGTAACAACATCCATAAGCCACATATCAAGTTTTTCTGTGACTGCTAAGCTGATCAAATATCGTAATGTGATTGCATCGATCACAAGGGAATATGTTTCATCATAATCGACTCCAGGTCTCTGTGAAAAATCTTGTGCAACAAGTCGTGCCTTGTATCTCACAATTTCATTTTTCTCGTTTCGTTTTCTTACAAATACCCATTTGTATCCAATAGGTTTTATACCTTCAGGGGTTTGGACTAATGGTCCAAATACTTTGCGATTTTCAAAGGATTTTAATTCAGTTTGTATCGTATCTTTCCATTTTGGCCAATCATTTCTATGTCGACATTGTTCAATAGATTTTGGTTCAGGATCCTTATTTACAATATCAAGTGCAACATTATAAGCAAAGATACTGTCTATAGTAATTTTTTTCTATCCCAGCTTTCCCTTGTATTCAATATAATTCAAAAAGATCTCTTCTAAAATATGTTCATTATCATGTGCCTCTTCAGGAGTTACTTTAGACTGATCAGTCAAATTTTCTATAGCGCTTTCATGTTTCGAAACTATTTTCTCTTCGGGAGTAATAACTTGTACCTTTTTCTTTTCAGGGTTCTTATCTTTAGCGCCAACAGGGCGTCCACGTTTTATGCACGGTTTTAATGTGCCATCATGTTGTCCTTTAGGGATATCAATCCGTGCGGGTATGTTTATAGCCGGTACATGAGATTTTGTCACTTTCTTAATATCAGTGAATGTATCTGGCAATTGATTTGCATTATTTTGCAAATGGATAATCCTTTTCACTTCTTGCTCACATCTTCTTGTGCGTGGATCAATAAAAGATGATACATTCTATGTAATTTCACACCGTTCTACAGGAAGTGACTTTTTATCTTCCCCTAACGGCAGAAAAACTGACTCATCAAAATGGCAATCAGCAAACCTTGCCATAAATAAATCGCCTGTCAGGGGCTCAATGTATTTTATTATAGATGGTGAGTCAAAAACAACATAGATTCCAAGACGCCTTTGTGGGCCCATCTTTGTTCTTTTAGATGGAGAAATAGGGACATAAACTGCACAACCAAAAAAATTTAAGTGAGAGATATCAGGCTGCTGGCCAAAAATAATTTCCAATGGTGAATGATGATTAAATGAACTTGGTCGAATACGGACCAATGCAGCTGCATGTAGTATTGCATGTCCCCAAACAGAAGTGGGTAAAGTTGACCTTAAAAGTAAAGGTCTAGCAATCAATTATAATCTTTTAATAAAAGACTCTGCAAGTCCATTTTGAGTATGGACATGTGCAACTGAATGTTCAACGTTAATCTCAATTGACATGCAATAGTCATTAAATGCTTGAGATGTATATTCACCAACATTATCAAGACGAATTGTCTTAATAGAATAATCAGGGAATTGAGCCCTTAACTTTATAATCTGAGCAAGAAGTTTAGCAAAAGCAACCGTTCTTGTTGACAATAAACATACATGTGACCATCTAGATGATGTATCTATCAAGATAATAAAGTAACGAAATGGCCCACAAGGTGGGTCAATAGGTCCACAAATATCTCCTTCTAAGAACATAGGTGACTCAAGATTAACTTTTATATGAGATTGTCTTATAATTAATTTTCCTTGTGAGCATGCAACACACACACAATCATGAGGTAAAAGAATCTTCTGGTTCTTTAAAGGATGTCCTCGTGAGTTTCTAACTATTCGATGCATCATACTAGATCCAGGGTGGCCAATCCGATCATGCCAAAGCATAAAAAGTTTTGGATCATTGAACTTCTGGTTCATCGCAGTGTTAGATTCTATGGCACTTATTTTTGCATAATACAATCTTGATGAGAAAACTGAGAGTTTTTCTTTCACATGCTTCTAGCATGAATCATTGGATGTAATGCATAGATATTCCATATTCTCCTCATTCATAGTCTCGATATGGAAACCATTGAGACGTATGTCTTTGAAACTTAGCAAATTTCTTTTTGACTTGCTTGAATACAAAGCATCTTTTACAAAATATTTGTTCCACCTGGTAATATAATATTTGCTCTTCCAGAGCCCTCAATTAATTTTGTAGTACCATAAATTATACTAATATTTGCTTTTGCCAAATTTAAGTTCGAAAAGTATTTTCGATCACGAAGAATAGTGTGCGTTGATCCACTGTCAACCAAACATATATCTCCACTGTTGGAGTTGTTCACAACACCATCATTTTCCATATTTCTATAAACACAAATAAATTAAGTAAGAAATATTTAATTTATTGATAAAAACCAAAGATTAAAACAAGCATAACAACGGATACTTAGAAACATGATAAAACAAACATAAAACTAGAACTAAAATAGAAAAGTTCAAATAATCTCAAACTCAACTTAATCAATTTTTTTATATTTTTGTTGCCATCATTAGCATCATCACCCCAAAACTTAATTCCTCCACTTGGCTCGTTTAAGTAATCTTCAACATCCAAATGAATGAGTGAATTCCATTGGATCATTTTCATCTTCAAGAATGTTGCTGAAATTTGCAAAGTTGATCTCTTTCTCTTTTCTTTTACTCTTGATAGATGTTTGGTAAAGGTCAATTAGGTGCTTTGGTGTACGACAGGTACGAGACCAATGCCCTTTTGCTCTACATCTGTAGCAAGATTCTTCATAATTCTTCGAAGAATCAACTTTTGCACCCTTTTTTAATCTTATTTTTTGTCATTTTTGTTCCATATCAAGTGGTATGGCCCAACCTTCTTGTTGAAGGGTTGATGGTTAGGACCACTATGGTTTTGAATTTTACCATGACTATTGTTGGTGCTCTTGCTCCTTGACATGAAGAGAGCTTGCTCTCAACATGCTTTGTAAAGTTTAGTCCCACATTAAAAAATCACCATGAGTTATCTCAACATATATATGAGTATGTGTTGTTGGGATATGCACATGGGGTGGTGACCCTAAGGAGGGAACCATGTGGGTGATTTTACTAAGAGGAAAATGATTAATTCCAACAAAGACGTAAGTTAATTCTTGTTGTGCAGGCTCGGACTCGACATGGACTCCAGGTTGTCTCGTGCATGCACGGGAGTGTTCGAGGGGAAGGCGTGGGCTAGCACTCGACTATGTTGATTGTGGGACGATGTAAAACATCAAACTCTATTTTAGAGTTTTGGTGTTTTAGTCCCACATCGGATATGAGAGATGGTGAGGTCTCACTCCACTCTATAAATAGAGCCCCCTTGCCTTCTTTCTAAGATGCACCAAAGAAGAGAGTTAAGGGAGTCTGTAAAGTTCATGAAGCCCGTTCAAGTCACAAATATTGACTGACGAGCGTTCCAGAAGTTCTCTTGAACTTGCTGGTTCCTGGAAGCGGATCGTATAGAGGCAAATCTTGCTTTGAGCAACGGTATTTTTACACCCCAGCAGATTTAATCCTCCTCTTCTTCTTCTTCTGTTTCTCTGTAACTCGTTCGTCAGGTTTTAAGGCACCTACTGAGTAGGGAGGCCTAACTTTGTTATTGAGATCTATCTCATTTGTGGCACCTACTGTGTAGGCTTGCTAAACTCCTCATTTATGGCACCGACTGTGTAGGCTTGCTAAACTCCTCATTTGTGGCACCTACTGTATAGACTTGCTAAACTCCTTATTTGTGGCACCTACAGTGTAGGCTTGCTAAACTCCTTATTTGTGGCATCTACTGTGTAGGCTTGCTGAACTCATATTTTCCATCTATATCCACACCTTGGGACTAACAATCTCAAAGCAAGATTAGTACGATGGAAAATATTAATGCTTCAATCCTCCGAACTGACTACTGCAAGTTGGAAAAGTTTGATGGAGAGCATTATCAAGTCTAGAAAGGAAGGTCTTTCTCACCCTTCAACTCCGAGACGTTGATCACGTGCTCTTTGAAGAGGAATCTATTGTTCCAGATACTGGGTCTGTTGCGGCTATAACTGCGGCTACTAAACTTCAGGCCAAATGGAGAAGGGAGAATAGCATTTGTAGGCTTCTGGTCCTAAATGCTATGGAGGATTCCCTGGCAGAATCCTACTCAAAGAAGGATAGTGCTAGAGAATTATGGGAGTCTGTGGAAAAGCTGTACGAGGAAGACAAAAACAGGAGCAAGATATTTTTCGTCGAAAAATTTCACAAGTGGATTTTTGAAGACGAGAAGGCGATGCTTCCTCAAGTGAAGGAGTTTCTGAAACTTCGTCAGAAACTGGACGATGAAAAGATGCCCCTCGTCGACAAGTTTGTCGTTGGAGAGATCGTCTCGAAACTTCCTGCTGGATGGAATACATTCTATGCAAGAATGCATCGGAAGAAACTCTAGATTAGTATGAAAGAACTCTTGCAAGAAATCCACGTTGAGGATGAGATGTATTCTCAACAGAAGATGGACGCTTTATCCAAACAATTGGTCGAGGCCAATCTGGTGCAGACGAGAGACTCCAAGGGGAAGCAGGCGGCTTCTTACCAAAAGAAAGACTTCACTAATCTGAAAGTGAAGGGACCGTCTTTCAAACAAAAGAAGCCCAAGTCCAATGTGACTTATTTTAACTGTGGCAAGAAGGACCACTATAAGAGTGAATGTAGATCCAAGCCCAAGCAGTCACAACAAGGTTAGCCTAATAAGGTTTCATTGATTACTGACGGTATTACTATAATTGCTCCGGTCACTTCGGTGGGGGCTGACTTTGACTGGTGGGTAGACACTGGTGCCACCTGCCATGTCTGCTCAAGCAAGAAATGGTTCACCATATACCAGCAAACCTCTGAGAAGGTGATGGTGGCGAACCAGGCACAAGCTAAAGTTCAAGGGATCGGGATGGTGGAGCTGAAGCTGACATCCAAGAATACTCTGACGCTTCAAGGTGTGAAGCATGTTCTCGTGATTGCCAAGAACCTGATCTCTGGAGGCTTGCTCTGCAATGCAGGCCTGAGGATGGACATCAATGCTGGCCAGATGGTGATGTCCCTAAAAGGAATGTACTTCGGAAAAGCTTTCTATACCGAAGGAATGTTTAAACTCCAGCTTGTAACCCAGTCAGAGAACATTAATGCAATTTCCAATTCTGCTTATACTCTTGAGTTGTGGCATAATAGACTAGGACATGTCCATTGTAAAAGGATATACAAAATGTCTAGTCTAGGACTTATTTCCAAATGTGGGAGAAAGGTGGAAAAATGTGAAGTGTGTGCTCAGACTAAGATCACAAGAAACCCTTTCATCGGGTCAATCGAAGCACGGATCTTCTGGAGTTGGTGCACTCTGATATCTATGACTTCAAACAATTCTCCACGAAGGCCAGGATAAGTATTTCATAACCTTCATCGATGACTTCTCAAAGTACGTGTTCGTCTACTTGATAAAAACAAAAGACGAAGCCCTCAAGAAGTTCAAGGAGTTCAGGACTGAAGCTGAAAGGCAAACTGGACAACAACTGAAAAGGTTGAGGAGTGATCGAGGCAGAGAATATCGATCTCATGATTTCACATCGTTATGTAAAGAATATGGAATCATCAATGAGACTACTGCTCCGTATTCTCCTCAGTCCAATGGAGTAGCAGAAAGGAAGAACAGAACGTTGACAGAGATAATGAACTCAATGTTGTTAACTGCGGGTCTTTCAAAGTGCTTTTGGGAAGAAGTTGCATTGACGGCCACATTCATTCTGAACAGAGTGTCGTATGCAACTTCTGATATTACTCCTCATGAACTCTGGTTCAAAGTCAGACCCAACTTGAATATCATTCGAGTGTGGGGGTGTCTGGCATATGTAAAACTTTCGGATCTGAAGATTCATAAACTCGAAACAAGGACTACGAAGATGATCTTATTGGGGTATGCCGAGAAGAGTGATGCTCGAAGATTCCTTGACTTGGAGTCTAACCATGTCATCGAATCTCGTGACACGGAGTACTTTGAAGACAAGTTTGCAAGGCACAAAAATATTGTTCTCGCAGACATTTCGGAGAATAATGATGGTGCAAAGGAAGCTGAGGTTTCCAACGATGTCGTAGTCCAAGAAGAAATTATTTATGATGAAACAACGTTTGAACCAGAACTCGAAGAGCCGTCAGCCAAGCGAGTGAGGAGACCAAAGGACTTCGGAGATGACTTTGTCACCTATTATGTAGAAGCAGATCTGCTTACCTATGATGAGGCGATGAAGACCAGAGATGCTATCTTCTGGAAGGAGGCAGTGAATGACGAGTATGACCCTATCACCTCCAATAACACATGGATGTTAGTAGATCTACCTGAAGGAGCAAAACCCATCGGATGTAAATGGATCTTCAAGAAGAAGATGAAGGCAGATGGAACTATTGGCAACTTTAAGGCCAGGCTGGTAGCCAAGGGGTTTTCTCAGAAATAGGGTATAGACTACTTTGACACATACGTTCCAGTAGCACGGATGACCACCATCAGAATGTTAATTGCTCTAGCAGCAATATATAAGTTGGTGATACATCAGATGGATGTAAAGACAACATTCCTGAATGGCAAGCTGACCGAAGAGATATACATGCAACAGCCAGATGGATTTGTCGTCAAAGGTCTTAAAGACAAAGTCTGCAAGTTGGTGAAATCATTGTACAATTTGAAGCAAGATCCCAAGATGTGGCATGAAAATTTTGACAAAGTTATTAGATCAAACGGCTACAGAGTTAGCGAGACGGACAAGTGTGTTTACATGAAGTTCGTTGATGGAAGAGGAGTCATCGTTTGTCTGTACGTAGACGATATGCTAATCCTAGGAACGGATATAGGCAATGTCACGGAGACAAAGAAATTCCTCTCAACCAAGTTCAGTATGAAGGACTTGGGGGATGCAGATGTCTTGGGCATAAAGAACATCCGGACAGACACAGCAGTGGCGTTGTCACAATCTCATTACATTGAGAAGATGCTCACACGCTACGGGTTTCAGGATCTTCCAGGGATCGATACGCCATACATGTGTGATCAGAAGCTGAAGCCAAATTTGAGGGAAAGCGTCAGGCAGCTATTTTCCATAAAGAAATTCTCTTTATTTGTTGTGTTTCTGGGAAAATTACAACTGTAGGAATCCGATCTAGAAGACGATCGCTTTTTCCCTTGGACTATACGAAGAAGAAAAGCTCTCAAAATTTTGACAGTAGATATCAATGTATCTGTACAATGAATGAGAAAAAGAACTCTATTTATAGAGTCAAAAATAATAATTGAAAAGATAACTGTCTTCACAGCCTGTGCTTAGTTGAAAATCACGCAGGATTTAACATACGCAAGGTTATGAGCAGTTACTGGACGTGGCCTGTAACTGTTGGACACATGGCAATCATGCATGAGTCGTGTGCAAGTTACAGGACACGTAGGCGAGAGATCAGTGGCATGGCTGCCACGTACTCCAATTTGATGAAATCCATGCAGACTTGTTGAAGACGAAATCCACGCAAACTCGGTGTAGAAAGCTTCAAAATCCACGCAAACTTAGGACAGGAAGCTTCAGGATCCACGCAGACTTCGAGGCAAAGAACTTCAAAATCCACGCAAACTTGAGGAAGAAAACTTCAGAATCCACGCAAACTTGAGATGAAGATCACAAATACACGCAGACTTGAGATAGAACTGCCAGCTGTCTTGATTCGGCGTGTCTCGACTGACACAAAATCTTTGACAGTGATTGCTTTGTCAGTCGCATTAAATGACAAGAAACCCTTTTGGTACGCCAACTCGACGAAGGCTGAGTCTTGCTGAAGAAGATTTCGAAAATCACGCGATAGACGGCGATGATCTCTCGAATTCTGTGTATACGTGGCATATGAAGAGATATTCTTCGACTGTCGTGTTGTCAGTCATAATTACTCTTTGGCAAATGATGAGCTGTCTCCCAGCGTGATTTGTTTATATTGTCTGGATCAACTGAGCGTGACTTTTGACTCTGTCTTGATCAACTCAGCGTGACTTTCATTTTTGAGGCCTACAAAACCCCCTTCAAAGTTTTCGAAAAATGATAAATTATTTCGAAATACTTTGAAAATAGAGATGATAAAATGGATTTAGTCACGCTGAGATGACTTCAAAACTTTTCGGAAGTCGAAAAGACTTCGAAGTTCTTTAAATGTCATGATGACTCTTCATTTTTCGAGACTGATTGCATCCAATTTATAGTGGAATATGAACCGCCGGCGAACTCTGTTATATAAGCAGGAAGAAGATTCATTTTTAATCTTCATCTTACGTCAACATGACACCAAAGGAGAAAGCTGAGGAAGAAGCATGCAAGTTGGGCTTTTGTTCTCATGGTGACTCCACTTTTGGGGGTGAAGAGCCAGAGCCCTTTGTCTTCGAGCTCAAAGATGATCCCTTGCAACTAGCCAAGAATTTCTTGAGCTATTTTGGCTTGGATGGCTCGTCCTCTTCTGATGGACGCAGCCTCATAGAGCAGCGTGAAATGTTTAAAGCTCTGTTGCACTGTCTGGGAGTTAGGAGCGTAGAAGAACTAGGCACCAAGCTCAGTCGCTCTGGGAAATAGAGAGTGACTTTTATGCTTTTGTTGCACTTTTTGTTTTGTCTTTTGTAAGGCCATCAGTGCCTGTCTTGAAGAATGTAGTACAACTTTTGTGTTTGATCTGCGTGCCTTAATGAGAAATATTAGTCAGCAGTCTTTGATTGTTTCCAATGTTGCTCTGTCTTCCAAAGCACACGTGACACTCATTCCACAGTTTACGAGCGCTATTTATGCGGATCTTTTCCAAGAATAGACTTGTACTTTGCCCTTTAAATAGATGGAAGAGTTTCGCAGATACTCATCTCCCATTCCTCTTCTTCTTCTCTGAGAATGAAATTTTTGGAAGATTTCACTCTCAAACAGGAAAGCAATGTTTTCTAATGTTCGACTTCTGCGCACTGTATCAAACGTGAGTTTGCCAATCCTTAGCACCAAACTTGAAGGTAAATCAGTGTAATACGTGCACTTATTTCTGCTGTTGAAGATAGGCTTTCTGTTTCTTGTTTCTGATTTGAACAATACACGCCTGTCTCTGTTTGATAAATGCATACTG
Source organism: Iris pallida (assembly GCA_029216955.1). NCBI lineage: Eukaryota > Viridiplantae > Streptophyta > Magnoliopsida > Asparagales > Iridaceae > Iris > Iris pallida. Next base: position 6,933,124 of record JANAVB010014200.1, read on the forward strand.
AATGATTTCTGTTGATACTTTCTGCAGAAACTTGGCTGAAATTTTTTTCAGAACTGACATTGGGGATGTGGATGCTGCGGAGAATATCCTGCTGACATCTACATCAGGGAGCTCATACGCTTTTGACGCGTAAATCAGACAACTCAGAACTCTTCGTGGGATAGAAGGGTCTTCCTCAGACGGTAGGAAGAGCCTTTATACACGAGAGTTGGATGGTGGAGTCAACTCTACCCCGAGAAATCGGGTAGTAGAGTTCCTTTCGCGGGAGAACTAGGAATTGTATCCCAAGGTTTGGATACATTCCTGTCTCCTCTGAAAGGCCGCTCCCAATCCGTCAATTGTATTGGCCGCAACACATTTTCGTGTTGCCCTACTCTGTGGTTCTCCTCTCGTTTGAGAGATAAGACCAGAGTTTGATTCCTGCTGGACACCCAGGAATTGCCACAAACAACGAGATTGCCAGAGAAGATCCAAGAAGAAATAGATCTCAGTTGTACATAGAATGAAAATCCAAGATTTGTAATAGATTTTCATTATGATTTGTAAGAAAGTCTAAGAAAATGTAATAGACTTTTTGTGGTGAAATGAGAATGGAAATGACAATTCTTCTATGCTCAATGATTTGTATTTGTGGATGAATTGTGGACATGATAGATAATGAAATCTTCTTTTCTGTTTTAGAGTATATGATATTATTAGAGGTATTATGGACGTGATAATATATAGGAACTTAGAAGAAAATAGATTGATTTCTATGCAGAGGTCAAAACATGACAAATGAGTAAGTAGATTCGGAATTGATTCAGAGGTTATGAAAACATGATAAATAACGAAACCCCCTTTAATAAAATTGATAGAAGATTATGAACGGTTGAACCGTTAGGAAATGATGAACAGATGAACTGTCGAGTGAATATAATAAATGAACGGATGAACCGTCAAGTATTAATGAACAGGCGAACCGTCTGATGAATGTGAGAAATGAATGGATGAACCGTTAAGCATTAATGAATATGTGAAACGTCGGATGAATAAAGAACTTCTGCCTATAAATATAGCAGAAATCTGGCGAGAACGAATACTTCTACTCCTCAACATAAAAATGTCATCTGGAGAAGCATCCAAGAAGACTGAGATAGCCTCAAAGGTTCAGAAAGGCACTGAAGAACGCCCTGCTGGTCCAGTCAAAACGAAGAAGACGGAAGCAGGCGAAGGTTCGTCTGCACCCAAGCCACCAAGGGATATTCTGGATTTTCTGCTCGAACCAGGAAGGACTGAAGAAGAGGAAGCCATGAGGATGGCCGCTTGCAAATTCCTCGTGGGTTCTAGCAAGGAGGTTCTCAGCTCTTTTGCTGATCAAATCTTCGAGAAGGACGGTAGTGGCCCACGTCCAAAAGTAGAGAAGGATGATAGTGATCTTCATATCATGTATCATCATTCATGAAAATAAAATAAAAATTTTATTTTTAAACATGAATTTGTCTGATGATTACAAGTATTTACAATTATACATAGTACTTTTTAAAGAATTTGCCATTAATAGGCATCAAAACTTTTCGACCATCCAATTCTGAGAGTTGATAAGCTCCATTTGAGAAAACTTTGCTCACAATATAGGGACCTTCCCACTTTGCGTCAAATTTGCCCTTACTCATATGAGTCATAGTCATAGGACGTCTGACTGTTAGAACAAGTTCTCCTTTTTGATATGATCGAACTCTGACTTTTTTATTAAAAGCTCTTGAAATTCTAGCTTGATAGAATTTAATATTCTGTTGAGCAGATAATCGCTTTTCATCCAGAGCTTCTAATTCCTGAAGTCGAAGACGATCGTTATTTTCAGCAGTGAGTTCATTAGCGATTGTTATGCTTAAAGAAGGAATTTGAATCTCTAATGGAAGAACAGCTTCGCAACCATACACCAGAGAGAAAGGTGTACATTTGGTAGCATTACGAACTGTAGTGCGATAAGCCCAAAAACATTTTCCGAGCTTGTCACTCCAATTACGTTTGTTAGTGGAGACAAACTTCTTTAGGAGTTTGATGATAGTCTTGTTGAAAGCTTCTGCTAATCCGTTAGCTGCTGGATTATATGCGGTAGAAGCCACATTATTGATCCGGTGATCGTCACAGAATCGAGTAAATTTCTGGCTGACGAACTGTGGTCCGTTATCATGAACAATGCGTCGAGGAACACCAAATCTGTAGATGACGTGGTGCTTAATAAAGCTGATGACATTAGACGTCTTAACTTCAGATAAAGGAATAGCTTCGGCCCATTTGGAGAAGTAATCGGTTATTGCGAGAATGAACCGATGACCTTTAGATGACGGTGGATTGATCGGGCCGACAATGTCCATGCCCCAAGCTTCGAAGGGCCATGATGCTGCCGTCGGATGTAGAAATTCCGAGGGTTGATGAACAAAATCCACATGGATTTGACAAGCTTTACACTTCTTTGCATATTCGATGGCATCAGATACCATGGTGGGCCAATAATAACCCATACGTCGAATACGGTCTTGAAGTTTTGGTCCTGGCTGATGTGCTCCATAAATTCCATCATGTGCTTCGTGAATGATTTGTTGAGCCTCGTCACCGGCAACACATCGAAGGAGTAAACCATCATAAGCTCGACGATATAAGGTCTTTGTTGTATGATTGTAGTAGAATCTGAGTGATCGTTGTCTGATAGATGCTGCCTCACTCGGATCATCCGGAAGAATATCATATAATACGAGATCTAAGAAAGGAAGTCTCCAATCTTTATCCGTATTCTGATTCTCAGTCAAGTTACTGAAGATGAATTCCATGCTGGAATCGGATGAAGATGACATCGATTTACGACTGAATCCAAATCCTCTTGTTGTGTTGACGTCATGAGATGTTGATTCTTCAATGTCAACTGGAAGTCCTAGAGTCAAGTTATTTTCAAGATGAAATAATTCTCGATTACGAACAACGATCATTTGTTGCCGTCTGATTGGAATAGCCAGCACCGCTGCAAGATTAGCAAGGGCATCAGCTTCTGTGTTACATGCTCGCCTAACATGTTCAATGAAGAATTCTTCAAACGAAAAAGCCATAGATATAGCTGTTTTATGATAAGGAACCAGATCTTGATGGCGAACTTCATAAGTACCCCTGATCTGATTGACAATGAGTTTAGAGTCTCCGTACGCCTCCAAATGTTGAATATTCAGATGTTTAGCGAGTTGAAGACCAATGAGTAATGCATTGTACTCAGCTACATTATTTGAACACGGCTGATCGAGAGAATAAGCTCTTTGGATGGCAAGACCTTCTGGCAATACAAGAACGATTCCAACTCCAGCGACAATATCACCATTAGGACCAATTCTTGATGCTCCATCAAAGAATAAACGCCAAGTAGGATCTTCTTCAGCAATTTGATTTGAATCTAGGACTTCATCTGGGATTTCATCATAGAGTTTTAAATTTTCTGGAATTGAGTGAGCAGCCAGAAAATCAGCTAAAGCTTGTCCTTTGACTGATTTCTGAGGAATATAGTGTATGTCATACTGAGCAAGTAGGATTTCCCAGTTAGCCAATCGAGAATTCAAAACACTGGGTTTCTTCATCATGATCCGTATAGGATTGATCCTGGAGATGACATGAATAGTCTGGCCAATGATATAATGACGTGTCTTTTGGACAGCAAATATCAAGGCTAGACATTCTTTTTCAACCGGTGAATATCGAGGTTCAGCTCCGGTCATAGTGCGGCTGAGATAATAAATGGCTTGTTCATGGCCATTTTGATTCTTTTGAGCGAGTAATGCACCCAATAAATGACTCATTGCTCGAGTATAGAGGAGGAACGGTATTCCTGCGACGGGAGGTACCAATATTGGAGGGCTCATTAGATATTGTTTTATATCATCGAATGCTTTCTGACATTCATCATTCCAGACAAAAGAGACACCTTTCTTCATAAGTTTGTTGAATGGTCTGCAGCGTCCTGATAAATTAGAGATGAATCTCCTGATATAAGCGATTCTTCCTTGAAATCCTCGTAGCTCTTTTAAGGTGCGTGGAGGACGCATCTCTTGGATGGCTTTGATCTTCTCGGGATCCACGTGTATACCTTTAGAGGTAATGACGAAGCCGAGAAATTTACCACTAGAGACGCCTAAGAAGGACTTAGTAGGGTTCATCTTTAATTGATGCTTACGCATTAGATCAAATGTAGTCTTCAAATCTTGGATATGATCCTCCTTTTGTCGACTTTTGACTGCAATATCATCAACATAGCATTCGACTATTTTCTGCAAATGTTCACGGAATATAGTGCTCATAGCTCGTTGATAAGTTGCTCCTACATTCTTGAGACCGAATGGCATAACTGTATAACAGTATGCACCAATCGGCGTTCTGAAAGAAGTGTGCTTCTCGTCTTCTGGAAATATTTTGATCTGATTGTACCCAGAATACCCGTCCATGAATGACATTCGTTCAAATCCACAGGTATTATCAACCATGACATCAGTGATTGGTAGAGGGAATTCGTCTTTAGGACATGCCACATTGAGATCGCGGAAGTCTATGCATACTCTGATTTTGCCAGTCTTTTTAAGAACAGGAACAATATTAGCCACCCAATCGGGATGTTGTTCCTCTCTAATAAACCCAGAGGTAATGAGTTTATTGACTTCTGCTTCAATTGCATCCATGATGTCTGGACGAAATCGTCGCTGTTGTTGTTTGACCGGTTTAGCATTCGGCAAGATATTGAGCTTGTGAGTTGCAATTTGAGGATCAAGCCCTGGCATATCTTCATAACTCCAAGCAAAGACATCGATGTAATCACGAATGAGTTTGATCATATCTTTCTTATCAGTTTCTGAAAGACTTTCACTGATGAATATTGGTTTGAGAGATCCCTCTTTACCAACATCTATTTGAACAAGTTTATCTTCAGTCGGAGGTTCTTTTTGCTCGAAACGGAACTCTCATTGATTATCTAATCTTTGGGCCTACTGTTCTGATTCAGGTGAGATTTCAAACTCTTCTTCGTCTTCATCACTTTCTTCAGAATGGTCAATGGAAACCATGTTGGAAGACAGAATGTTGCAGTAGAAGTCCCCGATACTCGTATCGGAATCCCAAGAAGTGGTACTAGAAGAATCAGATCTCTTATCTTCGTCAAACTCAGGATCTTCATAGATAATATTGATAAAGGAGTAGGAGCTATATAGCCCAATCCGTATTTCGTCCTTCCATATTTCAGAGGAGGAATACGAACAGGCATTTTTCTTCCTTTTTTACTATTGAGGCCAGTCCTGAAGTCATAGCCCATATTTTTGATGATGTCTTTAGATTGCTGACTATAACGACGTAGTTGTAATCTTCCAGTATCATCATTTTTGTCATCATCTTCAAGATCAGAAGGATTTTGAGGCCCTTTGTAGAAGAATATTGGAATGTCTCCTGGCTTTCTGCTGGGAACTAGAAAGTATGAAGATTGTACAGGTTCTAGGGATACATCTGTATGAACAGTCTGTACAACTCCTATGGTTATTATGTTCAAGTCATCTAACAGATGTAAATAACTATGAACATAATTACACACATCAACGTACTGCAAAGGTGGAGACTTTTCATTAAATATAAAAGCAACAGTATTTACATTGGGAGAAGGCTGAGCCTTAGAGATTTTAGCCAAGTCAATGACTAAAGGGGGAGAAGAAGAAGAAGCTTTGTTTCGATTAAGATCGATAACAAATGGCTCAGAAGAGGTGAGCTCTCTTTAAGTTTGAGTAGGAAGAGTAGTCCGCCCTCCAACTGGAATTAGCAGAGTATCTTGTGAAGATACAGGAACTGTAGTACGCCCACTGACAGGAATGATCAGTGTATTTTGAGTAGATGACTGAGGTAACGGAGAGATCCGTCCACTCACTGGAATGATGAAAGAATTTTCTCCAGAGGGTTTAGGAGATTGTTGTTGAGTAGTTCGACCTTTAAGAGGGATTATTAAAGTCTCACTTTGTGCATCTTCTTTCTCCATAGCTTGTATGATCCTTGTATACTCTTCTTTGTACATTCGAGAATCGTTAAAATAAGCTTCAACCCCATGGAAGGGATTTATATCAGCAACTTCTTTTTGTACTCTTCCATTGCTATCAATGTATTTAAAACATTGATGAAGAGTAGAGGGCACCACATTATTTTTATGAAGAAAGGGCCTCCCTAGAAGAAGATTATAGGATCCCGCGATCTCGATCACATAGAAAGTGACTTTAGATCTGAAATCGCCTATCTGAAGCTTCAGATGAATCTTTCCCAAAGGCTCACTTCGGCTTTGATTGAATCCCAAGATAGTAGTAACCGTCTTGGAGAGCTTGTGGAGAGGGATTTTTAGTTCATCCAACAGACTCTTTGGCATTATGCTTATAGCAGACCCTGGATCAATGAGGATACGATCTATCTTCATTGTGTCGATATAACCGGTGTAGTAGAGAGGCCGATCATGTCGATTATCCTCCAATAGCATGTCATCTTGTGTAAAGGTGATATTTGGGATAATCTCCAGTACACTGTTATAATGTAAGCAAGCGGCAGGTTCTGCATCTGGCTTCTTCAATTGTGCAAGACAAGAGTCAGCTTGTAGAAGTGCTTCACTTAATGTCTCCCGAGTCTCTTTGGAAAGACGTAGAAGTTCAAAGAGGGACATTCTAGCTGGAGTATTAGCAAGTTGAGCCAAAATGTCGAAGTTGTAAGGCTTCTGAAGTCCAAGAGGAGAAGACTTCTTGATTGGCTTATCAAACCAAGCCTGTTGTTTGCCTTTCTCCAGAGCTGTAGGCTTGGGAGGAACAGGTTCAACTGGTGATTCTTCTTCAGGAGGAACATTAGAAGCATCTTTATCAGCTGGAGGGATATCAAGAGGATCTTCAGGACTTTTGGAATAATCCTTTAGATAAGGTTTCCCCATTCGAGTAGCACTAACAAGTGCTTCTTCTTTGTCTTTTGGCTCTGTGTCAGGAATAGACCCAAGAGAAGTCATATGACATGACTTAATCTTTCCAGCCTTCTTGGACTTTCGAGGAGAAATATTTTGAGGAAAAGGAGATTCAAAATCTGCCACTAGATCAGGATGGATCCACATGATTTCTCCAGTCTCCAAAGTAATTGGCACTAATCCTTCAGACTGTGGAGGAGGAATATTCACTATGTTAAGAGTTGCCTTGGGAATAGGAACGATCCCACCTTCAAGGAGTTAAGGAGGGAAATCTCCGAATTGCATAGAGACGACGTTGGAGGTGATGGTCTTCCCTTTTGGAGTAAGAGAGATAGCTCCAGATTTAATCATTTCTTGGATCTTTTCTTTCAGTACATAACATGTACGAATTGTATAACCCAGCATTCTATGATATGGGCAGTATTTGGGATGATCTGTTTTACCAGCTTCATCAGGTTTCTTGATCTCAGGTAATTGTATTTTATTACCTTTCAGCAGACATTCAAAGATACCAAGGACATCGTCGTCATCAAAAGAATATTCTTCTTTGGGGCGAGGTGTTCTTGATTGTTGAGTTGTAGAGGCAGGAGTTTGAACATTTGATGTATCTTTGCTCTGAAGATTAACTTCAAGAGTTTCTTTTTCCTTGCGAGCATTGTTTTTATTGTTAGCACCTTGTCCTGTTTCTTTAGGAGTCATCTGCACTCCTAAACCTTTGAAGGTTTCAGCACTGATTTCTGCAGCTTTGGTACTGACTATGAAGGAAGGCCAATCTTGAAATTGAGTGGACCCTGTCCACATACTGATGATTGGCAACAAGTTTGATTTGCACGTGTCAATGGTGACAGCATCAGGAGTTCCAAGAGGCATCTTCAGAGGTTCTCTTCGAAACCGTTCAATGTATTCCTTTGTAGATTTATTATTTTTCTGCTTGATTCTAATAAGAGCAGACATAGTCATGTCATTAAGCCCTTCATAGAACCTTTCAAGAAACACCTGTTTGAAACCAGCAAATGAGGTAATGCTTCCATCTGGGAGACTCCTATACCATTCATAAGCCGTTCCCTTGAGACATCCAATAAATACCCGAGTAAGGAGGGCATCACTTGGTTGCAGTTGATCAGTCATCACTTCAAAGTGATTAATAAACTGACTTGGAGAAGTGGTTCCATCATAGAATGAGATAGTAGGAGGCTTGTATTTAGGAGGATATGATACTTGCTTCCATTCTATCGGATAAGGCTGCTTGATGCCTAACCTTTGTAAACCATCCTTCTGTTTGAATGCCTCGAATTGAGTTTTGAGATTCTTCAATTCTTCAGAGACAACTCCCGAAGATTGTGGAGTTGTGGCTTGTAGAGAATAATTGGGAGGAGGAACAGCATTGTAAGCACTACCCCCAGCTCCAGAGAGACTAGGATTTGGTTGAGTTGGTCCAGGAGTATTAGATTGTACTGCTGGAGGAACTTGTACTGGACTCATATCAGTGTCAGTTGGTATGGCATTTGGTACAGTCTGTCGATTTTGCATCTGTGTTGCCATGAGTTCATACATCGACTTCATAGTATCAGCCATAGACTTCATTTGTTGTTCCAAAGAAGCAATTCTTTGATCTTGAGGAGTCAAGGAAGAAGAAGGTCCATCAGTATTCCCATCAACCATATAAGTTGTGACTGTACGAGGAATTATCGATGAACTAGTAGATGTTGTATGCTCTGAATCATTGCTTCGTGCATCAAAGTCAATTATAGGAGAACTACCCCCAGTAGGAAGAGGTGGGAAGTTAGATTCTCCAAGGAATTCAGAATCAATTTCAGGGATCAAATTTCTTTGACTAGAAGCCAGGACTCTTGCTCTGGTGTTTCTATATACTCTATCTGGACTATCAACTCTACCCCCGGTGTCCCGAGAAGTCATGTTGACAGAGGCAAACAAAGGCTCATCTTCATCAGGCATAGGTTCATACTGAATCCTATTGAAGATAGACTGTCGTTTAGTTTGACATCTGCATTGCATTGTGGCTCTTGGCTGGAAGTCACATTCATGATCACCATGGTCTTGAACCGTTGATTGACATCTGCACTGAATTATGACTCTTGGATAGAAGTCACATTCAGCATGTTCCTTTGACATAGAATTACTCCTTCTCTTTTGTTGAAGATATTCCCGTAAATCTGTTTGTGAAGATTGAGGAGTATACTTCCTGTTCTTGGGTCTTAATGGCTCTTGATTATACAAAGAGTGATTAATGTGAGCCACATAATTTCTTGCATACTCTGCACTGGATCTTTTATCTTCATATCCAATTGGTATGGTTTCTTAACACCAGAAGTGCTGAGTTTTGTTCTTAAATCAGTGGAAGGTAACACATTAATTTTGGAAACATGGAGTTTTTCCTCCATTGATCTGAATATTTACAGAGAAGGAAGAGTTGAACCACTCCTTTGATTAGGAGTTGGTAACAGACCCTCTTTAATGGACAGATTCTGTGCCCAATTTGAAGAAGTCATAGGAGAAGATATTAAGGAATATTTCTTCTTAGACTCAATCAGATTTTGAGACATAGAATGTCCAGAAGGAAGAGTAGTCAAAAGACCATCTCCTTTCCTTTGACTAACAAAAGTATCAGTCAAAGCTGTTCCTGAAGTAAAAACTACAGGAGCAGAAGAAACAACTAAAGAGTTATTCCTTTTCGAAGGGACTTTGTGTGGAAGACCACCCCAGTTCTAGTAGAACTCGGTAAAGAAGAAGAGATAACTAAGGAGTTATTCTTCTCTGATGAAATACACGCTAAAACAGATTTGGCTAAGGAACCAGTACTGTTAGCGTAACTTTTAATTTTAGAATTACACGCTGGAACATATTTGGCTAAGGAGCCAGTACTGTCAGCGTGACTTTTAGGGTTGAATTCGTACGCTGGAACAGATTTGGCTAAGAAGCCAATACTGTCAATGTGACTTTTAGGGTTGAATTTGCACGCTGGAACAGATTTGGCTATGGAGCCAGTACTGTCAGCATGACTTTTAGGGTTAAATTTGCACGCTGGAACAGATTTGGCTAAGGAGCCAGTACTGTCAGCGTGACTTTTGGGGTTGAATTTGCACGCTGGAACAGATTTGGCTAAGGAGCCAGTACTGTCAACATGACTTTAGGGTAGAATTTGCACGCTGGAACAGATTTGGCTAAGGAGCCAGTACTGTCAACGTGACTTTTGATTAATGTCATCTTCGAGCGCACAAGAGTGTGCATGCTTGCAGTAGAGTTCTTGCCAGAGGTAGGAGTAGACACTGTGGCAGAGACTTCACCATTGACTGCCAACTGATTCTTAGGGACATAGACAGAGTGTCCCTTCGACTTGGCAGTGATGATGGAGGCTGGAGTGGGCTTGCCACCCTTAGCCCGCTGCATTTCTTCATAGGTGAGTTGATCGAATTTGATCGTCATCACCTTCTTCGTCGAGCCGATTGACGAAGTGTCGCATTGAGTTGTTACCATCTCAGAAGAGGAGATGGTTTTCCCCAGCAGAGTCGCCAATTTGTTTTCCATAAAGAAATTTTCTTTATTTGTTGTGTTTCTGGGAAAATTACAACTGTGGGAATTCGATCTAGAAGACGATCGCTTTATCCCTTGGACTATACGAAGAAGAAAAGCTCTCAAAATTTTGACAGTAGATATCAATGTATCTGTACAATGAATGAGAAAAAGAACTCTATTTATAGAGTCAAAAATAATAACTGAAAAGATAACTGTCTTCACAGCCTGTGCTTAGTTGAAAATCACGCAGGATTTAACATACGTAAGGTTATGAGCAGTTACTGGACGTGGCCTGTAACTGTTGGACATATGGCAATCATGCATGAGTCGTGTGCAAGTTACAGGACACGCAGGCGAGAGATCAGTGGCATGGCTGCCACGTACTCCAATTTGATGAAATCCACGCAGACTTGTTGAAGACGAAATCCACGCGAACTCGGTGTAGAAAGCTTCAAAATCTACGCAAACTTGGGGCAGGAAGCTTCAGGATCCACGCAGACTTCGAGGCAAAGAACTTCAAAATCCACGCAAACTTGAGGAAGAAAACTTCAGAATCCACGCAAACTTGAGATGAAGATCACAAATACACGCAGACTTGAGATAGAACTGCCAGCTGTCTTGATTCGACGTGTCTCGACTGACACAAAATCTCTGACAGTGATTGCTTTGTCAGTCGCATTAAATGACAAGAAACCCTTTTGGTACGCCAACTCGACGAAGGCTGAGTCTTGCTGAAGAAGATTTTGAAAATCACGCGATAGACGGCGATGATCTCTCGAATTCTGTGTATACGTGGCATATGAAGAGATATTCTTCGACTGTCGTATTGTCAGTCATAATTACTCTTTGGCAAATGATGAGCTGTCTCCCAGCGTGATTTGTTTATATTGTCTGGATCAACTGAGCGTGACTTTTGACTCTGTCTTGATCAACTCAGCATGACTTTCATTTTTGAGGCCTACAGCAGCTGGAGTATTCTAGCGTTATCGGAAGTTTGATGTACGTAACTACTGCCACAAGGCCTGACATAGCTTTCGTCGTGGTAATGCTGAGTCGGTTCACAAGCAACCCAGGCATTGAACACTAGAAATCTGTGAAGCGGGTGATGAGATATCTCAAGAAGACTCAGACATATGCACTGCACTACAGCGGGTATCCGACAGTAGTGGAAGGCTTCAGTGATGCTAGTTGGTGTTCAGAGGTGGAGAGCGAGAGATCCACAGGTGGATACATCTTTTCCTTGGATGGAGCTGCTATATCGTGGAAGTCGAAGAAGCAGACTATACTCTCTCATTCCTCCATGGAATCTGAGTTCTATGCACTAGAAGCTGCAGCAGATGAAGCAGAATGGCTTCGGGAGCTCATGTATGATCTTCCAGGGGTTGGAGCTCAGATACCGGCGATATCGATATACTGTGACAACCAGGCGACTACAGCAGTAGCATCAAATGACCTCTTCAACGGGAAGAAAAGAACTGTGCGGCTGAAGCACAGAGTAATAAACGATCTCATTAAAAGGAAAACTATTGCTGTAATTGATGTTCGGAGTCAGGAGAACCTGGCGGATCCGTTCACAAAGGGCCTCAAGCGCCAGTTGGTCGATGACACAGTAAGAAAAATGGGCTTGAAGGTACTCTGATATTGTATCTGTGTAATCCTACCATAAAGTTTTATGCTATTAGTTCAAAAAAAATCTACTAGGCATCTAGCTTTTGGTTCAAGGGAGGACCACTGATTGGGAAAATATCAGGTAACAGTGGGTACATAATCCTGAGGGACATGGAAGGGATACAGACCCATAACCACTGTTGTCTACTATAGTTCTCTGCGGAGAACATGTCCTGTGGAGAGGATGGCTTAAACGCCTTAATGAGTTATCAGACAGAGTGAATGTCTGTTGTGCTTTACAGGAAGCACGATAGCGCAGCACTACAAAGGAGTTCATGGACTCCATGCTACAGTGGGGTGACACCACAATGAGGTTCCCAGGTAGGGATAATGCCTTGGCTTAGCAAGCCATGTAACTGCGGCATAGCACCGCTTGTAAAACCCCTAAATTTTTACTATTTTTTTTAAAATTTGGTACTGATTTAAAATTTTGTATTGTACGTCGCATAGTCGTATTGAATGTCGCACAGTCGTATTTTATTTTTCGTATTTGCTCGTCGAGTAAGAATATGTGCGAACGTACATATTTTAGAAAAATATTTTTTATGTTATTATACACTTTCAAAATATTATATATAATTATTATTCTTGCTATAAAAAGCCCTTTTATTTTTAGCAGTTATTAATCATAAATAATATTTTATTGTATACTAGGAAAAGCATAATCATGTATGCATTATTTTTGCTTACATATATAATTCATAAATATTTTATTAAGTTTATTTTTAAATAATAATATATTTTTGAAATTATTATTTTAGTATTTTTAGAAAAAATATTTTAAAATTATTGTAGCAATTTAAAACTTGATTTGATTTATGGATATGTTTTAAATAGTAAATTAATATCTATATTTGGAATTTGATTTATCTTAATTAATTTTAAAATAAAGGATAGAATTTAATTAGATTTAAATTGGATTTTGATTTGGATTTGGATTTATTGAATTAATTTAAATTAAGTAGAGAATTATCTAATTGGGTTTTAAATATTCATAATCCTATCCAAATGGGAATTTCCACATCCTATAAATAGGCAGGTACTCGTCCATAATTTGCTACCATCCACCAGCGTGCATCGTGTCAGTGTCATAATTTTTTCATCCACTACTTTTTTTTCTTTTCAATGTACACTTTGGCCCTGTCCGACAACCCCGGACCTCGGCCCTAATCCTAACCATAGCAAGCTGGCCGTCCCGCCATTGCTGCCACCGTCAACACCACCACTGTTGCCATCGTCATCATCCCCTTCGCCTCCTTCAACCCGATCACCACCAACCTCGCTCCTCGCCTGCCATCACCTCCATCTACCCGACTAGACCCCAACAGCCCCTTCCGACGCCACAAACGCAACCATCCGCAGCCACCCGACTCTGGCGATCGTCGCCCCAATCCGAAAAAACCACCACCAGCACCATCATCAACCCCTCCACAACATCCGCGGCCACCCGACTCCGGCCATCGCCGCCCAGACGCCGCACTCCACCACCACCACCAAAACGAAAGAAGGCAAAACCCTAACCCTAAACTTACTGGCCACCGACGACGCCGATCCCCTTCTCCAGATCCGCCGGGCCTAGCTACTGCGGTTCGCGTCGCCCGTCCTCCCCCACCGACGCCGCCGTGCGCGAGCGTGCCCACGGCTGCCATCGCGTGATCGCGCACAACCGTTGCCGGATCCGCGCCGCACGAAACAACATGACGCCGACCTCCGCCTTCTCCGCAGCGCCATCACCGCTCGAGAACCCCAGCGCCGGCGACCAGAGCAGACCGTCGCCGCCCACATCTGCCGTCGCCGCCCAAAATCCAAGGCGCCTCCGCCCGGAGCGCGCGGCCCCGATCTACACAACCCCCACCGCCTCACCTTCGTCGCCGTGTCAGCGCGTAGACCACGGCGCCGACCTAACCGCCTGAGAACCGCCTCCGTCTCCACGGACCTTGCCCCACCGCCGGAGCTCCCCTCGCAGCGATGGGCGCCACCACCGGCGTCGTCCCTCCCCCGCGCCTCCGTGTCAGGCGCCCGACTCCGCCGCGACCGCCGGCTGGAGCAGCTCTGGTAAACCCTTTCTCAAACCCCTCACCGCTCTCTCTCTCTCTCCCTCTCTTACCTACCGAATTAGGGGGGGAGGAAAAGTAACAGTTGGTTTTTTTTAAGAATTTTATTCTACTGATATCATTATTATTATTATTATTATTATTATTATTATTATTATTATTATTATTATTATTAGTTTTATTATTATTATCATTACTGTATATTATTATTATTATTATTATTATTATTATTATTATTATTATTAGTTTTATTATTATTAGTTTTCTTATTATTATCATTACTGTATATTATTATTATTATTATTATTATTATCATTATTATTATTACTGTTATTATCATTGTTATTAGTATTATTATTATTTTAGAATTAGTAGTGTATTATTTCTGTTTATTTAAATAAATTTGATAAACGCATATTTTTTTTCCAAAATTATTTGGACACCACTAAATAGTCCTAAAATTATTCTTTCTATATTTTATTAAAATATTTTGACTAATGAAAAGTACTTTTCTACAATATATATATTATATATATTTTAAATGGGAGTTTAGCCTAAAATAATAAATAAATAAAACAAATTTAAATTTTTTTAAATATTTATCTAGACGTATATTTTGACTAATAAAAAGATAATTTTTCAAATTGTATATATAAAATATTTTCAAGTATTACGTGAAAGTATTATAAAAATAATTTTCTAAAATTAATATATGTATCTATCTCCATAAATTCTCCTCGATTATCCCTTGATCACGACTAATCGCGCATTTCTTTTTCTCGTGAATTTCGGACGCTTACCCATCGATCTCGGCTATTGGACAAAACAGAACTTGTCTGATCGTCGCACCACATCAGACGACACACCAGGCAAGACACCTTGCCTTTACTGTTTAAATTTCTTGCTCAATATCATGCATGCTATATAATTATTTATTTCTAGCAAATATAAATTGTTATTTCAAAACTTTATGTAGTTGCAAATTACTATACTTAGTTTTCGTTATGCATTTGGCCTAGAGTTAAGGGACCACCTTTGTTTGTACCGTATTCATTAGCCTGACACCTTTGTGCCACGATGTCAAGTGTCTCATATAGATTCGGACTTGCGTACCGACCGTACATCGGTGCGTACAGGACGAGCATTAGGGTATAACTGCTAATATAATTGCCTAGAAGACTTAGCGGTTATTAGGAATATCGTGGTGTGGATTCAGCACGAGTAGTGCATGGGGTGGGTGAAGACAGTTATTAGACGCAGGGGCTTTCACACCTTTACCTTCATATAGCTACCATTTGTGACTCAGTCGAGAGCTAGTGGCCGTTCATTTATTTATTTTTCTCTAGATGCCACTAGTGCCTCGGTTGAAACACAAATGTGCCGTACATTTATCCTCGTCTAGCTGCCGTTAGTGACTCACCCAAGAGCTAGTGGCCGTGCATTTATTTTTCTCTAGATGCCCCTTAGCTCTCACTCGAGTGCTAATGGGCCGTGCATTTATTTTTCTCTAGACGCTACTAGTGCCTTGGTTGAAACGCTAACATGCCGTATTTCTAGCCTCGGAAGCCCTTGTGTGGAACGTTGTCTTCAAAGTGCATTTTCACCTAGCATGGTTAAGGACCTTTATTTGTGTAGTCACATGTACTTTTATGTTGAGCTTTAATTATTCAGTTATTGGCATGATATTATGTGTCTTATTACGTCCCTCTGAGGACCTGGTTGTCTCGCCAGGTGTGTGCTATTGTCTTTTTGTAGGTGCTCTAGCTTTAGCCGTGACCATCTCCATTTTTTCGAGGATGATTGCGTTTGGATCGTCTTCACTTCGATCGCCAAACTTATTTTATTTTCCATGTATTTTTCTCTTACTTGTTGGTAGCGGATTTGTCTCCGCCCAACATATTGTATCAAGACAATTCATTATCTTTGTATGATATCTTTTATTCATTTATTTTTGTGTGGATGAGATTAGTTATGGTTCTACTGTATTTTACAGCTTATGTATTCATACGAGGTTTCCATATATTGGAGTGTACTTCGTATGTGTACAGCTGGCATGTCTACGTTCCTAGTCCTACGTATTTTGGGACTGGAGAGTTACACCGCTTATAGGCAGGTAGCCTAATGTTGTATATTATAAATGAAGAGTGGTAGACAGCACTACAAAGAGGCCAGTGTCCTCATGTTACAGTGGCATGACACCACGAAGAGGTACCAGGTAGGGTAAAGCCTCGGCTTCGCAAGCCATGTCATAGCGACGTAACAACGTACGGAAGCGCAAGGCTTCATGCTGTATAGTTTGGCACTACAAAGAGGCTTGTGACCTCATGCTACAGTAGTATGACTCTACGATGAGGTACCCAGTTAGGGATAAAGCCTCAGCTTTAAGCCATGTCATAGCGGCGTAGCACCGCACGAAAGTACAAGGCTTCATGCCAAGGACTCTTTAAAAGAACTCACCTAGAGTGTGTGGATAGAGATACATGTCGTCTCTTGAAGGTAAACTTGTAGATGTCCAAAATATATACACCAAAATCAGGCTGGCACACGGCCTTTAATGTGCACCTAGAAGCACAGATAACTATATTATGTGAGTGGGAAGAATTGCAGCTATGGTGCAGAATTCAAGGCTTAGTCCATTCTTGTATCATACTGTTATTTGATCCATGCAGGAAGATTCAAGTCGTCAGCGACATCTCTCCTAATGCAAAATGGACAGTTACTGTGGGGAACGCTCAACCCTAGACACATATATATGATGAGATATGTGAGAGATTGTTGGTGCTCTTGCTCCTTAACATGAAGAGAGCTTGCTCTCAACATGTTTTGTAAAGTTTAGTCCCACATTAGAAAAGTACCATGAGTTATCTCAACATATATATGAGTATGTGTTGTTGGGATATGCACATGGGGTGGTGACCCTAAGGAGGGTAACATGTGGGTGATTTTACTAAGAGGAAAATGATTAATTCCAACAAAGATGTAAGTTAATTTTTGTTGTGCGGGCTCAGACTCGACACGGACTCCAGGTTGTCTCGTACATGTACGGGAGTGTTCGGGGGAAGGCGTGGGCTAGCACTCGACTATGTTGATTGTGGGATGATGTAAAATATCAAACTCTATTTTAGAGTATTGGTGTTTTAGTCCCACATCGGATATGAGAGACGATGAGGTCTCACTCCACTCTATAAATAGAGCCCCCTTACCTCCTTTCTAAGATGCACCAAAGAAGAGAGTTAAGGGAGTCCGTAAAGTTCAGGAAGCCCGTTCAAGTCACAAATATTGACTGACGAGCGTTCCAGAAGTTCTCTTGAACTTGCTGGTTCCTGGAAGCGGATCGTATAGAGGCGAATCTTGCTTTGAGCAACGGTGTTTTTACACCCCAGTAGATTTAATCCTCTTCTTCTTCTTCTTCTGTTTCTCTGTAACTCGTTCTTCAGGTTTTAAGGCACCTACTGAGTAGGGAGGCCTAACTTTGTTCTTGAGATCTATCTTATTTTTGGCACCTACTGTGTAGGCTTGCTAAACTCCTCATTTGTGGCACCTACTGTGTAGGCTTGCTAAACTCCTTATTTGTGGCACCTACTGTGTAGGCTTGCTGAACTCCTATTTTCTATCTATATCTACGTCTCGGGACTTACAACTATAACCGCGACCATGACCGCGACCATGTTTGCCATGAAATATAAAAGAGCAGAACAATTATCGGAGGACTAGACTTTTACTTCACGTTACAAACTCGTTTGTACAAAGAAAGCCTAGGGACAAAAACCTAGGTACAACAATCTAAGTACAATTGTTTATTTTAGATTCTGGGGGGCGACAATAGATGCTCGGAAAAGCGACGGCCGCTCTGCCTTACTCCTTGGACGATCGGTATGCAGCCTTGGCTCCGGAAGATTGCTTGGCGTTGAAGAAATGCTCTCTTTGCTCTCTCTCTGCTCTTTTTCTCCAAGTCTTCTAATGCTCTCTGATCTCGAAAAAGGGTCCTCTTTGCAAGGGAATGGCACCTTGCTATTTATAAGAAGGGGAATGCAATCATTAGGATTTGCAATGATTCCTCCTTAGAATGGCGGCGGCCTGTTGATTGATCAATCTGGGCCATTAACCTTGAGTGTGATGAATCTGGGCCATTTAATGTTGATTGCACCAAATCCTATCAGAAATTAATGCTGATTGGAATAAATCTCCGTGATAATGATTTGTTGATGTCTACGAATCTGAATGAATAAGTTTAATTTATTCTTCTGCCACGTGTCCCAGATTATTAGGATTTGACCCAATCTTTGATTGCAGCAAATCTGGGAAATTAATTGGCTTCATGACACGTGTCCTGAGAGCCGCTGAGGGGATCTGAGCCGCATAAGGATTGAGCCGCATAAGGATTGAGCCGCATAAGACTGCCACGTGTCAGGGCTGCTTAGGGAGTGGCCCCCGAACCTTCGAAATACATGATAATTTGGGCCGCATAATGGGTAGTGAGCCGCATGGAGATGATCCTTACGAGCCGCATGGGGGGCCTCTGCTTGAGCCGCATGAGACTGTTTCGGCCTGAGCCGCATAGGGCAGCTTAATCCTGAACCGCATGGGGAGTCTTCGCTTGAGCCGCATACGAACATCCACGTGCCAGGGCCACGTGGCATTTTTTGGATCTCGGAGGATTGTGTCAGAGATCTTCTTCGCTTCCCTAGGGGTCTGTCATTATGACAGAGTCATAATTACCTCTTTTGTGTCAGGGCTGTCACTTTTTCAGAGTTGTCAGCCGTCAGAGTAATTAATGCAGGAGGGGAGAACTATTTTACAAGCCACGTGTCTTCTCTTTTGAGCCGCATGGGACGTCTTGAGCCGCATAGTCCCTCGTGCCGAATGAATCTTTGAGCCGCATGGGCTTTCTGAGCCGTATGGGATTTCTTGGCTGCATAGCTCTTTCTTTAGTATTCTCCATGCTTCTACAAGACCCCCTTCAAAGTTTTCAATTTACAAAATTGAAATACTTTGAATAAGAAGCATGGTTGTATTCTTCTGGCCACATATGAAGTCCTGGCCGCATTGATGCTTCAGCCGCATAGGTGGCTTAGCCGCAGGGAATTTCGGCCGCATGACCATCTGAGTCGCATAGTTGTTTTTTTGCCTCATGGCCATTTGAACCGCATAGACTTTTTGCCACGTCATCGTTGCCACGTATGGCAATCTTTTGTATTAAATGTTGTTAATTTTCTGTCAGTTTTAAAGGCCACTTTTTGGTGCGGGATCCAAGGAGTTTGGCCTTCATTTTCGGCGGCTCACATTGATAACCGAAGAGTCGGTCTTCGTGTATGCATGGGGATCGAAACGCCTCACTTTTGTTTATAAATATGGATGAGTATGGTCGGAGGGATTTCTTTACTTTCTCCTTCGTTCAACTATTATTGTCTCGCCTTTCTTTCCTCATTTCCCTTCTCCGATCGTCGAACATGGCCCCCAAATCTTCCAAGGTCGCCGCTGCTGCGAAGGGGAAGAAGGCGGCTTCCTTGTCAGCCGTCGTGCTCGAAGTGCACCCTGATGTCCGTCCTGCTTTCAATGGTAAGGGTTGCATTTGGATACTTTGAATCCTAAGAACTCATGGCTCTGTTGCATATTTATGCACAAGCCTTCATCCTTCATCTGAATCACCCAAGTTCGACCATGATGGAGCCGCATATGCTGTGTATGGGCCGCATGACCATCTCATATCCAAGCTGCATAGGTGATACCCTATATTTGAGCCGCATGAGAAGGATTTGAGTCTCTGGATATGAGCCGCATGAAGTATCCTTTGAACGGAGCCGCATATGTTTCTGACAAATTGAACCGCATAGCATTTAGCGCCGCATAAGCTCTTCTGCTAGAACCGCATATGTTCAACTGATCCGCATAAGCTATCGCACCAGTGTCACATGGAACTCCCGTCTGATTTGGGCCGCATGAGGCTGCGTTTGACCTGAACCGCATAAGCTCCCCTGAAGCCGTGCCATCTGAAGCCCAGTTGAAATTGAGCCGCATAAGGCTTTGTTGATCCGAGCCGCATAGGCTCGTAGGAACTTCTTTTCGAGATTCGTCCAGTGATTTCGCTTTAACCATCTTTTAATCCTGTTTCTCTCTTGTCCTTTTTCAGTGAACCTCCCAACCAACCCGGCAGGAGAGCTTCTTGTGGGTTCAGCTCAATTTGCCGTGGGCGTGCGGCTCGACGGCTTAATTCGACAGATAACGGACCAGCTTCCCACTAATGAACCTAGGGAGAGGGTAGCTGCCATTAACAACCAGCCTTTCCACTTTCTTTGTTCTATGATGAATTCGGAGAAACTGGATGGAGAATATCTGAAACCGGCCTTTCTCTTCGGGGATGTCTTCTCCATAAAGAACTCCCGATTGCTGGACGTCTCTGAGAATTGGGACTTTACTGTGGATGGGGTGGAGATCCACATTCCCGAAATGGAGCGGCATTTTCTCCTCTTGTGGTTTAACATGGTACCGTTGAGCAGGAGAATGGCGGGCTCCCTAACTCCCACCCAGTCGGGGATGTTTGTGGGCAACATCCACTATAATAGGCGTACGAGGTCAGCAAGTGCGGGCAAGGAATCAGTTAGTCGGAGTGTGATGGGGCTGCTTCCTGGTACTTTTATAAACGTGACGGGTCCCAACTTCACTTTTACTCGAACTGATACCTTTCTGAATCAACTCGCTCGCAAGGGGTCTTATCCTGTGGGCAGGTTGTCGCTGGTGAATTGGATAAACCCCATTCCTATATGGACAAATCTTACCTCCTGGATCCTGAGGAACTACGGGGAATTCCTTCGGGAGATTGATCTCTACTACGCCATCCGGGGCACCTGTTACGGGTTGCCCATTAACAAGCCTTTGTTTATGGCCCTTTTGGAGATGTATAACCGGCACACGGGGACTTTTTTTGCACCCGGAGGAGAGTTGGGCCTTGCTCTCCATGAAATGCACGCTGTTTCTAAGCTGCCGTGGGGAGGCGAGGCTTTTGAAGTATACACTCCAACGAACGAAGAATTCGACGATCTGGATCGTCGGTTCCCGGGTTTCGTCGCTGTGTATCGAGAACTTTTGTGCCACCATAGCATCTGTCACCAGGCTGCTATTAAGAAGGAGAATAGTTCGGAAGGGACCGCCCCTCATATCCCGGCTTGGGTCGCGTATCTTTTCAAATTTAGTCATTCCGGCCGAGTTTCTTCTCAGCGTCCTCAAACCCAAGCGGAGATAAGGGACCTGAAGTTGAATGCAAAAAGGTCGAGGTCTAAACGCGATAGATTTGGGAGTCGCACTGATTCCTTCAGTTATTTCCACTACGGTACCCGGGAGATGTCTAAAAAGGCACTTTTGGCCGGGTTCTTGATGGTATGGCTACGGAATTGTGTAGTCTCAGGAGGGACAGGTTCTACTGAAAGGATTAGCCGCCACTTCATTATTCCGGCTGTGAAGCTGGTCTTCAAAGTTAGACTGGCCCTTCTTCCGGCTATGGTGTGTAGCATACACTACGGCCTCCGTATATTTTTGTCTAAAGTCATTGCTCGCGATACGACGATGGACTTTGAGCAGATAGAACTACCATACCATTACCTTATGGGGTGGTTATTGATGCATTACCGATCGTTGATGAGGCCAGGAACTGAAGAAGGTGTTACTGCTGATGACGCCTTTCTTTTCCAATATCGGCATCAGCCTTGGGAGCACGATACCATGCCGGCCTGCCGGAGGGCGTTGGCGAGAGTTGACGGGCCCGAATTTTTTCTCTCTTCCTCAATTTACCACTAAAGAAGTGAGGGGAGTACACGTTGACGGTGTTGATCCTCCCTAACTTTTATCTGAGAAGATGCTTCTTTGGCTGCACAATATTCGCCCTGCGCACCTAGTATATCGTTACCGAAATAACGTATACCTGGAGCCTTATCTGACTAGTAGATTTTTCCGTCAATTCGGGTATAGTCAGCCGTTCCTTGATTGTCCCAGCGCTTGCCTGGGCTTTGAGGGCAGCGTACTCGATGGCATCCGGGCTTGGCATTATTACAACACAGTCCATACCCGGGCTAGCTTCTCGGTTCCTGATGCTAAGACGGCAGGAGATATTTTGTACATGGCAGCCCTTTATCACGTTGCAGCGAGCAAGCTTCCTGTCAATTTTGACATGAGTACTAGCTTCATTGCTGGCACTGGCCTGGCCGAGAAGCCCGAGGGATCTAAGAAGAGGAAGAGAGGGGCAAACAGGGTTCCTACACCGGACTCAGAGTCCACTGCGACGGACGAGGAGGATGATGAGCAAGACGCCAATGACTCGTCGCATTCTTCGGACGAGGAAGTTGGGAATCAGCCCCCTATTATGCCGAATGAAGGGGTGGCGGGTCAGCCGCCTACTTGGCCTGACGAGGTGGTGGAGGATCAACTATCTGCTGTGCCTGGTCCTTCGCGTAAGCGAAGCAGGCGCGTGACTACCGCTGATGGCCGAACCTACTCTACAAAGCACGATGCGGTAAGACGTCGCAGGCTGTTTATTGATGATGTTGACGTTGTTTCTGAGGTGATTTGAGTTTTAACTACCTTCTTCTTTCTTCTTCTATGTTATGGCCTAATTATTTTTTTTCCTTTTGCTCTTTATAGGCGTTAGATGAGTTCGCTTCTCAGGACCCGATTGCTGAGGTTGATCCGGTCCTGTCCCATTTGGTCAGTGATGTGTGCACTGCTATCATTGCTGCTGGGGTTCTTTCGGAGGCGGTCGAGGAGTCTCACCTTGCTGGGACCTCAACTCCGGGGGATGGGGGTTCTACTGCGCCCGTTCCTGAGACATCTGAACTTCAACAGGATGACACTGTCCTGGCTGGCTCCCTTTCAGGGATTGCCGTGACAGAGAGACCAGTTGAATTCGGATCGGAAGTCGCGGGTGGGGAAAATACGCCAGCTGTGAACGAGCCGTAGCCTCCGTGCTCTTCTCCTGGTAAGACAAGTCAAACCTTAACTTGTGAAGAAACATGTTTACTCCATCATCCTATCCTTCGGGTTACGTCGATTAATGGTTGCTTTGGGCGTTCAGGTCCCAACCCTTTATTGTCGGTGACGGACGTTGCTGGGGCAGACCCCACCGGAGGGGATCTGATAAAAGCACATGTGCCTCCTCCCCGCATTGAGGGGCCTCCATCTGGGTCAAGTTCGGGAGCCCAGATAGCAGTACAGCTAGGGCAAGGTACGATGCTTCCTGCGCCCTCTGTTGCGAATATAGTTCCGGGGGTTAACCTTTCCGCCCTGCCAAGCATCCAAGCTCTTCAGGCGGCGGAAGAGGAGCTAGCCGCTATTCAAGCATCTTTCCGTACGGAATTTGCTTCCTTGGTGGCGGGGACGGTCAGTTCTGAGGCTACTCTTTCGATACTGCCTGCCACACTTCCTTTGACGTCGTCCTCTACAGAGGTTTTGGATGAAGTGTCCCAGGATGTGGTCGACAGTTTCTACCGCCACCTGAAGAGGGGGATCGAGGCAGCTGTGGAAAGGGGGACTCCCTTTACTTTGGCCCGTCAATGCGCCGGCGGGCAGATCAATATCCTTAGAACACTCCCTGGTGGAGGGGAACTTGCTGCGCTTCTTGAGCCTAAATTGTTAGAAGCTGATCGTCTCGTGGCCCAGTTTCGCAGGCTGCAACAGGCTGATTTACCCGCGGCGATAAACCAAGAGCACAATTTCCTTGTTACCGCGGTGGAGAAGGTGATGATTGCCCGGGAGTCGCTCAAGCCGGCTATATTGAAGGACCGTCGGGATCTAACTCGGTTGTACGATCAATGGAGCCGTCGAACTGAAGATTGCACGACTCGGGAAGCGGATGCCTCCCGTGGGGTAACCGATACCCGGGAACAGATCCTCGAGCTCCAAAGAAAGCTGGCCTTCCTAGAGTCTGAGCTCGAAGCTGCTCGTACTGAGAAAGAGATTGCCATTCAGGAGGCTGACAAGTTTAGTAGGGCCTCTGCCAATGTAGAACTTGCCCTAAAGAAGATGGAGAACAAATGGCAGGCGTATATGTATTTGAATGACGCAGAGCAGTTGTCCCAAGAGGCCGAGCGCCGAGCTAAACAGAGGCTTGAGCAGGGGACTGCCTTGGTGAAAAACCGCCTCTTGGAGTTGTGTAATGCCGAACTATAGTCGGCCTTTTCTTCTTTTGTTCTCTTTCTTTTCTTTTTTTTCTTTTTGAGAGGGACGCGGTTCCGAAACATGTAATGCTTTTTTTTCTTCCTTCAAATAAAGAGTACTTTCGATTCTATCCTTCATTTGTATTGCTTGTTGTGCCTGTAATATGATGGTGGTGTTTGCCCCGCATGGGGGACTTGTTTGTGGACCTGCTACCCATGGCATACCTTGGTTTTAGGTACGGATAACAAGTTTGGTTGGGGATACCTAGAATGGTTCCACAGTAACGTGGTCGTGGACGTTCTGGGTATCGGGAGAAAGAATGCCATGGAGCAGCTGGGCTCCCGGGGCATGATAAAGAATGGAAGGCCTGTGCTGAGAAACTTAGCAAAGGATATTTATGGGCCTATTATCCTTGGCGCACCCTGGTTTGGGATACGGATAATAGGATAAAAGGGGAACCAACATACTTACTCAGAGGTAACGAGGACATGGCAAGTATGAAGGCTCTGTTTACCGCAGAATCTTCCTACTCAGAGGTAATAAGGACATGGTAGGAGTGGACCCAACAGAAGATATTTGTAGTCAACAGAGGACATTTGTGGGCC
The DNA here is from genome assembly GCA_029216955.1 of Iris pallida. NCBI lineage: Eukaryota > Viridiplantae > Streptophyta > Magnoliopsida > Asparagales > Iridaceae > Iris > Iris pallida. The sequence continues at coordinate 6,958,107 of JANAVB010014200.1, forward strand.
TATTACCCTTGGCGTACCCTGGTTCAGGGTACGGGTAATAAGACGAGAGAGGACCAACATACTTACTCAGAGGTAATGAGGACATAGTAAGTACGAAGGTTTTACCGTGGAGTCTTCCTATTTAGAGGTAATAAGGACATGGCAGGAGCAGACTCAGCGGAGAATATTTGTGGACCTATTATCCTTGGTGTACTCCGGTTGTAGGTACAGATAATAAGTCGAAAGGGAATCTTCATACTTACTCAGAGGTAATGAGGACATGGCAAGCATGAAGGTTTCTTCGACGGAGCCTTCCCACTCAGAGGTAATGAGGACATGGCAGGAGTGGGCTCAATGAAGGAGGGTACATAGAACAACTCAGAGGTAATGAGGACATGGAAGTTCTATGTAAGGGGTGATTTGTTTTTGGCGAAATTGAAATGACTCAGAGGTAATGAGGACATGGCCGTTTTGGAAGTTTGTGGATCGATTACCCTTTTAGTGCGATGGGAGTACGGGTAGTGGATCATGAGGGAGGATCTCTTCCAGGAAGAAAGTTCAGAGGTATGATCATACATGACTTACTATCTGACAGAGTGACCGGGATGTGAGTTCAGAGGCACCAGCGGGTACATGACTCGATAATTTAGAATATTGTGGATATGTGAGTTCAGCGGCACCAGCAGGTACATGACTCGATGATCTGGAATATTGTGAGGGTGAGTTCAGCGGCACCAGCGGGTATATGACTCGATATTTTGGAAAATTATGAGGGTGAGTTCAGAGGTACCAGCGGATACGTGACTCAATAATCTGGAATGTTGTGATGGTGAGTTCAGAGGCACCAGCGGGTACATGACTCGATAATCTGGAATATTGTGATGGTAAGTTCAGAGGTACCAGCGGGTACATGACTCGATGATCTGGAATGTCGTTCAGACATAATATTTCTTTAGGAACTTGCCGTTGACGGGCAACATGAGCAAGTCTCCATTTTGTTTTGCGAGGCGGTAACCACCGTTGGAGAATACAGCCTCAATGATGAATGGGCCTTTCCACTTTGGCTGGAACTTGCCGGCGGTCTTGTGAGTCATGACCATCGGCCTCCGGACTGCCAGAACGAGATCGCACACTTGGAATATTCTGATTTTGACCTTCTTGTTGAAGGCTCCAGAAATACGTGCTTGGTATAGCTCGATCCGTTGTTTAGCTAAGAGGCGCTTTTCATCTAAGGCCTCTAACTCTTGTAGTCGGCGACGGTAGTTATCATCCGTCGTTAATTGATAAGTGAGGGCGACGCGGAGTGAGGGTATTTGAGTCTCCAATGGGAGAACTGCCTCACTCCCGTACACCAGGGAAAATGGTGTGTTCCCTTTGGTTGTTCGGACCGTGGTACGGTATGCCCATAAACATTCACCAAGCTTCTCATTCCAGTCACGTTTGTTGGATGATACGAACTTCTTGAGTAACTTGATGATGGTTTTGTTGAATGCTTCTGCCAATCTATTCGCTGCTGGATTGTATGGTGTCGAAACAATATTTTGGATGCGGTACTTGTCGCAAAACCGATAGAAGGCGTGACTTGCAAACTGCGGACCAATATCGTGGATGATCCTTCGGGGTAGTCCATAGCGATAGATGACGTGATGCTTGAGGAAGCTGATCACGTTCGAAGTCTTTACTTCTGCAAGTGGGACAGCTTCCGCCCATTTGGAGAAGTAATTCGTTATTGCGAGTATGAAGCGATGTCCTCGGAAGGAAGGTGGAGTGACTGGACCGATGATATCCATTCCCCATGCTTCGAATGGCCAGGACGCCACCGTCGGATGTAGAAACTCGGATGGCTGGTGGATGAAGTCCGTGTGGACTTGGCAGGCTTTGCATTTTCTTGCATAGTCTATCGCATCCACTACCATCATGGGCCAGTAGTAGCCCATTCGGTGGAGACGATCCTATAAATTGGGGCCAGGCTGATGGGCCCCACAGACACCGTCATGAGCTTCGCGTACGGCTTCTTTGGCTTCTGCGTTTGATAGACACCGAAGTAATAATCCATCATAAGATCGACGATACAGTATTTTTGTCTCTGTATCGTAGAAGAATCTGAGAGAACGCCTTCTGATGGAAGTGGCTTCCTTTGGGTTCTCGGGCAGGATGTCATAGACTACGAAGTCTATGAATGGTTGTCTCCAGTCCGGTGCTTCATCGATCGTCTGAGCAGAATAACTCGCCACAAACTGAACGTTGTTCTTGGGACAGACCAGTTCGTGGCCAATCACATCTACCGATTGATGAGCATAGTTTGGAACCGCTAGGGAAGCGGCAAGGCCAGCTAGGGCATCGACTTTGATATTTTGGAGTCTGGGAACATGTTCGATGAAGAACCCTTCGAATGACGAGATGATGTCGATCGCTATCTGGTGATAGGGGATCATGTCTTCGTGACGGACTTCGTAGGAACCCCGGATCTGATTAACGATTAACTGAGAATCGCCGTATGCTTCAAGATATTCTACCCCCAGCTCTCTTGCAAGTTAGAGGCCAATGACCAGAGCGTTGTACTCGGCCACATTTTTAGAGCAGGGTTCTATGAGAGAGTAAGCGCGATTGATCACCAATCCGGAAGGAGACACCAGCACCACCCCGACTCCGACGACGATGTTGCCCTTAGGTCCGGTTCTCGAAGCACCGTCGAAGAACATTCACCATATATCGTCGTGAGAGGTTGCATGCGAGTCGGCGACCTCATCTGGGATTTCTTCATATATTCTGGATGACTCCGAGCCTGGGTGGGCTGCCAAAAAGTCTACCAGGGCTTGACCTTTGACAGCCTTTTGTGGGACGAAGATCATATGATAAGGGGACAACAATATTGCCCATGTAGTGAGGCGGGAGCTGAGTGCCCCTGGTTTCGTCATGAGGACCCTGAGAGGGTTGACTCGTGATATCACATATATGGTTTGTCTAGTAACATAGTGTCGCATCTTCTGAATAGCGAACACTAGGGCGAGACATTCCTTCTCCACAGCGGTTTATCGGTGCTCTGGCCCAATCATCATTCGATTGAGGTAATATATAGCTTGTTCATGGCCCGCATCGTTGTTTTGTGCCAGCAGAGCACCGACGGAATGCTCCATTGCTCGTACATAGAGCAGGAATAGTTTTCCAGCAACCGAAGCCACCAGGACTGGAGGGTTCGACAAATATTCTTTGATGCTGTCGAAGGCACGCTGACATTCCTCGTCCCATACGAATGAGACGCCTTTCTTCATGAGATGGATGAATGGCCGACATCGCCCGGAGAGGTTAGAAATGAACCTCCTGATGTAAGCTAGCCTCCCTTGGAGGCCTCTAAGTTCGCGAAGATTTCTCGAGGGACCCATCTCCATAATTGTCTTTGTCTTCTCAGGGTCTACATGGATACCTTGGGCGGTGATGATGAAACCCAAGAACTTCCTGCTGGATACGTCCAGGAAGGACTTTGTAGGATTCATTTTCAAATTATGGGCTCGTATCAGATCGAATATCGTCCTTACGTGAGGAGAGATGGATGGCACGGTGGAGGACGTGTCTTCCGAGTCATACCCCTGTAATGAGAAATCATCGGGGTATGTAGGAATGTCTTCCTCTGGTTCGGACTCAGAAGGGACAGTACCCCCAGTTTTCGAGTTCGCCTCGTCTTGGGAGTTGTGGATGTCCTCGAAAACGTCGAGGTTTACTGCATCTGATGGGAGAGTTGTTTCCCCCGGCTCGTCTTCTTGGAACATCGGATTGTTGTGGAGGTTCGGAGGTGTGCTACCCCCAGTCCCAGCAACCCCCAGTGGTGTAGACGACGAATCTTCCATTGTAGTAGATTTCATCTTAGAACGGGTACCTTAGAAAACTTCGGTAGTGGGCACCCGCTTAGACGAGAGTCTCTTAGTCATAGTGGTTGAAATCTTCGGGCTAGGAACATTCGTCTTCTTCCCTTTTCCATTGACGAGGATTTTCTGAGCAGAGTTGCAGCAGACGACGGGAAGTGCCTCGTCTTCCGAAGACGGCTGTTGCAGTCTTTGAAAGACGGACTGCTGGTCTTCTTGTATCGTCGCATTGTTGCAACAGCAGTTGACGATGACTTGGATGCAGTGACGTCCGTGTGAGGACTCCTTGTACCCCGATGCGCCTTCTCTTTCCTTGCGTTTGTGGAGGATGGCCTCACACAAGTCAGATGGGTCTGGATCGACCATGTTTGCTTCTTAGATTTTGGGAGACTTTTGCGAACCTCTTTGTCCGTTTGCCGCCGGGGGCTGGACTCGAGTGGTTCTGTACAACTTCCCATCTGAGGCTTGCATAACAGTATGCGGGACGCTCGGATGGTCAGAGGTCGGATCAGCGGATCGAGCTTGCCAAGCTCGCGCTGCCCTAGACTTCTTCACTCTAGTACGTAAGGGCACATAGTAGGAAGAGTCTAAGTGATGCTGGAGAGAGTCAGACATATCTTCTTGGGAGCACAAGAGATCAAGACCATAGGAGAGACGGTCGAAGACGGAGCCGCGTGGATTAGGCGTCATGCGGCTGGCATCAATGATCTTCATGTGGCTGGCAGTTGTGGCCGCATGGACTTTTTTCATGTGGCTGGGAGTCTCGGCCGCATGAGTTTTTTTTATACGGCTGGATGATCTGGCCACATAGACCTCCTTCATACGGCTGGCAGTTTCAGCCGCATGAGCATCCTGCATGCGGTTGGCAGTTTCAACCGCATGAGTATCATGCATGCGGCTGGCAGTCTTGGCCGCATGAGTGTTCGGCTTCTTCTTGGGGCGCATAGAATCACTCTTTGTCCCTGCAAGTCCAGCATCGTAGTGCTTTCCTCTGCCGGACTTGGGGACAGCAGAGTCCTCTATGGCTCGAAGTGGGGCCGCATGAGAATCGCCTTCGTCGTCTTGGGTAGCAGAGAGTACTCCGTCCAGGGCTTGGGGAGGAGCAAATGATTTTAGCCTCCACTCCCTGCGAGCCTTCTTTGTGCAGGTTTGCTTCTGGACTGGGCCAGCGCTTCCCTCAGAGAGCATTTCTTCAAACGCCTGTTGGTTGAAGCGGACGACCATCTTCTGTTGCGTGGAGCTAAGTTTGGCTACATCCGATTGCGTCACCAACTCCTCAGCCATGGAGAAGTTTGTCTCCAGCAGAGTCGTCATCGTGTTTGCCATGAAATATAAAAGAGCAGAACAATTATCGAAGGACTGGACTTTTACTTCACGTTACAAACTCGCTTGTACAAAGAAAGCCTAGGAACGAAAACCTAGGTACAACAATCTAAGTACAATTGTTTATTTTAGATTCTGGGAGGGCGACGATAGAGGCTCGGAAAAGCGACGGCCGCTCTACCTTACTCCTTGGACGATCGGTATGCAGCCTTGGCTCCGGAAGATTGCTTGGCGTTGAAGAAATTGTCTCTTTGCTCTCTCTCTGCTCTTTTTCTCCAAGTCTTCTAATGCTCTCTGATCTCGAAAAAGGGTCCTTTTTGCAAGGAAATGGCACCTTGCTATTTATAAGAAGGGGAATGCAATCATTAGGGTTTGCAATAATTCCCCCTTAGAATGGCGGCGGCCTGTTGATTGATCAATCTGGGCCATTAACCTTGAGTGTGATGAATCTGGGCCATTTAATGTTGATTGTACCAAATCCTATCAGTAATTAATGCTGATTGGAGTAAATCTCCGTGATAATGATTTGCTGATGTCTACGAATCTGAATGAATAAGTTTAATTTATTCTCCTGCCACGTGTCCCAGATTATTAGGATTTGACCCAATCTTTGATTGCAGCAAATCTGGGAAATTGATTGGCTTCATGATACGTGTCCTGAGAGCCGCTGAGTGGATCTGAGCCGCATAAGGATTGAGCCGCATAAGACTGCCACGTGTCAGGGCTGCTTAGGGAGTGGCCCCCGAACCTTCGAACTACATGATAATTTGGGCCGCATAATGGGTAGTGAGCCGCATGGAGATGATCCTTGCGAGCCGCATGGGGGGCCTCTGCTTAAGCCGCATGAGACTGTTTCGGCCTGATCCGCATAGGACAGCTTCATCCTGAACCGCATGGGGAGTCTTCGCCTTGAGCCGCATACGAACATCCACGTGCCAGGGCCATGTGGCATTTTCTGGATCTCGGAGGGATTGTGTCAGAGATCTCCTTCGCTTCCCTAGGGGTCTGTCATTATGACAGAGTCATAATTACCTCTTTTGTGTCAGGGTTGTCACTTTTTCAGAGTTGTCAGCCGTCAAAGTAATTAATGCAGGAGGGGAGAACTGTTTTGCAAGCCACGTGTCTTCTCTTTTTAGCCGCATGGGACGTCTTGAGCCGCATAGTCCCTCGTGCCGCATGAATCTTTGAGCCGCATGGGCTTTCTGAGCCGCATGGGATTTTTTGGCCGCATAGCTCTTTCTTTAGTATTTTCCATGCTTCTACAGACCACGATCGCGACCGCAACCACGTCCTTGTCCATAGTTATTTGCATTCGCTTCAGGGAATGGTTGTGATCCAGTAGGGTGGGAGTTGTGGTTTCTCATTAGGAGCTCATTATTTTGTTTAGCAACAAGAAGACATGAGATCAATTGAGAATACTTTTTAAATCCCTTTTCATGATACTGTTGCTGCAGGAGCATGTTCGTGGCATCGGAAGTAGTGATTGTCTTTTCTAACATGTCTTCTTCCGTAACATTATCTCCGCATAATCTCATTTTAGACACAATTTTGAACATTGCAGAATTATATTCGTTTACCGATTTGAAGTCTTACAACCTCAGGTGCATCTAACACGTTCCTCTAAGTTTTTTCATAGAACGGATGGGTCTTTCACTCCAAGGTATTCGGATTTCAGCCCTTCATGGAGGTGATATCGAATGAAAATTATTGCTTTTGTTTTGTCTTGTTTGCTTGCCTCATTTTTATCTTTGATTGCATGTGCAAGGTTCTTTGCACTCAAATGAATTCCTGCCTCAAGAACCCAAGTTAGATAATTTCTTCCGAAAATATCAAGAGCAGCGTACTCAAGCTTGGTGATGTTTACCATTGTCTGAAAAAAATATTTATTTAGAATATAATACACATGCTCAAATCTACAGGTTTGAGTTATATCAATTAGGCTTCAAGCCTAACATATTATATTTTGGCTTCATGCCTTATATTCAATTTAGGTTCATAACCGAACATTTTCTTTCAATTTTTTTTTTCATGAAACTTCAGGTTCATTTAAATACAAAGCTCTAAGATGTTTGCCATACTCCTGAAAAATAAATAGTACTTTAGAATATAGTATATATACTCAAATCTACAGGTTTGACTTTTATCAATTAGGCTTCAGGCCTAACATATTCTATATTTTGGCTCAAGCCTTATATTCAATTTAGATTTCTAGCCAAACATTTTGTTTCAAAATTATATATACAACAATATGAATTGGTACCTTGTAGAATTCAGACAGAATAATGGAAACAGTAAAATTATACAAACTAATTAATTTAATCTAGTAATTCATAATAAGTGAAGAAAGATATCCGTTCACTGCAGACAAGTGAAAACATATATTCCCATAAAGGTATGGGATATTGGGTTCTGACATTTTATTCGACATAACTTAAAGAGAATAAATAAACATAAGTATTAAAAAAAACTTGGGTGATTTAGTTGTACTTAGGCAAGAGTAGTACTGTTTGAAGAATCTAGATTTATTTTCCTTTTTTTCGCGAGTTTGGATACAAGGAAAATGGAGTCTGATACATCTAGGCTCTGGCTATGTCTTCGAGTACATTCAAGTAATTTTGCTTCTAAAATTCTATAAAAAAATTATTTGTGTTCCTGTATTGGAACGACTATATGCACATATCAAGAATGTAATCATATCCTTGCCTCAGCTGAGGATCGGAGTCTTCTGTCTAAATAGACACAGACTATTACATGGGGGAACCTTTGATTTTGAATAATATTATCAGGTGTACATTCACTTAAAATCTTTAGAATGCCTATACAATTAGGAAAAAAAAATGATTATAAGCTTTTCTATTCAAGTGGTATTCATATTGACAATTTTGTTCTGTTGGAAACTCATCAAAATTTTTAATAAAATTATGAATCAAAAGAAAGATAGAAATTGGACTTACAATTTTCTTGAGCAAACTCGTGCTGATAACGTGTTATAAACGAGAGAGAGAGAGTAACAAGAGAAAATAGAGAAAAGTTGTGTGTATTTTCATTCATCCAATATGGCCTTTATATAGGCTTACAATGGATTGCCAAAGGCCATGAGTTATGAAATCAAAAGGCATGAGTTACATAAGTTATGGATGACTAAGAGTCATGAGACATCCATATTTACAACAAAAATGTTCCTTTATCCCTCACAAAGAAAGAATTGTAAGATTGTTGATATAACAACATAATCTCATGAGACTAGGGGTACTACTGCTGCTGTAAAAAACGAAAGCAACAGGTTGTTACCGGATTTCCCCATCCTCTCTGACTTCTCCATCTTCAAGCTCCCCGTAAGCACTATTTCTCCGGGACCCATCCCCCATCTCTTCTTTTTTTGACCATTCCTTCCCCTTCTCCTTCTCCTTATGCCCTCTTTCTTTTTCCTGTCTCTCCTTCTATTTCTCTTTCCTTCCTTCTTTCTCCTCTCTTTCCTTTTCTTTCTTTGCCTGCGGATCACAGATCAGAAAAACAGAAAAGAAGTACACATTGTTGCAGCCAACATAAGCTAAATAAATGGTTTCTGTTGTCTATATTAACTGGCAAATTAAATACTCCCAAAAGTAGAAATAAAAAATACTGCAATTGTGTAGCCTTGGGATATGAAGGCTTTGTTGTAATCTTTTTCAAAATAACGTGCAATGCAATAGAATTCATCAAATATGACCATTTATTCTATATTTCAGCACATTAAAATTACAATTCTTAGACACATCTCTGAAGACATACAAAGACATTTGTACCACTGAAAAGGTACCTTTATATCTTCCAATTATTCTTCAAACAGACATTTAATATTTTCATATAAATCTGAATTTTGACCATCTTTCTTACTAATATTATGAAAGAAAAAATAATCTATTGACTTCATAGAATGTGGTATGAAATGTGTGAAAATGTTCTTAAATATATCAAAGTCTTAACATAGAAAGTTGACACACTTGACAAGTGTACCACAAACAGAGCCTCTGAGAATTGTCAAACTGTCAATGTTAAACGCATGTGTAACACAAACAGAGCTTCATAATGGAATTTCTAACGTCATATACCTTGCTTTCTGAAGTGCATGTATGACGTATACAAGTCTATATGCTTCGTCAAATTTTTTTTCCGAAGAATATCTCGTAAAAGTGATGACATGGTATACATGCACTTCCCGAAATCAAATAGCAATTGCATTCACATCTTTACGAGGCATATACTTTGACTGCATGGACATATGCACTTGCTCAGTACATATATGCACTATGCCTACTTCCTCTTCTGGCGCACAAGTCTTGTACCGGTCCTTGTATGGTTTCCAAACCCAATATGCCGCCTATGGTTGTTGACATATCGGGTAAGAACAGGCCAGGGTAGTGCTAGTTCGGTATCCGTTGCTCCTACCCATACAAGCTTCAAGATGGGTGTCTATATATATATATATATATATATATATATATATATATATATATATATATATATATATATATATATGTTGGTGCTTTATTTACATGGAGAGAGCTTGCTCTCAACATGCCTTATAAAATTTTAGTCCCACATTGGAAAAGCACCATGAGTTATCTCAACATATATACTTGGGTGTGTTGTTGAGAGATGCACATGGGATGGTGACCCTAAGGAGGGAACCATGTGGGTGATTTTACTAGGAGGTAAGAATAAGGCTCCAAGGATTAAGCATTAATGCTTTTGTCATTCTCTTGGATTAATTCCACTTGGAGCTAAGCCCCAAAGAGGCTTAGCGACTCGGACTCGGACTCGGACTCATGAGGCGTAATGTGGCGTTTTGTTGGCGCACTTAGCACGTCAGCAGTCATGCGGTCTTTATGCGGCTCATATGCGGCCATGCGATCTTATGCGGCATGCGGCTCATATGCGGGCTCATGCGGTCCATGCGGCTCATGCGGCCCATGCGGTCCATGCGGCCCGGCTGCTGCTGCTGCTGCCGCATGGAGGGCTACGCTGACTGTGCAGATTTCAAATCGGTTATGGAAAGGGTGAATCAATGCAATTAATTCAGATCCTATCTTTGTGGGATTTAAATTAATTTCGTTACTATCTTTGTGGGATTTGAATTAATTCAGTTCCTATCTTTGTGGGATTAGAATTAATTCGTTGCTATCTTTTTGTGATTTGATTCAATCTTTCCATAACTGAAGAGGCGGCTAGGGTTTCCACCCTCTCTCTATATATACTCTCTTCTGGCCTCCTTTGTGGGGACTACGAAAATACAAGTTAGAAAAGGAGAAAGAGAGAGAGAGTTGCTGCAGCCATTGCAAGTCCATCCGAGAAGTCTGAACAGAGGTGACTTCGAGCGTTCCACAAGTTCTTCAACTTGCTGGTTCCTGGAAGCAGATCGTGTGGGGCGAATCTTGCTTTGAGCAACGGTGTTTTGACACCCCAGCATTGTTCTTCTTCTCATCTCTCTCTAGTTTTATTGTAACTCGTTCTGTCCCAATTGCAACACGTTTGCAAGGAAGAACGAGAGATCTTCTCTTCTCTTTTTCCCTCCTTCAGATTATAATTTGGCTCTTTGATTTATTGTACCATCGTAGACCTTGAGTTTGATCACTGCAAAGTTTTTGTGTGACATCTCAGATCTCGATTGCATCTGTTTTTCCATCTTTGATCAAGCCCCGGGACTAACAATCTCAAAGCAAGATCCGTATAGATGGAAAACATTAATGCTTCGCTCCTCCAATCGGACTTCTGCAAGTTGGAAAAGTTCGATGGAGAGCACTATCAAGTCTGGAAGAGAAAGGTGTACCTAACTCGTCAACTGAAAGACGTTGATCATGTTCTGTTGGAGGAAGAACCCTCTGTTCCAGACACTGGATCTACTGCCGCCATCAACGCGGCTACCAAACTCCAGGCCAAGTGGAGAAGAGAAAATAGCATCTGCAGGCTTCTCATCCTGAATGCTATGGAGGACTCTCTGGCAGAATCCTACTCAAAGAAGGAACTTGCCAAAGACATATGGGAGTCTGTAGAAAATCTGTATGAAGAAGATAAGAACAGGAGCAAAATATTTATGGTTGAAAAAATCACAAATTGCTCTTTGAGGATGAAAAGTCCATGCTGCCACAGGTGAAGGAATTTCTGAAGCTGCGTCAGAAACTGGAAGACGAAGAGATGCCCCTTCCCGACAAGTTTGTCGTCGGAGGGATCGTCTCAAAACTTCCTGCTGGATGGAGTACCTTCTATGCAAGGATGCACAGAAAGAAGCTAGACATTAGCTTGGGAGATCTACTTCAAGAGATCCATGTTGAGGACGAGATGCGTTCTCAACAGAAGGTGGACACTCTGTCCAAACAGTTGGCTAAAGCCAATCTTGTGCAGACGAGAGTTTCCAAGGGAAAGCTGACGGCTTCTCATCCCAAGAAGAAGGACTTCACTAATCTGAAAGTGAAGGGTCCTTCATTCAAGCAACAGAAGACTAAGTCCCACGTGACTTGTTACAATTGTGGCAAGAAAGGCCACTACAAGAGTGAATGCAGATCTAAGCCTAAACAATCAGAGAAAGGTGAGCCTAATAAGGTTTCATTGGTTTCTAACATTGTTGCTATGATTGGACAGGTCACAACTATGGGGGTTGACTCTGACTGGTGGATAGACACTGGTGCGACTTGCCATGTCTGTTCTGACAAAGAATGGTTCGTCACGTACCAGCCGACATCTGAGAAAGTTGTCATGGCGAACCAGGCCCAAGCTGAAGTACTGGGGATTGGGACTGTGGAGCTGAAACTCACTTCTGGGAACACTCTGACGCTTCAAGGAGTGAAGCATGTTCCTGCGATTGCCAAGAACCTAATATCTGGGAGCCTGCTCTGCAACGCAGGCTTGAGGATGGACATCAACGCTGGTCAAATGGTTATGTCCAAGAAAGGAACATACTTCGGGAAGGCTTATCAAATCAAAGGAATGTTTAAAATTCAGCTTGTCAACCAGTTTGATGACATTAATGCAGTTGCATTTTCTGATTATTCTCTTGAGTTGTGGCATAAGAGACTAGGACATGTTCATAGTAAAAGAATCAACAAAATGTCTAGTCTAGGACTTATCTCCAAATGTGGGGGTAAGGTGGAGAAGTGTGAAGTGTGTGCTCAGACGAAGATCACAAGGAAACTCTTTCATCGGGTCAATCGAAGCACAGATCTTCTGGAGTTGGTGCACTTCGATATCTGTCACTTCAAACATTTCTCCACGAAGGCCGGGATGAAGTATTTCATAACCTTCATCGACGACTTCTCAAAATACGCGTTCGTCTACTTGCTCAAGTCCAAAGATGAAGCTTTCGAGAAGTTCAGAGAGTTCAGGGCCGAGGCTGAACGGCAGACTGGACAACAACTCAAGAGGCTGAGAAGTGATCGAGGTGGGGAGTACAGGTCTCATGAATTCGTATCGTTCTGCAAAGAACATGGAATCATATGCGAGACTACTGCTCCATATTCTCCTCAATCCAACGGAGTAGCAGAGAGGAAGAACCAGACATTAACAGAAATGATGAATTCTATGCTGCTCACTGCAGGTCTTCCAAAATGCTACTGGGGAGAAGCTGCAGTAACGGCCACTTTCATTCTGAATAGAGTGCCATATGCAACTTCAGACGTAACTCCTCATGAACTCTGGTTCAAAGTCAGACCCAACTTAAATGTCATTCGAGTGTGGGGGTATCTGGCATATGTGAAGCTTCCAGATCTGAAGATTCAGAAGCTGGGGACAAGGACTACGAAGGCTATCTTCTTGGGGTATGCCGAGAAGAGTGATGCTCGAAGATTTCTTGATATTAAATCAAATCATATTATCGAATCTCGCGATGCTGAATACTTTGAAGACAAGTTCGCAAAAGACAAAAACATTATTCTTTTGGACATTCCGGAAAATGTTGTAGGTACTAATGAGACTGAAATCTCATACGAGCCAGTAGTCCAAGAAAAAGCTGTTGTTGATGAAACAACTCTTGCACCAGAACTCGCCGAGCCGTCAGCTAAGCGAGCGAGGAGACCGAAAGATTTCGGAGATGACTTTGTCACCTATCATGTGGAAGCAGATCCGCTTACCTATGATGAGGCGATGAAGACCAGAGATGCTATCTTCTGGAAGAAGGCAGTGAATGACGAGTTTGACTCTATCACCTCCAATAACACATGGGTGTTGGTAGATCTACCTGAAAGAGAAAAGCCTATTGGATGTAAATGGATCTTCAAGAAAAAGATGAAGGCAGATGGAACTATTGACAAGTTCAAGGCCAGGCTGGTCGCCAAGGGATTTTCTCAGAAACAGGGGATAGACTACTTCGACACGTACGCTCCAGTAGCTCGGATGACCACCATCAGGATGTTAATCGCTCTAGCAGCTATACATAAGTTGGTGATACATCAGATGGATGTAAAGACAACATTCCTGAATGGGGAGCTGACCGAAGAGATTTACATGCAACAGCCAGATGGATTTGTCGTCAAAGGTCTTGAAGACAAAGTCTGCAAGTTGGTGAAATCATTATATGGTTTGAAGCAAGCTCCCAAGATGTGGCATGAGAAGTTTGACAAAGTTATTAGGTCAAACGGCTACAGAGTCAGCGAGACGGACAAATGTGTTTACACAAAGTTCGCTGATGGAAGAGGAGTCATCGTTTATCTGTACGTGGACGACATGCTAATCCTAGGTACGGATATAGGCTGTGTCACAGAGACAAAGAAGTTCCTCTCAACCAAGTTCAGTATGAAGGACTTGGGGGATGCAGATGTCATCTTGGGCATAAAGATCATCCGGACAGACACTGGAGTAGCGCTGTCACAAACTCACTATATTGAGAAGATGCTCACACGCTATGGGTATAAGGATCTTCCAGGGATCGATACGTCATACAGGTGTGATCAGAAGCTGAAGCCAAACTCGAGGGAAAGCGTCAGGCAGCTGGAGTATTCTAGCGTTATCGGAAGTTTGATGTACGCAACTACTGCCACAAGGCCTGACATAGCTTTCGCCGTGGGAATGCTGAGTCGGTTCACAAGCAACCCAGGGGTTGAGCACTGGAAAGCTGTGAAGCGAGTAATGAGATATCTCAAGAAGACTCAGACATATGCACTGCACTACAACGGATATCTGACAGTAGTGGAAGGCTTCAGTGATGCTAGCTGGTGTTCAGAAGTGGAAAGCGAGAGATCCACAGGTGGATATGTTTTTTCCTTGGATGGAGCTGCTATATCGTGGAAGTCGAAGAAGCAGACAATACTCACTCGTTCCTCCATGGAATCTGAATTCTATGCACTTGAAACTGCAGCAGATGAAGCAGAATGGCTTCGGAAGCTCATATATGATCTTCCAGTGGTTGGGGCTCAAATACCGGCGATACCGATATACTGTGACAACCAGGCGACTGCGGCGGTGGCATCAAATGACCTCTTCAACGGAAAGAAGAGGACTGTGCGGTTGAAGCACAGGGCAGTACACGATCTTATCAAAAGAGGTGTAATTGCAGTGGTTGATGTTCGAAGTCAGGAGAACCTGGCAGATCCGTTCACAAAGGTCCTCAAGCGCCAGCTGGTCGAAGACACAGCTTGTAAAATGGGCTTGAAGGCATTCTGATAGTGTGTCTTTGTAATCCTACCATAAAGTTTTTTGCTATTAGTTCAAAGAGAAATCTACTAGGCATCTAACTTTGGGTTCAAAGGAGGATCACTGACTGGAAAACTATCAGGTAACGGTGGGTACTTGTTCTATGGAACATGGAAGGGATACGGACCCATAACCACTGTTGTCTACTATGTATTTTTCTGCGGAAAAACAGATCCTGTGGAAGGTTGGCTTAAACGCCTTAATGAGTTCTCAGGCAGAGTGAATGTCTGGTGTGCTTTACAGGAAGCATGGTAGAGCAGCACTACAAGGAGTGAAACTCCATGCTACAGTGGGATGACTCCACCATGAGGTTCCCAGGTAGGGGTAATGCCTCGGCTTTGCAAGCCAAGTCATAGCGGCATAGCACCGCAAATAGGCAGGTAGCCTAATGCTGTATGACGTAATTAAAGAGTTGTAGACAGCACTACAAAGGGGAGGATGGCCCCATGTTACAGTGGTACGACACCACGATGAGGTACCCAGGTAGGGATAAAGCCTCGGCATTGCAAGCCATGTCGTTGCGACGTAACACCGCAAGGAAGCCTTAGGCTTCATGCTGGGTAGTTTGGCACTACAAAGAGGCTTGTGACCTCATGCTACAGTAGTATGACACTACGATGAGGTTTCCAAGTAGGGGTAATGCCTCGGTTTTAGGCCATGTCATCGCGGCGTAGCACCGCAAGGAAGCGCAAGGCTTCATGCCATATGTCTTTAATAAAGAACTCACCTATAGTGTATGAAAAGAGATATCAGGCCGTCTCTTGAGGGTAAACTTGTAGACGCCCAAAATTATACACTGAAACCAGGCTGGTACAGGGCCTTTAATGTGCAGCCAGAAGCACACGTAACTACACTTTGTGAGTGGGAAGAATTGCAATTGTGGTGCAGAATTCAAGGCGTAGTCCATTCTTGTATCACATTGTTATTTAACCCATGCGGGAAGATTCAAGTCGTCAGCGACATCTATCCTAATGCAAAATAGACAGTTACTGTGGGGAACGCTCAACCCTGGACACATATATATGTTGTGATATGTGGGGGATTGTTGGTGCTTTATTTATATGGAGAGAGCTTGCTCTCAACATGCCTTGTAAAATTTTAGTCCCACATTAGAAAAGCACCATGAGTTATCTCAACATATATACTTGGGTGTGTTGTTGAGAGATGCACATGGGGTGGTGACCCTAAGGAGGGAACCATGTGGTGATTTTACTAGGAGGTAAGAATAAGGCTCCAAGGATTAAGCATTAATGCTTTTATCATTCTCTTGGATTAATTCCACTTGGAGCTAAGTCCCAAAGGAGCTTAGCGACTCGGACTCGGACTCGGACTCGGGCTCGGGCTCATGGGCTCATGAGGCGTAATGTGGCATTTTGTTGGCGCACTTTGTACTTAGCACGTCAGCAGTCATGCGGTCTTTATGCGGCTCATATGCGGCCATACGGTCTTATGCGGCATGCGGCTCATATGCGGCCTCATGCGGCTCATGCGGCCATGCGGTTCATGCGGCTCATACGGTCCATGCGGTCCATGCGGCTCATACGGCTCATGCGGTCCATACGGCTCATGCGGCTCATGCGGTCCATGCGGTCCATGCGGCTCATGCGGCTCATGCAGTCCATGCGGCTATGCGGTCCATGCGGCTCATGCGGCCTATGCGGCCCAAGCGGTCCATGCGGCCAGGCTGCTGCTGCTGCTGCCGCATGGAGGGCTACGCTGACTGTGCAGATTTCAAATCGGTGATGGAAAGGGTGAATCAATGCGATTAATTCAGATCCTATCTTTGTGGGATTTGAATTAATTTCATTACTATCTTTGTGAGATTTGAATTAATTCAGTTCCTATCGTTGTGGGATTAGAATTAATTCGTTGCTATCTTTTTGTGATTTGATTCCATCTTTCCATAACTGAAGAGGCGGCTAGGGTTTCCACTCTCTCTCTATATATACTCGCTTCTGGCCTCCTTTGTGGGGACTACGAAAATACAAGTTAGAAAAGGAGAAAGAGAGAGAGTTGCTGCCGCCATTGCAAGTCCATTCGAGGAGTCTGAACAGAGGTGACTTCGAGCGTTCCACAAGTTCTTCAACTTGCTGGTTCCTGGAAGCAGATCGTGTGGGGCGAATCTTGCTTTGAGCAACGGTGTTTTGACACCCCAGCATTGTTCTTCTTCTCATCTCTCTCTAGTTTTATTGTAACTCGTTCTGTCCCAATTGTAACACGTTTGCAAGGAAGAACGAGAGATCTTCTTTTCTTTTTTTCCCTCCTTCAGATTGTAATTTGGCTCTTTGATTTATTGTACCATCGTAGATCTTGAGTTTGATCACTGTAAAGTTTTTGTGTGATATCTCAGATCTCGATTGTATCTGTTTTTCCATCTTTGATCAAGCCCCGGGACTAACAATATATATATATATATCTCAGAAGGCTACTTGGAAGTTTTTACGGAGGGCCTCTCTAGCAGACAGGATGGTACGGCTCAGTTCCATCTGGTGCACCGGTTCAAGGCCACGAAGAGATCCTTACGAAGCTGGGTGCAGGTTTTGCCCAAGACTTCGCTAGACGACAAGGAGGCAGAGCTCCGGTCCATCCAGCAGGATATACAATCTGACATGATGAATAGGGATCTGACGGCGAGAAAGAAGGAGCTGATAGGGGAAGTCAACATCCTGCGTCTCCAGAAGGAGGTTATTGCGGCACAGCGCGCTAAATGCTCCTGGCTGAAGGATGGTGACCGTTATACCAAGTTCTTCTATGATGTCATTCGGACCAGACAGCGATAGCCTGGATGTCTGCAGGGCTTGTGGCTGTTGGAATAATCTCGCAGCATCTTGCTTGTAACTAGGCCTGTGATAACCCTAGTTAGTTAAAGTATCAAGCCGTACTTATTGCTTGGCCGTGATTGTTGGATGAGGCATAATCAGTCTAGTCTTGTCTTGATCCTGTACAAGATTGTTACATATCCTGATTTTTTGTCGATAAATTGTGGAAGAAACCAAGTTCTGTTCAGATGAAGGGTTACAACCCCGGTCCTTGTTTGGTTTACGGGTTGTAACCTGGTTATCTGAATAGTCCCATGGTTATCTCATCTTATATTACCTGTCATGCTTTTCCTTAATTACTGTCTTTTATTTAATTATATTCTTGTGCTAATTGCTGGTTTTAGTTCCTAAGTGAAGCCTCCTTTGTGGCACTTGCTCTTTCTGGGGTCTGACCCAGCTGGTTTTGTATGGCCAGATTTTGGAGCAGCTCCAGAGGATCTACCGACCTTCCAGCCAGATGGTGACCACTAGACGGAATCCTGGCAACGAGTGAGTTATTTTGGCTCTCCCACTCTATTGTAAAATTATTCTTTTGAGACGTTTAGCCGGCGAGCACGTGTTAGCTCGATTGTACCTTTATTTATTGTCTGCCTACGGGCTGTAACATGATTGACAGATCCTAGGGTTGATCATGTATGACTAAAACTCTTGCTAGTCTTCACATTTTGTAACGACTAGTTTTATGAGCAACTAAATATGTAATGTTTGGGACGCCTTACTATTGTATATTTGGTGATCTTACATCTTGTAACATTTACTTACTTGCTTGTGATTGGGATACTAGGCTTGTTGTTGACCATAGAAGACTGATGGATTGTAGTTAAACCCTCATATATTTAGACAGCCGTGACCGTATGGTGAGATGGATTCCATTTCATTATACGTTGCTGGCTATGTTCGCCCCCGCTCTCCAGTATTCTGGTTCTGGGGCGTTACATGGTTTAAGTGGTGGCCCATGCAAGGTCTTGTAAATCAAGATATGTGAGGGTTTACCAAATAGATGTCTCAATCAGTACTCTCCCTTGATCTTTGCCCGTATCCTCTGAATCCCTGAAATTCTTGTCCTGATCACATGCTTGCATCTTTGATCAGTCCTGGTCCTTTCTTATTGTTCCCTATGTCATCTTCTTCAGCAACATTGTACCTGGCCTTGCCGATCAGCAAGAGGAGCACCTCCCGTGGACCAGCAGTAACCTGGGGATCAAGCCCAGCATTCAGGAGTAGCCTCCAAAGTCGTGCCTACTGGATAAGAGCCACCAGTTCAGCCCGTCTAGCCTGCAGAGCCTGATGATGGCACTTTGGTAGGTCTTATCAGATCATTGTTAGCTTATCAAGATCGTCGAGGTGATATATTGCACCAGACAGTACAAGATGCTCAGAACAGAGGAGGTCATCATGGGAACAGTGCAGCGAAAAGTTTCAAGTGCCTGAACCTCCATTCTTCGATGGCAGCGAAGATGCTATTGCTGCTGATGCATAGCTTAAGGACACTGAGGTCATTCTAGAAGCAGCCAGGACCCCAGAAGACGAGAAGGTGGTCGTGGTGCGCCTGCAGTTACTGGATCTTACCCGCAGCTGGTGGACGGCGCAGGCTGTGGGATTAGTGGCCCCTATTTTATGGGCAGTATTCAGAGAGAGATTCCAGACCAAGTACTTCGATGCGGTAGCTCGGTACGATCTACAGACCAAGTTCACCAATCTAAAGCAGATGGACAGGACGGTCGACGGATATACGGCCGAGTTTTTCAGGCTTAGTCGGTTTGCTCCCACCTTGGTGGAGATCGAGTTCGATAGAGCCCAGCGGTTTCAGCAGGGACTCCACTTAGAGATTTTGTTGGCGGTGGAGCAGTTTGAGCATCAGACTTTTGATGCGGTATTGAAGGCAGCTAGGAGGCATGAGTATACCTTCCAAAGGATAGTGGACAGGACCCGAGGTCGGAAGAGATCTCACGGCCAGATGACCCAGTCTTCAGCACCAGCCCTGGCAGCTAGGGCTATGACTATTGGAGTTCCCCGAAGGGCAGATTCGGTTACGTCGGTTCAGCATTCGATACCGACGTTCCCTCAGCAACAGAAGCAGAAGCAGTCTTCCGTAATGGGCCGCACTCATTGTGGAAAGCCAGGACATGTGGTAGCAGAGTGTCGCAGAGCACAAGGATTGTGCTTGGCTTGTGGAGTACCGGACCACAAGATAGGATCCTGCCCGAATAGGGTCAGTTCATCATCGGCCCAGACTAGTCCCTCGGTAAGGGGACCAGCACCAATGCAGCACCAATGCAGCAGCAACAGCAGTACCAGCCTCCGCGGCCATTGTCGCCTTAGGCACAAGTCTTCCAGCAGCAGAGGCCCCAGCAGTCTGCCCTGGTCCAAGCTCAGATTCAGAATCGACAGAGAGGTTCCTAGCAGGATGTCTTTCCTCTTCCTCATGCCTTCAAATTCTTTGCTTGCATGATTGATTATTTGATTGATTGCTTAATATAGCTTGTCCTTGCATCTCTAGCCTCTTGATTAAATTCCGAGGACGGAATTCTTTTAAGGTGGGTAGAGTTGTAATGCCCATGGTTTGTATTACGTATTTCGGTATACATGTACGTATTTTGACTCATATTGCATGTTTCCTGGCTTGGTTCGGCTTGTTTGGGTTGGCTTGGTTCGGTTTGGGTTAGCATGAACCCCTACCTACCACCACCACCCTTATTTATATTGTAGAAGCATGGAAAAGCCCATGCGGCTCAGACAGAAAGAGCCTCATGCAGCTCAGGAATCCATTAGAAATTTATGCGGTTCAAAAGAGCCTCATGCGGCTCGGATAGCTCCATGCGGCTCAGGAAGGAGCCACATGGCCCAAAGCAGTTTGCCTCTACAGCTGGCCATAAAGCAACCGCCTTATTAAATGTACTGACGGCAGCTCTGACAAAGAGGCGAAGTGACAACTTTGACATAAAGCTGAACTGACAGCTCTGACATGAAGGCGTGCTCCTAGGGAAAAGAAGAAAATCTTTTATATAGCTGGCATGATCCGCCAAGTCCCAAAGCTCCTTATGCGGCTGCCACCCCTATGCGACTGCCATCTTCATGCGGCTGCCCTCTTCATGCGGCAGTCTCCTTCATGCGGCTGTCACCTTCATGCGGCTGCCTCCTTCATGCGGTCGCCACCCTCATGCGGCTGCTACCTTCATGCGGCTAGGATCGTGGGGGCCACCCGTATGCGGTTTACTTAGAGGCCTCACTCATGCGGCTCTGTCAGGACGTCCCACTTACGACAGTTGAGACACGTGGCAGTCCTCATGACAGTTGAGACATGTGGCGGCCCTCATGACAGTTGAGACACGTGGCTGTCTTATCCCCTCAAAGTTATGGCTGCTAGCAAATCATAACAAACCAGATTTAGTACAATCATCATAATTACCCGGATCAAATCAAATTTATTATAATTAAACAGATTGAACACGTGGCAGAAGATCCGATCTTGTCATAATAAATCACGAAGATTCGTAGCAATCAAGATTAATTGCCCATATGGATTTGGCGCAATCAACATTAACTGTCCAGATTTGTTGCAATCAAGATTAATGGCCCAGATTAATTACCAACAAAACAGGATCAAGGAAAATGAGAATTAATCCCCAAACCGTCGACTTTTCAAGGAACAATTATTGTAAACCCTAATGATCACACCCCACTCCTATAAATAGCAAGGTGCCATTCCCTTGTAAAAAAAAGACAGAGACACAGAGAGAGGGAGACCCCCCCGACTGAAAGCACAGAGAGACAAAGACATGCACAGAAGAGTCTCCCCACACATTCTGAGAGCATTTCTTCATCGGAGCCAAGGCTACGTTCGATCGTCCAAGGAGTAAGGCAGAGCTGCCGTCGCTTTTTCGAGCCTCTACCGTCACCCCCCAGAATAAAAAATAAACAATCGTACTTAGATTGCTGTACCTAGGTTTTCATTCCTAGGCTTTCTTTGTACGAGCGAGTTTGTATTGTGAGTCTAAGTTCAGTCCTCCTATAAAATTGTTCTGCACTTTTACAATCAATGGCAAACACGATGGCGACTCTGCTGGGGACTAACTTCTTTACGGTTGAGGAGTTGGTGACGCAATCGGACGCAGCCAAACTTGGCTCCACGCATCAGATGCTGGTCGCCCGGTTCGACCAGCAGGCGTTTGAAGAAATGCTCTCCGACGAGAGCGCTGGCCCGGTCCAGCGGTGAGTCCGCACGAAGAAGGCCCGCAAGGAGTGGAGACCCAAATCGTTCGCTTCTCCCTCAGCTCTCGAAGAAGTATTCTCTGTTGCCCAAAATGGCGGAGAAGACTCTCATGCAGCCCCACTTCAGGCCATAGAGGACTCTGTTGTCCCCAAGTCCGGCAAAGGAAAACACTATGATGCTGGACTTGTAGGGGCAAAGAGAAACTCTGTGCGGTCCAAGAAGAAGCCGCATAAGGGCGTCGGCCACATGAAAACTCATGCGGCCACAAAAGCCAGCCGCATGAAGGAGGCTCATACGGCCACGACTTCCAACCGCATGAAGGAGCCTCATGCGGCCACGACTGCCAACCGCATGCAGATGCTTATGCGAACACCGCTCCTAGCCGCATACAGAAGGATCATGCAGCCACACATACCAGACGCATGCAGACAGCCTGCACGGCCACCAAATCCAGCCGCATATCATCTGCTCCATGCGGCTAACGGTCAGTCTTCGATCGCCTCTCAGGCGATCCTGACCCCAGATGCTCTCATTTGCCAGTCTCTGTGGACTCTTCCTACTATGCAATCTCAGGTGCTAGAAGAAAAAAGTCTCGGGCAGCGCGGGCTCGTCGAGCTCAAACAGCTGTCCTAACTTCTGACTATCAGGGCATCCCGCTGACTATTACGTGGGCCCCTGATGGAAAGTTGTATAAAACTATCCGTGTCCAGCTCCCGGCGGCCAACGAACGAGATAGTTATCAAGAATCTCCTAACAATGATCAGGGGCGAGTACTCTTACTACCCCCACACTAGGGAGCAGGCAGGATGCCAACACACTCATGTGCTCGGGACTTCCGGACCCACAAAATAAGTGACTTGCGTAACGTGATTCTTCACAAACGTAAGAAAAGAGACGAAGATTTGGTGTACAGAGAGTTCTGTCAGGGACATCAATGCACCCAAGTCATTGTCAACTGCTGCTGCAACAATGCGACAGTACAAGAAGACCGGTGGTCCGTCTTCCAACGGCTGCAACACCCCACCTGAGAAGACGAGCCGCTTCTTGTCACCTCCTGCAATTCTGCTCACAAGATCCCTGGTAGCAGAAGAGGGAAGAAAACAAACATCTCCAAGCGGTTGTCCACGACCGTTACGGGAGGAGTTTTCCAAGGTACTCGCTCAAAGACGAAATCTGCCACACTTGGAGGTTCATCGTCCGCATCTCTAGGAGGCACTAGAACCGGGGGTAGCACTCCTCCAAACATCCACGACAATCCGGCGTTCTAAGAAGATAATCCAGGGGAAACGGTTCATCCAATAGATACGGCAGATCCCGACGTCCCCAAGGACGTCCACAACTCCTAAGACGAGGCAAGCTCTGAAGATGGGGGTATCACTCCTTCTGAGTCCGAACCAGAGGAGAACATTCCCACATACCCTGACGACTTCTCTGTACAGGGGTATGACTCAGAGGGCATGTCCTCCACCGTTCCTGCCATCTCTCCTCATGTAAGGACGGTGTTCATGACGGACAGCAACCAAGATGGTCCCAGTGATCGCCAACGCATCGACACTATGGAAGCCATATTGCATACCTTGGTCAAGTCCATAGACGAGATCAAAGCAGCCCTTCCAACTCTGCAAGGGAGAACACTTGGCCAAACAAACGTAGGATCCGCGATCAATGCGGACTCGAACTCAGTCGCACCAAACCCGGGTGATAATCCTCTTAAAATATCGGCCCCCACTGCTACAGACGAGGCCAGGGAGGCAAGGAGAGAGGTCCAGGATCTTCGGGCCATGTTCCATGCCCGAGAAAACTGCTAGGACCTCAGGATACGACAACCGTATCCTGCTGCATGGAGAGATGTGCCCTTCCCACCTAGATATAAACCATTTAACATCAATCCATATGACGGGAAGACATCTGCAAGTAGGTACATCACGTACTTCGAAGTCACAACCGACCATCTGCCTCATAACGACGCCATCCTTACGCGGTTGTTCATCGGGGCACTGGAGGGGGTCGCCTTCGACTGGTACCGCAACTTGCCGGACAACTGCATCCATTCCTTCGTTGGCTTCAAACGTATATTCCTGGAGAGGTTCTACGAAGTAGGACAAGACGTGACAATGTCCACCCTCATGGACGTTATTCAGGGAGAAAAGGAGCTGATAAGGAACTATATCGAGCGGTTTCACCAAACCGCAATGAAGTTGCCTTCCGGTAACCCTGATTCCTCCTTGATTGAAATTTGCCAAAAGAGGCTGCTTCCCACAATCAGCCTCTGGATGGGCGAAAGTCAGTTTAAGGATTGGAAGACTTTCATTATCAGCACCCTAACACCAACAGCAACAATGGTGGTAACCCCTCCAACAATCGAGACAACAAGGGCAAACAAGCTATGGTGGCCGACACAGCTCCGAAGCTTGAACCGAAGCCGGCAGAAAAGCAGTGGCCTCAGATGACCTATTCCTTCGAGGACGGCCATGTCAAGCCCATCTTGGACATGCTCATACAAGGAGGTCGAATTCAGCTCCCTCCTCCAAGACGTGAACCTCGTCCTGCAGAAATGGAGATCCCCAAGTATTGCTACTACCATCGCTATGTCCACCATGCTACACAAGACTGCTACCAATTGAAGCGATACATCCAGCATCTTATCGACTCTAAGGCCTTGGCCATTGATTTCGAAGAGGTGACCGTAGCAGCCAACATGGTGTCAGTACAATTTGGCAGCTTTCCTCCGACAAAGACTCAAGATGGAGTAGTGCCCGTCCCCAGAGCAAGGATGGAGGTCGCTAACCTTCCACCTCTCCAAAACCAGGCTGCTGGTCTAGTGCCCCTAACCACATCACGAGGGGAGTGTTTGCCATTGATTATAAAAGAACAAAATAATTATATGGGAGGACTGGACTTCTACTTCACAATACAAACTTGCTCGTACAAAGAAAGCCTAGGGACGAAAACCTAGGTACAGCAATCTAAGCACGATTGTTTAGTTTTGATTCTGGGGGTTACGGTAGAGGCTCGGGAAAGCGACGGCCGCTCTGCCTTACTCCTTGGACGATCAGACGTAGCCTTGGCTCCGATAAAGAACTGCTCTCAAGATCGGAAGACTCTTCTGTGTGCGCCTTTGTCTCTCTGTGTGTCCAGCCGGGTGGAGAGGATCTCTTTTGCAAGGGAATGGCACATTGCTATATTTTTTTGTTTTGGATCGGGGATCCTTTTATAAGGGAATGGCACCTTGCTATTTATAGGAGTGGGGTGTCATCATTAGGGTTTGCAATGATTACCCTAAAAAAGTCGACGGCTTGGGGATTTAATTGCCATTTTCCTTGATCCTATTTTGTGGGCAATTAATCTGGACCACTAATCTTGATTGCAACGAATCTGGACAATTAATGCTGATTGTGTAAAATCCGTATGGGCAATCAATGTTGATTGTCATGAACCTTGGGAAGCTCGGATCTCCTGCCACGTGTTTAATCCGCATGATTGCAATAAATCTATTTTGATTCGGGTAATTATGATGATTGCACTAAATCTGGTTGTTGGGATTTGTTGATAACTCTTGATTGATTTAGTGCCACATGGGAAACTGATCTTCTGCCACGTGTCATAATCGCGAGCCACAGTCGCATGAGGGCAGCTTCTTAGGTTTTGAACCGCATGAAGGTGGCAGCTGCATAGGTGTAGCCTCCGAAATCTGAGCCGTATGGGGGTAGTTTCCAATTGAGCCGCATAGGACTAGCCACGTGTCAAGGCTGTATGGGCATGGCCTCTCAATATTTGAGCCGCATAGAAATGATTCCCACGATCCGAGCCGCATGAGAACAGCGGCCGCATGGGGTGACTTCTTAGGATTGGAGCTGCATGACGAGGGTCCTCATGCTCCAAGCCTCATGAGAGCATCAGCCGCATGGGGTGGTGGCAGCCGCATAGGGAGCTTTGTAGTTGGTGGATCGTGCCAGCTGCATAGGAGATTTTCTTCGTTTCCCGAGGAATACGCCGTCATGTCGAAGTTCATCATTTCAGTTTTAATGTCAGAGTTATCACTTTATGTCAGAGCATTTAATGGGAGCAGTCACTTTATGGCCAGCTGTAAAGGCAAGCTGCATAGGGTCACGTGCTTCTTTCCTGAGCCGTATGAGGCTATTGAAGAGTTTCTGAGCCGCATGAGGCTCCGATAGATTCTGTAACACCCAATTTTCCAGAAGAGGGTAATTTTAAAATTTTGTAATTATAATTATTATTTAATTATATTTATTTTATATTATAATTTTTAGTGATTTTTAATTATTTTTAAACTATTTAATTTCATGACCTGTGATTTTTGGTATTTTGCTAGTGAACAGTAGAGACTACCTACCCTAGAGCCTAGCCATATGATTAGGGTATTTTTAACATTTTTGGGGTTATTTGATTTTATTATAATTTATTTAAATTTATGGGAATTTTAGAATTTATTTTTGAATTATTTGAATGAGGGTTGACTAGGTTGACTTAACTAGCAATGACCTTGGTAGCCTAACCTAGATTGGACCTAACCTAGATGGGTCATAACTAACTTAGTGAGCCACTTTGAGAATTAGATGGGTTGATTAGGGGGTTGAGTCAAGTTTAGTTACGGTTAAGTGATTTGCAAGAAACTAGGATATAACCCTTTTTTCTAGGCCATCTATTTCCCTTGATTCAATCCTAGCCATAGGATGAAACCTAAAAACCCTAACCCTAACTATTATGACCAGCCAAGAGACCCCCCTTGCCTATATAATGTCTCTATGGGGATTTGTGCCTCTTTCTTCAATAGTTCTTCATTTTTTAAGGAAATAGGTAAGCCTTCATTAATTTCTTCCTAGTTTAATCAATAGGACTCCTTTTTGATTGGAATTTCCTCCATTAGGATCTAATCAATGTTCTCTTACTGTTTGTTGTGTTTAACCTCAGCTTTGGGGCAATTTGGAGAAGTTTGCTAGCAAGAGGAACCCCCCATTTGAGGCTTTTCTTGTATTTTGACATCAATAGGTAAATCAATGTAAATACCATTAAAATTCTAGTTTCTTTGCATGTAGACCTAGCCCTAAGTGTCCTGGTCCTATAGGTATGCCTAGACCTAGGTTTTGTGTCCATTTCGTGTCCTAAATGGACAAGTATCAGCCTATAGACCTAGGTGTTTGATGAAATGTCCCAAAGGACATTTCGGTTGAATTTTAAGATAGTGTTTGAATAGAAAATTAGGGTTTGATCTCGCTTGTGTGATTCTTATGTTCTGAACACGTTTTCGTGTTGTGTCGTGTCGGATTTTGGACGCGGACATGCGGTCGTGCACACGCGCGAGCAGGCAAGGAGCTTGCCCTGCTGCTCGGGTGGCATTGCTCTATGCACACGCCACTTTGGCTCTTGAAACTCAACACACACGTTGTGTCCATGACTGACACGAGGTTCCTCAAGTTGCACGAGTCCTCGTGTCTTGTCGGACATAGGGGTGCAACTCGGGCGGGCTAAACCCGAACCCGATCGGGTAAACCCGTTAATGGGTTGGGTTGGAGTTGAAGATATTCGGGTTCGGGCTTGGGCTCGGGTTAAAATATTTGAACCCGATCAAAAATCGGGTTGGGCTTGTGTTCATCTGTTGGGTAACCCGAAGAGCCCGAAACCCGACATATATATAATTTATATATATATTGTTTCATATTACTTAAATAAAAAGTTTAAATTATAATTTTTTTCACCCGAACTCTTCAACTCCTTGTCCTAAATCTCATTTCAGTTTTATTTTGTAATGATTGAGGCTTGATTGCTATTTGATTATGCATTTAATATTACTCTTGTTTAAAATTATTTCAAATATCATATTAGAGTCCGATAAACCCGATGGACCCGAGCCCAACCCGATCCTCCGGGCTTGGTCTTGAGCTTCATATGTTGAACCCGAAGTCGGGTCGAGCTTGGGTTTGGGCTAGGCTTACGATCTATCGGGTTGGGCTCGGGTTGACCTCAAACCCGACCCAACCCGCCCGAGTTGCACCCCTAGTTGGACACGTATTCGTGTGTGCATGGGTTCGTCACTGTACAGTCCAGGACAGTGCTGATTTGATTCACTGTTTTATTCGATTCTGAATGCTGTTAACAATGTTTTTAATTGCTATATTAATCCTAATTATGATATATAACCTATGTTAGATTTAGTACATGTTAATTTAGGTTTTTAATATGATATTGGGTTTCGAATGGGGCTATTGGCATGTTTCCTGAAACTTCACTGATACTTGGTTTTCTAGTTTATTCCTAACCAAATTCTCTGATTAATTTGATGTTTCAATACCTGTTATTTCCCCACAAGTTTATAGTTCATGTTTATTTCATGTTTTACTTTCGAATTTGACTTGTTGGGTGTGTTTTCATTTAACTGATTAAGACATGAGATTTTGGGGTTTGTTTTGATAAGAGTTGGCTCCCATAATACTGTTAATTCATGGTGGAACTGTTTTTAACTAAGTTTGAAACTGGTTATTACATTGTTTTGTGTGATGTTGGTTCATTCCTTTATGATGCAACTGCTAATGCTTTCAATGTAAATATGTGAGTGTAATGGGCTGTAAATTGTTGGTGTGTTTTACTGTTAATCTGAAACTGAGTTTTTCCATTACATGAGAGATAAATTAATTTCCCTTCCTTTTGAATTGACTGATAACCTGAGAATGTACATTGTTGAACTGTAAACTATTTTACTGAGATTTTGACTTGGGTTGAATGTAAACTGTAGACTGAATGGTCTTAAACCTGAAATATAATCTCTGAAATACTGAATTCATGATAAACCTGAGTTCTGATTCCTTAAGGCTGAGATCAAGTGAATGCTTAATTCATGTTAGACTGTCTATGTGATTACTTGAACTGTCAACTAGAAATTGATTTCCTTTCCTTTTTGCAATGCTAAGTATATGCATGAAGTGAACTTGAACTATTTTTTCCCTTCCTTTGCAACCTGGGATTGAGTAAACTGAGTTTTGCAATGTGTTTTAACATATAGGATTCACTCGAATTAGCACTAAACTGTTATATAGCTGAGATTGACACATTGCTCTGAAACCTATCACTATTTTCCTATGTACAAAACACACACACACTGAATCCTATTCCTGGGAACTTAATTGCCCACACCATACTTTCCTGGCAGCTATACACTACAAGCACAGGGTTCTACCTAGACACACACATGTTTCAGTCCATTAATGTATTCCTGCATACAAATTGCTACTAATATCTTGTCACTCCACAAATCTGAGATTTGTATGTGGAAGTTCATATTGAATTGGTCTGAAAATGGGTTTTTAATAAGGCTGAGATTTAGTTCTCTTGTTGATATGGGTTCAAATGGATGTATATAAATATGTCTGTATGTGCATATAGGAAAAGTTCTGTTTGAGTTGAAAGTTGGTTTGTATTTCGAAAAGACTGTGAATAAGTTGGACTTAGAACACCGAGTTTAGAAATTTCTGAGATCATGTATCCACACACTAATCCTAATCACCTAAAATCTGAGAACCTATAAGCCTCTACCTACACATCACTTTAACTGTCACTTGACACATAGTCTAAATCTGAGAATTAATCCTTTATATTGAAACTGAGTTTTGCAATGGTTGTTTACTGAGAAGCCACTCACACATATTGTTTTACACTATTAGTTAACACATGACACATCACCCTCACATGGTCTCTCATGTCTTCACAGCCCACACATACATGTGACACCCTCTTATCTCTCACAACACACACATATATACACACACACACATGCCATGTCACACACATTCATGTGACACACACACATACACTTGAGTACATGTGTTTCCCCCTTTTCTCTATACATATGTATCTATATATATGTATTGAGATATATACATATATAGGTATCCTATATATAATATGTGTGTACTATTATATAGTTTATATATAATGTATGGGTGGTATACATATAGGTAGCTATATGTTATGTGTGTATTCTATATTGTATTATATAGCTATATCAATAGGTGTATTATATATTAGACATATATATTGTTGTGTAGATTGTGACATGGTTTGATTATAGGCAGGATTTAGCCTATGGCCTAGGCCCTTAGCCTATGGGTGTATCTGTGTGTCAGTTTAGGGCCTAGATTAGACATGTGTAGTCTTGTTAGACTTAGAATAGACTAGTTTGACTTAGTTCGACCATAGTTGACCTAGTTTGACTTCTAGGGTTGACCAGAGTTGACCAAGAGTTGACTTTGGCCTAGATTGACCTAGAATCATGTAGAATGCATAGTAGGACTTTATTATATTATTTTAGACTTGTTGTGACTTGTGCTGTTCTGATTAGGAGCCAGACACCTCTCCTCGGACAGTACATTTCATCCGGACACTCAGATACAGGCGAGTACATTCTCTGATCATTTCATATCCTGCTTAGAATTATTTCCTGTATTAAATTACTTTACTTGATAATGTCACGTTGTCACACGGATTAGTACTATATGGATCCCTTCTTGAGATGTTATCCCTTCAGGGAGCATCGGGTACTCTATGTTCTGTGCGTTTCACTTACATGGCGTATCATATGCTTCTTTGGTTCTTTGATCACTTGTGACAAATACTCATATGATCACAGAGTCTTCTCTGAATCCTTATCCCATTTATTAGGTCTATCAGAATCCCCATTTATGGGACTACTATGTACCACCCTTCGGGGACTTATCACCCTTTGGGGGCTTACCACCCTTCGGGGGCTGTTACATAGAATCATAACATAACCTGGTTGGATCCTTGTGTATTAATTGGGGGTACGGGGGAGTATAAATAGCCATATGAACAATTCCAAAGTAGAATAGCCATGTACGCCTCTTTAGTATAGCCATGTACAAATCAAGCCGTTCACATGTCGACTTTGTGCTCTAAATCACTAGTCACTGGTAGCTCTTTACTTATAGTAGATATTTCTATTACAGTTCTCTCTCTGTTTATATACTGCATTTTTTCAGTATCTATATCTTACTTTACTGCATGATTATATTTTCTAACCTACTATGAACTGTTGAGATGTACTGTACTCGCTCCTGTCCTGACTGGACCTGTTGAAAATATTACAGAGGACGAAGAGGAGGCCTGGGTGGATACCTTCTACGGGACAGCTCTAGCTGAGGACATCACCCCCACTGCCTAGACTAGTTTAGTTAGGCCTTATCTTATTTTTATGTTGTCTTGAGACTGTTTAGCTAGACTTTACTTCTGTTCAGAGATGTTGAGTTGTATATATTCTTTCATATTCAGTAGCTGAGATATGTACTCTGGATATTTGCTGGGATATTACCTTAGACTATTCTATCTTCTGTTTTTCCTTGAGTTCTATATCATATCGTGCTTTCTTCTTCCTTAGTTGTGATTGAGTTCATTTACTGCTTAGTATTATATTGCTAGATGTATGTTGACCTAGGACAGCGTTCTACCGCCGACACTGCGGCGTATGCTGGGCGTTGTGACGTTCTCGTACCCTCACAGTGGGTGCGGGTCGTGACACGTTTTTAGTGGTAGCCCATGCAGGTCGAGTTTATGTAGTGGTATTCGAACTAGAGTATCACTACAGCCTGCAGTAGGATTATGATATATATTTTGAAGGTACTCAATCACAGTTAGGATTCCTTGAAAGATTCTTGGGACGACCCTTGAGAATCTTATTTAAACTTCAATTTGAATCATTTTTCTTGTTTTGTTGCTCTCACTCCTTGATTATTGAATTTGATTTTGTTGGATCGTTGTTGATTTGATTTTCCTATCGAGATGAATTTTTATGGCCTGAGTTACGATATTTTTCTGATAACATATGTCGACGGAAATACAGGGATGGTAAACGTCTGCTTGGTTATGGAACCTAGAGTTTATCGCAGCTATATTAGCTGGCGTGGCAGAAACATAAAGACCTGACTTCGGATGTACGTATCTTGGTTATGAAATTTAGAATTTCTTGCAGCTATACTAGTCGGCATAGCGAGAATTCCAGATGACATGATTATGGAGGTGCATGCCCCTATTATGGACTCTACCGTTTATCGCAGCCTTGTTTACTAGCGTGGCGGAGATTCTGAGTATCATGATTTTTGGACAGACGCATATGATTATCAGATTGTATCTTGGAAAGGTTCTTAAATATATCGTCTCTATCTTCATTCCAGTTATTATAAATTGTTTCCATCATCAAATAATTTAGGAGTAGAGATATTTTCAGCTTTATAGAGCTTATGCATATGTAGTTCTTTCTTAGTGTGACGATTTGATAACTTGTGATTAGGCCCTTGTCTTAGGAATGATAGTATAGCCTGGCTTTAAATAGTGATTCTTGTAGCTAGTTCTCCTTTGTTGATATTTACTAGTTTTCAGCCTTGATGATTGATTTATTTTTATTTTATTTTCTTTTTCTTTCAGTATGGCACCCATGACCCGAGTCCGTCGCCTGAGAGCAGCTGCAGCTACTGAGAGTGTGCCTCCACCTTCTACTATTCAGGAGGTAGTTATCCCTCTATCTAATCAGGGGGTGGTGGCACCTCCTGCCATTGAGGAGATGGTGGTAGCCTCACCAGAGAGTCTTTCTTCATCTCCTGTTATTCAGGAGAGAGCTGCAGTTTTGCCTGAAACCGAGAGCCTTTCCCTACCCCTTGGGATGGTACTCCCTACTGTACCACCCGGAGGTTTGTTACTTGACGCAGCCCAGATGTTTGGATACTTCCAAGAGAGGCTGTTGGAGTCACAAAGAGTTCATGAGGAGGCCATGAGGGAGCAAATCCAGAGGTTGCTACGTCTGCGGGACTCTGTGCTTCTAGGAGGAGAGCCTAGCTCCAAGAGGGCGAGGAGCAATACCCAGTCCTACCCAGAGTTTGAGGAGTACCCATTTATCCAGCCTATATCATCATACCCAGCCCAGTCTTCTGTCCAGCAGAGGCCAGCTGAGCCAGAGCCTATCTGTGCCTACTGCAAGAAGTCTGGACACAAGTGGAACAACTGTAGAAAGAGACTAGGATTGTGCCTAATCTGTGGTTCAGCTGCACACTGGGTACAGCACTGCCCTGCTATACCTGCCCCAACCAAGTCCCTGCTTCCAGGAGGGAGTTCTGGTTCTCAGACCTAGCTGGAGGTGAGTTTTGACCTAACCTTAGTATTTCCTTCTTGAGAATTTTGATGCATCCCTTGCTTGTATGTTTTGATACCTTGTGATTGCCTAGTACTGTAGCATGGTTGGTATAACTAGATGAGACCCCAGACTGATATTGTATGCCATGACCCCATAGGTTACACTTTCTAACTGTATGTTTTAAGATAGATTTCGGAGACTATGACTGCTGGGGGCTTAACCTAGAAGGGGTACGATCATCTTAATTTCGAGGACAATATTTTTATAAGGTGGGTAGGATTGTAACACCCAATTTTCCAGAAGAGGGTAATTTTGAAATTTTCTAATTATAATTATTATTTAATGATATTTATTTCATATTATGATTTTTAGTAATTTTTAATTATTTTTAAACTATTTAAATTCATGACCTGTGATTTTTGGTGTTTTGCTAGTGAACAGTAGAGACTGTCTACCCTAGAGCCTAGCCATGTGATTAGGGTATTTTTGACATTTTTGGGGTTATTTGATTTTATTATAATTTATTTAAATTTATGGGAATTTTTAGAATTTATTTTTGAATTGTTTGAATGAGGGTTGACTAGGTTGACTTAACTAGTAATGACCTTGGTAGCCTAACCTAGATTGGACCGAACCTAGATGGGTCATAACTAACTTAGTGAGCCACTTTGAGAATTAGATGGGTTGATTAGGGGGTTGAGTCAAGTTTAGTTATGGTTAAGTGATTTGCAAGAAACTAGGATAGAACCCTTTGTTCTAGGCCATCTATTTCCCTTGATTCAATCCTAGCCATAGGATGAAACCTAAAAACCCTAACCCTAACTATTATGACCAGCCAAGAGACCCCCCCCCCTTGCCTATATAATGTCTCTATGGGGATTTGTGCCTCTTTCTTCAATAGTTCTTCATTTCTTAAGGAAATAGGTAAGCCTTCATTAATTTCTTCCTAGTTTAATCAATAGGACTCCTTTTTGATTGAAATTTCTTCCATTATGATCTAATCAATGTTCTCTTGCTATTGTGGTGTTCAACCTCAGCTTTGGGGCAATTTGGAGAAGTTTGCTAGCAAGAGGAACCCCCCCATTTAAGGCTTTTCTTGCATTTTGACACCAATAGGTAAATCAATGTAAACACCAATAAAATTCTAGTTTCTTTGCATGTAGACCTAGCCCTAAGTGTCCTGGTCCTATAGGTATGCCTAGACCTAGGTTTTGTGTCCATTTCGTGTCCTAAATGGATACGTATCAGCCTATAGACCTAGGTGTTTGATGAAACGTCCCAAAGGACATTTCGGTTGAATTTTAGGATTGTGTTTGAATAGAAAATTAGGGTTTGATCTCGCTTGTGTGATTCTTGTGTTCCGAACACGTTTTCGTGTAGTGTCGTGTCGAATTTTGGACGCGGACACGCTGTCGTGCACACGCGCGCGCAGGCAAGGAGCTTGTCCTGCTGCTCGGGTGGCATTGCTCTGTGCACACACCACTTTGGCTCTTGAAACTCAACACACACGTTGTGTCCATGAATGACACGAGGTTCCTCGAGTTGCACGAGTCCTCGTATCGTGTCGGACACGTATTCGTGTGTGCATGGGTTCGTCACTGTACAGTCCAGGACAGTGCTGATTTGATTCACTATTTTATTCGATATTGAATGCTGTTAACAATATTTTTAATTGCTATATTAATCCTAATTATGATATATAACCTATGTTAGATTTAGTACATGTTAATTTAGGTTTTTAATATGATATTGGGTTTCGAATGGGGCTATTGGCACGTTTTCTGAAACTTCACTGATACTTGGTTTTCCAGTTTATTCCTAACCAAATTTCCTGATTAATTTGATGTTTCAATACCTGTTATTTCCCCACAAGTTTATAGTTCATGTTTATTTCATGTTTTACTTTCGAATTTGACTTGTTGGGTGTGTTTTCATTTAACTGATTAAGACCTGAGATTTCGGGGTTTGTTTTGATAAGAGTTGGCTCATAATACTGTTAATTCATGGTGGAACTATTTTTAACTAAGTTTGAAACTGGTTATTACATTGTTTTGTGTGATGTTGGTTCATTACTTTATCATGCAACTGCTAATGCTTTCAATATAAATCTGTGAGTGTAATGGGCAACTGTTTGTGTGTTTTACTGTTAATCTGAAACTGAGTTTTTCCATTACCTGAGAGATGAATTGATTTCCCTTCCTTTTGAGTTGACTGATAACCTGTGAATGTACATTGTTGAACTGTAAACTGTTTTACTGAGATTTTGACTTGGGTTGAATGTAAACTGTAGACTGAATGGTCTTAAACCTGAAATGTAATCTCTGAAATACTGAATTCATGATAAAACTGAGTTCTGATTCCTTAAGGCTGAGATCAAGTGAATGCTTAATTCATGTTAGACTGTCTATGTGATTACTTGAACTGTCAACTAGAAATTGATTTCCTTTTCTTTTTGTAATGCTAAGTATATGCATGAAGTGAACTTGAACTATTTTTCCCCTTCCTTTGCAACCTGGGATTGAGTAAACTGAGTTTTGCAATGTGTTTTAACATATAGGATTCACTCGAATTAGCACTGAACTGTTACATAGCTGAGATTGACACATTGCTCTGAAACCTATCACTATTTTCCTATGTATAAAACACACACACACTGAATCCTATTCCTGGGAACTTAATTGCCCACACCATACTTTCCTGGCAGCTATACACTACAAGCACAGGGTTCTACCTAGACACACACATGTTTCAGTCTATTAATGTATTCCTGCATACATATTGCCACTAATATCTTGTCACTCCACAAATCTGAGATTTGTATGTGGTAGTTCATATTGAATTGGTCTGAAAATGGGTTTTCAATAAGGCTGAGATTTAGTTCTCTTGTTGATATGGGTTCAAATGGATGTATATAAATATGTCTGTATGTGCATATAGGAAAAGTTCTGTTTGAGTTGAAAGTTGGTTTGTATTTCGAAAAGACTGTGAATAAGTTGGACTTAGAACACTGAGTTTAGAAATTTTTGAGATCATGTATCCACACACTAATCCTAATCACCTAAAATCTGAGAACCTATAGGCCTCTACCTACACATCACTTTAACTGTCACTTGACACATAGTCTAAATCTGAGAATTAATCCTTTATGTTGAAACTGAGTTTTGCAATGGTTGTTTACTGAGAAGCCACTCACACACATTGTTTTACACTATTAGTTAACACATGACACATCACCCTCACATGGTCTCTCATGTCTTCACAGCCCACACATACATGTGACACCCTCTTATCTCTCACAACACACACATATATACACACACACATGCCATGTCACACACATTCATGTGACACACACACACACACACTTGAGTACATGTGTTTCCCCCTTTTCTCTATACATATATATCTATATATATGTATTGAGATATACATATATAGGTATCATATATATAATATGTGTGTACTATTATATAGTTTATATATATTGTATGGGTGGTATACATATAGGTAGCTATATGTTATGTGTGTATTCTATATTGTATTATATAGCTATATCAATAGGTGTATTATATATTAGACATATATATTGTTGTGTAGATTGTGATATGGTTTGATTATAGGCAGGATTTAGCCTATGGCCTAGGCCCTTAGCCTATGGGTGTATCTGTGTGTCAGTTTAGGGCCTAGATTAGACATGTGTAGTCTTGTTAGACTTAGAATAGACTAGTATAGACTAGTTTGACTTAGTTCGACCATAGTTGACCTAGTTTGACTTCTAGGGTTGACCAAGAGTTGACTTTGGCCTAGATTGACCTAGAATCATGTAGAATGCATAGTAGGACTTCATTATATCATTTTAGACTTGTTGTGACTTGTGCTGTTCTGATTAGGAGC
This sequence comes from Iris pallida, assembly GCA_029216955.1. Lineage (NCBI taxonomy): Eukaryota > Viridiplantae > Streptophyta > Magnoliopsida > Asparagales > Iridaceae > Iris > Iris pallida. The sequence goes on from JANAVB010014200.1 coordinate 6,995,007, forward strand.
CAGACATCTCTCCTCGGAAAGTACATTTCATCCGGACACTCAGATACAGGCGAGTACATTCTCTGATTATTTCATATCCTGCTTAGAATTATTTCCTGCATTAAATTACTTTACTTGATACTGTCACGTTGTCACACGGATTAGTACTATATGGATTCCTTCTTGAGATGTTATCCCTTCAGGAAGCATCGAGTACTCTATGTTCTGTGCGTTTCACTTACATGGCGTATCATATGCTTCTTTGGTTCTTTGATCACTTGTGACATATACTCATATGATCACAGAGTCGTCTCTGAATCCTTATCCCATTTATTGGGTCTATCAGAATTCCTATTTATGGGACTACTATGTACCACCCTTCGGGGACTTATCACCCTTTGGGGGCTTACCACCCTTCGGGGGTTGTTACATAGAATCATAACATAACCTGGTTGGATCCTTGTATATTAATTGGGGGTACGGGGGAGTATAAATAGCCATGTGAACAATTGCAAAGTAGAATAGCCATGTACGCCTCTTTAGTATAGCCATGTCCAAATCAAGCCGTTCATATGTCGACTTTGTGCTCTAAATTACTAGTCACTGGTAGCTCTTTACTTATAGTAGATATTTCTATTACAGTTCTCTCTCTCTGTTTACATACTGCATTTTTTCAGTATCTATATCTTACTTTACTGCATGATTATATTTTCTAACCTACTATGAACTGTTGAGATGTACTGTACTCGCTCCTGTCCTGACTGGACCTGTTGAAAATATTACAGAGAACGAGGAGGAGGCCTGGGTGGATACCTTCTACGGGACAGCTCTAGCTGAGGACATCACCCCCACTGCCTAGACTAGTTTAGTTAGGCCTTATCTTATTTTTATGTTGTCTTGAGACGGTTTTGCTAGACTTTACTTCTGTTCAGAGATGTTGAGTTGTATATATTCTTTCATATTCAGTAGCTGAGATATGTACTCTGGATATTTGCTGGGATATTACCTTAGACTATTCTATCTTCTGTTTTTCCTTGAGTTCTATATCATATCGTGCTTTCTTCTTCCTTAGTTGTGATTGAGTTCATTTACTGCTTAGTATTATATTGCTAGATGTATGTTGACCTAGGACAGCGTTCTACCGTCGACACTGCGGCGTAGGCTGGGCGTTGTGACGTTCTCGTACCCTCACAGTGGGTGCAGGTCGTGACAGATTCCTGAGCCGCATGAGGCTCCTTCTGTTTTGAGCCGCATAGGCTTCTTCTGTTTTGATCCTCATGGGCTTTTCTTGTTCTTTTCCATGCTTCTACAAGACCCCCTTCAAAGTTTTCAATTTGAAAAATTGGAATACTTTGAATAAGTAGCATGGCTATATGAGCTCCACTGGCCGTATAGGATGTTCTTGGTCGCATGGCTTGTCTGGCCGTATAGACTCCCTAGCCGCATGGGCTCCCTGCCTCACGTGCGTCTCATTAATTTCCCTTAATTTGTTTTTTTAGAGCCGTCTTTTGGGAGAATCCCAAGAGTTGGTTCATTAAACATTTGGATTTTATGCTCTGGATGAATCTTCTTTATGAGAGAGGGGACGAATTCCGAGGAGTCGGTTTTGCCTGCAGCACACGGCCCGAAGCGGTTTATCGGTCCACGTCCCCTCCCTATGTCTGCCTATAAAATAGGGGTGCTGTTAGGACAGAGAAACTTCTTTGCCTTCTTTCGTCTTCCTCTTCTCTTGCCCTAAGCCACTGTCTTTGTTTTCCTTCTCCGATCATCGATCGACGATGGCCCCGAAAGCTTCCACAGCCGCGGCGAAGGAAAAGGGTTTGGCTTCTTCGTCAGCCCCGGCGCCTGAAGTCCACCCCGACGTTCATTCCCCCATTGCTGGTATGGTTTTGGGTAGATCGTATCCTTTGACACAAAGACGGCTCTGTTGCATGCTTTATGCACAAGCCTTTAATGCGTTCCTCGTTCTCGTCGAACTATTCAATTTGTATGGGACACATGTGCATCCCATTTTTGAGCTGTATGGGGGTATATCCCATGTCCGAGCCGCATGGAAGTTGTCTAGTGGCCGCCTAGATGCTTCACAAACTGGACCGCATGGTGACCCTTCGAACAGAGCCGCATGAGTCCCTCTGAATCGAGCCGCATGAAGCCCTCTCAAACAGGACCGCATAAGTTCGTCCGAATTGGGCCGCATGAGGCTGTGCTGTATCGAGCCGCATGAGCTCCCCTGAAATGAGCCACATAATGCTCCGCTAAGTAGAACCGCATAAGCCCACGCTAAGCAGAGCCGCATAGGCTTACGCTACTCGGTGCGGCATAAGCTCATTTTTAAATAGGGCCGCGTAAGCTCGTCTTGAAATAGAGCCGCATGAGCTTGTGTAAGCCGAAGCACTCAGTAGTTTCATTTTAGCCATCTTTTGATTTGTTTCTTTCTTTCCTTCTTCAGTGAATCTGCCAGTGAATGCTGCTGGAGAACTTCTGGTGGGGCGCGCCCAATCTGCTATGGGTTATAGGTACGATCATATAGTCGAGTATATGACGAACCAGGTTCCAAAAGAGCCTTTGGGGAGGCTAAATTCTATCAAGAAGCAGTCCTTTCACTTCCTCTGTGCCATGATAAACTCGGGACAATTGGAGGAGGAATACCTGAAGCCTGCGTTCCTCTTCGGGGATGCTTTGTCTGTGAAGAACACCCGGGTGCTGGATATATCCGATAGCTGGGACTTTACTCTTGACGGGGTGGAGATCCATATCCCTCCGATAGAGCGTCATTTTCCTTTGTCCTGGTTCAATATACTACCGCTAGACAGAAAGATGGTAGACTCCTTGACTCCCAGCAAGTCGAGGATGTTTGTGGGAAACATCCATTACAATAGGAATTTGGGGTCAGCGTATCCGGGAAGGGAACCGGTCAGTCGGTACGTGATGGGACTTGCTCCGGGTACCTTCATAAACGTAACGGGTCCCAATTTTACGTTCACCCAAGCGGATACCTTCTTGAACCAGCTTGCTCGGAAAGGGTCTTATCCCGTCGGCCGGTTGGCATTGGTGAACTGGATAAACCCTATCCCTACGTGGGCCAACTTGACCACGTGGATTTTGCGAAAGTATGAGGCTTTCCTGCGTGAGATCGGCCTTTACCACGCCATTCAGGGCACTTGTCATGGTCTACCATAAATAAACCGTTGTTCATGGCTCTCCTGGAGATGTACAACCGGAGGACGGGTACCTTCTTCGCGCCTGGAGGGGAGCTGGGACTTGCTCTCCACGAGATGTACGTTGTCTCCAAGCTGCCCTGGAGGGATGAAGTCTTTGAAGTGTACACCCCTACGAGCGAAGAAATCGAGGATTTGGATCGGCAGTTCCCGGGCTTTGTTGCCGTGTATCGGGAATTGTTATGTCACCACAGTACTTGTCATCAGATGGCTATTAAGAAAGACGGTAGCTCAGAAGGGAGCACTCCTCACACCACCACCTGGGTCACATACCTTTTTACACTCGGCGCCTCAGGCCGGGTTTCTTCCCGAGATCCTTAGACTCATGAGGAGGTAGAACATTTGGTGTCAACTGCCAAGAGATCGAGGTCCACATGCGACACCTTTAGGAGTAAGACCGACTCCTTTAGTTATTTTTATCATGGTACTCGGCGACTGTCGGAGAAGGCGCTCCTTGCCGAATTTCTGATGGTGTGGCTGCGGAACTGCATAGTCTCCGGAGGAACGGGTTCTATTGAGAGGATAAGCCGTCACTTTATCCTTCCCGCCGTAAAGCTGGTTTTTAGGGTCAAATTGGCCCTTCTTCCGGCTATGGTGTGAAACATACACCATGGCCTTCGTGCCTTTTCATCCAAGATCATCGCCCGTGACACGGCGATGGATTTTGAGCGCGTAGAGCTGCCATACCATTATCTAATGGGATGGCTGTTAATACACTGCCGGTCTTTAATGAGGCCTGGAGCAGAAGATGGCGTTACGGCTGACGACGCTTTCATTTTCTAATTCCACCATCAGCCCTGGGAATACAGCACCATGCCAGCCTGTCGGAGAGCGCTGGCGAGAGTGGACGGATACGGCTTTTTTGTGTTCGTACCTCGTTTTACTGCTGAAGAAGTGAGGAGCGCACATATTGATGGTACCGAACCCCCTCTCCTCTTACCTGAAAAAATGCTCCTTTAGCTGCGTAATATTCGCCCGGCACACCTGGTATATTATAATCGCAACAACGTCTACCTGGAGCCCTATTTGCCCAGCAGGTTTTCTCGCCAGTTCGGGTATAGCCAACTATTCTTTGACAGTCCCAGCTCTTGCCTGGGCTTTGAAGGTAGCGTCCTGGATGGTATCAGGGCATGGCATTACTACGACATTGTTCATACCCGGACCACCTTTTCAGTCCCTGATGGCGAGGTGCCAGGGGAGATTTTGTATATGGCAGCCTTATACCATGTTACGGCGAGCAAGCCTCCCGTTAATTTTGACCCAAGTACCAGTTTTATCGTGGGTACTGGTTTGGAGGAGAAGCCCAAGGGGTCTAACAAGAGAAAGAAGAAGGCGAACACAGTTCCTGTGCCTGACTCGGAGTCCACTACTGTGGACGAAGAGAATGATGAGCATGATGCAGATAACTCTTCCCTTCCAGTGGAGGATGTTGGAGCGGATCAGCCGCCTATTATATCAGATGAGATGGTGGCGGATCAGCCGCCTGTTGCACCCTGTCCTGTACGGAAACGTAGCAGGCAAATCTTCCCTGTTGGCGGTATTCCTTACTCCCGGAAACGGGCTGCGACCCGATGTCGCAAGTTAACTATAAAGGAGAGAAGCAAGGACGTCGACCCCGCTTCGGAGGTAAATCGAGTTACTACCATCTTTATTCAGTTCTTCCTTTCTCCTGAACTTTGACCTTAATCATTTTCCTTTCCTCTCGTAGGTGTCAGAAGAAGAGGAATCTCGCGAACCGGCCACTGTTTCTGAAGTTGATCCAGCCCTGAACAGTTTGATCAATAACATGTGTGCCAAAATTATTTCTGTCGGGGCTCTCTCGATTGCGGCTGAGGGATCTCACGTCGCTGAGGTCGCGACTCGAGACGACGGGGGCTCCGATGAACCTGTCCCCGAAACTACTGAATTCCATCAAGGTGATGCTGATCCCGTCGTACTTCCTTTCGGGGCGGCTGGGACAGAAGTGCCAGCTGAATTCGTCTTGGAGGTTATTGGTGAGGGGACTATGGCGGTTGTGAGCGAACCTCAGCCTCCACAACCCTCTCCTGTTAAGATAAGCAAAATCTTGACTAATGAGGAGGCCCACTCGCTCTATCATCACATCCTTCGGGTTAGACTGATTGATGGTTGCTCTGGACATACAAGTCCTGCCCCTTCAGTGCCGATGACGGACATTATTAAGGTAGGCTCTGCCAGAGGTGATCTGGTGGAGGGGAGCGTACCCCCTCCTCTTTCGACTTGTCTTGAGGGGCCTCCCGCCGGATCGAGTTCGGGAGGTCATATAGCGGCACAGTCTGGACAGGAAGCAATGGTCCCTGCATCTCCCTCTGCTCGTATGACTTTGGGGGTTGACCTCTCAGCTTTACCGAGTATCCAGATTGTTCGGGCCGCGGAGGAAGAATTGGCCGCTGTTCAAGCGTCCTTTCGCTCAGAATTTTTATTTCCCTTATGGCAGGGACGGCAAGTTCTGTTGCGTCTTCTTCGTCACTGCCAGCCACACTTTCTTTGACACCGTCCTCTACGGAAGTTCTGGATGAGGTGTCGCAGGATGTGGTTGATAGTTTCTACCACCATTTGAAGAGAGGAGTAGAAGCTTTTGTGGAGCGGGGGACCCCTTTTGCCTTGGCCCGACAATGCGCCCAAGGCCAAATTGACATTCTCAAAACCCTTCCTGGCGGGGAAGGGATAGCTGCACTTCTGGAGCCCAAACTGTTGGAGGCTGATCAGCTTGTGGCCCAGTTTTAAGTGCTGCGACAAGCTAATTTGTCTGCAGCGATTGATCAGGAGCGGGGGTTCCTCACCACCGCCCTGGAGAAGATAAGGCTCGTACGAGATACACCTAAGCCGGTTATAATAAAGGACCTTGGCGACCTGTCTCTCTTGTACGACCAGCTGAGCCACCGGAGCGAGGTTTGCAGGGCTCGGGAGGCGACCGCCTCCCAGGGAGTAATCGATACAAGGGAGCAGATTCTCGAGCTTCAGAAGAAGCTGGCCTTCTTGGAGTATGAGCTTGAAGCTTCCCGTACGGAAAAAGAGCTGATTATTCAGGATGCCGAAAAGATTTCCAGAGCTTCTGCTAACCTGGAACGTGCTCTGAAGAAGTTTGAGGAGGGTTGGCGGGCTCACGCGCCCTTAGAAGATGCGGCGCTACTGACTCAGGAGGCCGAACGTCGGGCCAAACAGAGGTTTGAGCGGTCGACTGCCTTGTTGAGGGACCGTCTCAGGGCACTATGTATCGCCGAACAATAGTCGGCTTTTTTCCTTCTTTTTTTGTTTTCGTTATTTTCCTTTCTTGAGTGGGACGTGGTCCCCAGAACATGTAGTAATTTTGCCTTTCAAATAAAAAAGCATGCTTTATTCTACCCTTTATTTGTACTGCTTATTGTGTTTGTGGTGTTGTAGTATTCGTCCCATTGGGGAGCTGTTTGTGGACTTGTTACCCTTGGCGTACCTTGGTTTTAGGTACAGATAACAAGTTGATGGGGATACTTGGAACAGATCCACGGTAAGGTGGCTATGGACGTTCCTGGCATCGGAAGAAAGAATGCCGTGGGGCAGCTGGGCCCCCGGGGTATGATGAGAAATGAGGGACATGTACTAGGAAACTTAGTACAGCATTTCTGGTCGACAGTGGACATTTGTGGTCAACAGAGGATATTTGTGGGCCTTATTATCCTTGGCGTACCCTGGTTTTTTTGGTACGGATAATAGGTCGAGAGAGAACCGACATACTTACTCAGAGGTAATGAGGACGTGGTAAATATGAGGGTTTCTTCGAAGGAGCCTTCCCACTCAGAGGTAATGAGGACGTGGCAGGAGTTGTCTCCATGAAGGGAATATAGAACAACTCAGAGGTAATGAGGACATGGAGTTTCTATGTGAGGGGCGATTTATTTTTGATGGAAGGGAAACAACTCAGAGGTAACATCGACGTGGTTGTTTCGGAGAATTTGTGGATCTGTTACCCTTTTTGTGCACTGAGAATGCGAGTATTGGATCATAAGGAGGGAGCTCTTTTAGGAAAAAAGTTCAGAGGTATAATCATACATGACTTACTACCTAAAAGATGCGATATAGATCCATCTGTAGTGACCAGAGTGTAAGTTCAGCGGTACCTGCGGGTACATAACTCGATAATCTGAGAGATTTGGAATCGACATGTGAGTTCAGTAGTACGAAAGAGTACATGACTCGTCATTCTGGAAGATTTGTAGTCGGAATGTGAGTTCAGCGGTACCAGTGGGTACGTAACTCCTCATTGTGGAAGATTTGAAGTCAGGATGTGAGTTCAGCGGTACCAGCGGGTACGTAACTCATCATTGTAGAAGATTTGAAGTCAGGATGTGAGTTCAGCGGTACCAGCGGGTACGTAACTCATCACCTTGGAGGATGTCGTTTCAGACGTAATACTTCTTTAGGAACTTACCGTTGATGGACAACATGAGCAAGTCTCCATTTTGTTTTGCGAGGCGGTAAGCTCCATTGGAGAATGCAGCGTCAATGATGAACAGGCCTTCCCACTTTGGCTGGAACTTGCCGGCAGCTTTGTGCGTCATAACCATCGGCCTCCGAACTGCCAGAACGAGGTCGCCCACTTGAAATTTTCTGATTTTAATCTTCTTGTTGAAGGCTCCGGAGATACGTGCCTGGTATAGCTCAATTCGTTGTTGAGCTAGTAGGCGCTTCTCATCTAGAGCCTCCACTTCTTGTAGTCTGCGATGGTGATTATCATCCGTCGTCAATCTGTATATGAGAGCAATGCAGAGTGAGGGGATTTGAGTCTCCAGTGGGAGAATTGCCTCACTTCTGTATACTAGAGAGAATGGTGTGTTCCCGGTGGCAGTCCGTACTGTGGTACGGTACGCCCATAAGCATTCACCGAGCTTTTCATTCCAGTCGCGTTTGTTTGATGACACGAACTTCTTGAGAAGCTTGATGATTATTTTGTTAAATGTTTCAGCCAGACCATTAGCCGCTGGGTTGTATAGTGTTGAAGCAAAATTCTGGATGCGGTGTTTGTCGCAAAATCGATAGAAGGCGTGGCTTGCGAACTGCGGACCATTATCATGAATGATCCTTCGGGGCAGTCCAAAGCGATAGATAACGTGATGCTTGAGGAAGCTGATCACGTTTGAAGTCTTCACTTCTGCCAGCGGAACAGCCTCCGCCCATTTAGAGAAGTAATCTATGATTACGAGTATGAAGCAATATCCTCGAGACGAAGGCGGAGTGATCGGACCGATGATATCCATTCCCCATGCTTCGAAGGGCCAGGATGCCACCGTCAGGTGTAGAAACTCGGATGGCTGGTGAATGAAATCTGTGTGGACTTGACAGGCTTTACATTTTCGTGCATAGTCTATTGCGTCTGCAACCATCGTGGGCCAGTAGTAGTCCATTCGGCGAAGGTGATCTTGTAGTTTCGGGCCAGGCTGATGGGCTCCACAGATGCCATCATGAGCTTCACGCACGACTTCTTTGGCTTCTGTATTTGACAGGCATCGAAGCAGTAATCCATCGTATGATCGCCGATATAGAATTTTTGTCTCTGTATCGTAGAAGAATCTGAGGGAACATCTTCTAATAGAAGTGGCTTCCTTCGGATTCTCCAGCAGGATGTCATAGACTACGAAGTCAATAAACGGTTGTCTCCAGTCTGGTGCTTCGTCGACTGTCAGAGCGGAGTAGCTCTCGGCACACTGAACATTATTCCTGGGACAGACCAACTCACGGCCTATGATGTCAACCAAATAATGAGCATGATTCGGAACTGCTAAGGAAGCGGCAAGACCTGCTAGGGCATCGGCTTCAATGTTTTGAAGCCTGGGAACGTGCTCTATGAAAAAACCCTCCAGGGACGAGATAATGTCGATCGCTATTTGGTGGTAGGGGATCATGTCCTCATGGCGAACTTCGTATGAGCCCCGGATCTGATTGACGATTAGCTGCAAATTGCCGTATGCTTCAAGGTGCTCTACTCCCAGCTCTTTTGCAAGTCGGAGACCAATGACCAAAGCATTGTACTCGGCCATATTGTTTGAACAGGGCTTCGTGAGGGAATAAGCTCGATTGATCACCAACCCGGTGGGAGAAAGCAGCACTACTCCGACTCCAGCGATGATGTTGCCCTTGGGCCCGGTTCTAGAAGCGCCATCGAAGAACATTCGCCATATGGTATCATAGGAGGCCATATTTGAATTAGCGACCTCGCCTGGAATCTCTTCGTCTATTTTGGTTGACTTCGAACCTGGATGAGCTGCTAAAAAGTCTGCCAGGGCTTGACCTTTAACAGCCTTTTGCGGGATGAAGATGATGTGGTAGGGGGACAGTAATATCGCCCAAGTAGCGAGGCGAGAGCTGAGTGCACCTGGTTTAGTCATGAGGACCCTGAGGGGGTTGACTCTTGATATGACATAGATGGTTTGTCCCATGGCGTAGTGTCACATCTTCTGAATGGCGAAAATCAGAGCAAGGCACTCTTTTTCTACGACAGTGTATCAATGCTCCGGCCCCATCATCATTCGGCTGAGGTAATATATAGCTTGTTCGTGGCCTGCCTCGTTGTTTTGTGCTAGCAGAGCACCGACAGAATGTTCCATTGCTCGTACATAGAGCAAGAATGGTCTTCCAGCAATCGGGGCTACCAGAACTGGAGGGTTCGTCAGATATTCTTTGATGCTGTTGAAGGTGCGCTGGCATTCTTTATCCCATACGAATGAAACGCCCTTCTTCATGAGGTGGGTGAATGGCTGACATCGTCTAGAGAGGTTGGAGATAAACCTCCTGATGTAGGCTAGCCTCCCTTGAAGGCCTCGGAGTTCACAGAGATTTCTCGGGGGATCCATCTCCATGATCGCCTTCGTCTTCTCAGGGTCTAAGTGGATACCCTGGGAGGTAATGATAAAACCCAAGAACTTCCCGCTGGATACGTCCAAGAAGGATTTTGTGGGGTTTATTTTCAAATTGTGCGCTCGCATCAGGTCGAACACTGTCCTTAGATCATGCAGATGATCTTCCTTAGAGCGGCTTTTGACGGCGATGTCGTCGATGTAGCATTCCACTATTTTGTGCAAGTGGTCTCTAAAGATGATGCTCATAGCTCTTTGATAGGTGGTGCCAGCGTTCTTTAAACCGAAAGGCATGACTGTGTAGCAGAATGTGCCAATTGGTGTTCGGAATTATGTATGCTTTTCGTCGTCAGGGAACATCTTGATTTGGTTGTACCCCGAAAAACCATCCATGAATGACATACGCTCAAAGCTGCAGGTGTTATCGATCATGATGTCTGTGATAGGGAGAGGGAACTCATCCTTAGGACACGCCTCATTCAGATTGCGAAAGTCGATACAGATTCGAATCTTTCCACTCTTCTTGAGGACTGGAACTATGTTGGCGACCCAGTCAGGATGTTGTTCCCCATGGATGAAGCCGCTGGCTATCAGTTTGTTTACCTCGACTTCAATGGCATTCATGACGTCAGGACGGAACCGACGTTGCTGTTGCTTGACTGGTTTTGCGTCCGGACAGATGTTGAGTTTGTGAAGTGCAATCTCGGGGTTCAGTCCCAGCATATCTTCGTAGCTCCAAGCGAACACGTCGATATATTCGCTGACGAGTTGTAGTAGTGATTCTCGCTCTTCGTCGGTCAGATTCTTGCTGACGAAGATGGGCTTTGGAGAGGATTCATCACTGAGATCGACTTGTACAACCTCATCCTCGATGGAAGGCTCTCTTTGTTCAAACCGCTTCTTCCACTGTGCATCTAGTTGTTGTGCCCATGGCTCTAGCTCAAGAAGTTCGAAAATGTCTTCATCTTCTTCGTAGGCATCGACAAGTGCCAAATTGATGGACCAGACTTGCCTGAGCATGTTCCCGATGCTGATATCTGAATCAGAAGCGGGTGATCCGGTTGAGTGTGAGTGCTAGTCGCATTCTTCATCTGAGCTTTCAAGTGTCGTCGCGGGTGTGACATAACCTAGCCCACATCTGGTTTTGTTATAGTAATCTCGTGGTTTCCCAGCCGAGATCGGCGATTGTAAGGGTAACCACCGTCCAGTGCCGTAGTTTAAGCCTGGTGTAGTTCCCAGATCATTTCCTTATTTTTGCATAAGGTACTTGGATTGGGAACTATACAGATAAAGGGGCAATCTTCCGGTGTCGGGTTCGAGCTCAACTTCTTCTATCTTGAAGGGCTGTGGATCATTCTTCCGACCGAAGATGATTGGGTGATCCCCTCCCTCGATTATGCGGTAAGTGTCTTCCACTGGAGTAAGTTGGTTTGCGGCATAGACATTTGTCACTTGTGTGTGCAGGTGAGCACCTATACCATATTCCATAGCATACATTATACAAAGCTTATTAAGCTCGAGGTAATTCAAAGATAGCCCTTTATTGATGAAATAAGGTATCTTTTCCAGTGGGATTACATCATCTGTGGATGGAACATCAGTGTAACCAGCCACATACTTGGCCAGCTTTGACTCTTCTTCAGCCACCCTCTGTGTAAATGCAGACTGAGAGGATGACTTGGGCAACTTGATTATCGGGGGCTCCATGGGTGGAGCAGAACGTGGAGTTGTTGGCATACTAGCTACCCCCAGTTTGGTGCTCGGTACTGAGCAGGGAGTTATTGGCTGGCTAGTAGTCCCTAGCTTAGTGCTCGGTTGCCGATTCGCTCTGGGAAGACGAATTGTCATCGGTTTGGCAGAGGGATTGAGCTCCTCTGCTTGTTGCTGGTTAGCTTTAGGGTGTTTAATTGTCAGTGGTTCTGTCGTGGATCTTGGCGCTTGGCTAGACCTTGGCAGTCGAATTATCATCTGTTCCTCCTATGCAGAGAGGCTAATTGCGTCCTTACGCAGAGTGGCTGTAAGGGGGGCAGTTATGCCAGGCTTGCGAGCTTGGAGGTGGATTGTCAGAGGTTCTTCTGATCCAGATGCTGCCTCAGTTTGAGCTTGAGTATCTCCTTCGGCAAGACGCTTTTTCGACTTCTTGTACAAGCATGAATCTGAGTAGTAGGATTCGACCCCTTTAAAGGGATCAATGTCAGCAAATTCTGTCCTCACGAGGTCGTGCTTGTCGACGTACTTGAAGCACTAGTGCAGTGTGGAAGGCACGATCATGTAATCGTGTATCCAAGGACGCCCCAGGAGAATATTGCAGGAAGTGTCCGCATCTATGACATAACAGGTTACTTTTGACTGAAGATCGCCGATTTGGCACTTTAGGCGAATCTTCTCGATCGGGTAGCTCCTGCCCGAATTGAAACCACTGATGGCGGTGTTTGTCGACGTCAGGCGATGCATTGGGATGCACAAATGGTATAGTGGGCTCTTCGGGATGATGCTTATGGAGGACCCGGGGTCAGTATGCATCCGATCGACCTTGATATTGCCAATATACCCAATATAATACAGAGGGCGATCGTGCAGGTTGGTCTTGATAAGCATATCCTGCAGAGTGAAGACAATGTTTGGCATTGACCCTGTGCAAGCGCTGTCCTGAAGATCTGCCGGCGAGTCCTCCCCAGTGAGATTGGACTGAGCCAGGTATGCGTCGGCATTCTGGAGTGCTTCGCTTAGTGCGACGCGGACATCCTTGGAGAGTCTCAGGAGCTCATATAGCGACAATTTAGACGGTGTATTGGCCAATTGTGCCAGGATGTCAAAGTTGTATGTCCTCTCTAGCCCATGAGGCATTTCTCTTCGGAGTGGTTTGTTAAAACGAGTCTCCTTCGGCCTAGGCTTGTCGGTCGTCGAAGGCTGCGGAGGTCCTGGAGCATCAGCAGCTGTCGGCTGATGATCTTCAGCCGAGTTACCCGGTAGAGGTTGGGTTTGTGCGCCGGAGCGGGTAACAATAGCAGTAGCTTCTTCGACCTCTGTCGAGATCATGCGACATGATTTGACTTTTCCATTCTTCTTCTTGCTGGTGGATGGGGGTGCGGGCTGAGTCACCTCAGGTACCAAGTCCGGATGGACCCACATGATCTTTCCCCGTGATGTAGTAAGGGGCACTAGACCAGCAGCTTGGTCTCGAGGAGGTGGAAGGTTAGAGACCTCCATCTTTGCTCTGGGGACGGGGACTACTCCATCTTGAGTCTTTGTCGGAGGGAAGCTGCCAAATTGTACTGACACCATGTTGGCTGCCACGGTCACCTCTTCGAAATCAATGACCAGGGCCTTAGAATCGATTAGATGTTGGATGTATCGCTTCAGCTGATAGCAGTCTTGTGTAGCATGGTGAACATAGCGATGGTAATGGCAGTACTTGGGACTCTTCATATCTACAGGACGAGGCTCACGCCTGGAAGGAAGGAGCTGAATTCGTCCTCCTTGGATGAGCATGTCTAAGATGGGTTTAACATGGCCATCCTCGAAGGAGTACGTCATCTGAGGCTACTGCTTTTCTGCCGACGTTGATTCGAGCTTTGGGGCTGTGTCGGTCACCATAGCCTGCTTGCCCTTGTTGTCTCGGTTGTTGGAGGAATTACCACTGTTGTTGTTGTTGACGTTAGGGCATTTTCCCTTGTCTTCCCCTTCCGAGATGTGCAATCCCAGTTGGCGGTTTTCTTCACCTTGTCTTCTACGCTAGTGGCACTGATGATGAACGTCTTCCAATCCTTGAATTGACTTTCGCCGATCCAGAGGCTGATTGTAGAAAGCAGTCTCTTTTGGCAAATTTCAATCAAGGAGGAATCAGGGTTGCCAGAAGGCAACTTCATCGTGGTTTGGCGAAACCGCTCGATATAATTTCTTGTTAGCTCCTTTTCTCCCTGAACAACGTCCATGAGAGTGGACATTGTCATGTCTTGTCCTACTACATAGAATCTCTCTAGGAACATTCGTTTGAAGCCGGTGAAGGAGTGGATGCAATTGTCCGGCAAGTTGCGGTACCAGTCGAAGGCGACCCCTTCTAAGGCTCCGATGAACAACCGCGTAAGGATGGCATCGTCATGGGGCAGATGGTCGGTTGTGACTTCAAAGTAGGTGATGTACCTGCTTGCAGATGTCTTCCCGTCATATGGATTGATGTGGAATGGTTTATATTTTGGTGGGAAGGGAACATCTCTCCACGTAGCAGGATACGGTTGTCGTATCCTGAGGTCCTGGCAAGTTTCTCGGGCTTGGAACATGGCCCGGAGCTCCTGGACCTCTCTTCTTGCCTCCCTGGCCTCATCTGCAGTGGTAGGGGCTGATATTTTAGGAGGATTATCGCCCAGGTTTAGTGCAGCTGAGTTCGAGTCTGCATTGACCGCGGAACCCAAACTTGTTTGGCCAGGCGTCCTTTCTTGCAAGGTCGGAAGGGCCATTTTGATCTCGTCCATGGATTTGACCAAGGCATGCAGTATGGCTTCCAGAGTGTCGATGTATTGGTGATCACTGGGACCCTCTTGGTTGCTGTCCGTCATAAATACCGTCCTTATATGATGAGAGATGGAAGAAACGGTAGAAGACGTGCCCTCTGAGTCGTACCCTCGTACAGAGAAGTCGTCAGGGTATATAGAAATGTTCTCCTCTGGTTCGGACTCAGAAAGAGTGGTACCCCCAACTTCAGAGCTTGCCTCGTCTTGAGAATTGTGGACGTCCTCGGGGATGTCGGGATCTGCTGTATCTGTTGGGTGAACCATTTCCCCCGGACTATCTTCTTGGAACACAGGGTTGTTGTGGATGTTTGGAGGAATGCTACCCCCGGCTCCGGTGTCTCCCATAGATGTAGACGAATCTCCCAGTGTGGCAGATTTCGTCTTTGAGCGGGTACCTTGGTAAACTCCTCCTGCAACGGTGGTAGACAACCGTTTAGAAGAAATTTTCTTGGTTACGTCGGTTGAAATTTTTGGGCTGGAGACATTTGTTTTTTTCCCTCTTCCGCTGCCAGGAATCTTCAGAGCAGAATTGTAAGAGGCGACGAGAAGCGCCTCGTCTTCTGAGCTTGGGTGTTGTAACCTTTGGAAGATGGACCGTCGGTCTTTTTGTGCTGCTGCCTTGTTGCAGCAGCAGTTGACTATGACTTGGGTGCATTGATGTCCTTGACAGGACTCTATCAAATTTTCATCTCTTTCCTTGCGCTTGTGAAGAACCACGTTGCGTAAGTCACCCGATTTATAAGTTCGGGATTTCTGAGCACATGAGCGTGTCGGCCTCCTGTCTGCTCCCTGATGTGGGGGTCGTACGAGTACTTGCCCCTGATCATTGTTGGGAGATTTTCGATGACTATCCCGTTCGTCGGCTGCCGGGGGCTGGACACGAATAGTTTTATACAACTTTCCATCAGGGACCCGCGTAATAGTCAGCGGGACGCCCTGATAGTAAGAAGTTGAGACAGCCGACTGAGCTCGTCGAGCCCGTGCTGCCCGAGGCTTCCTCCTTCTAGCACCTGAGAGTGCATAGTAGGAAGAGTCCAAGCTGGTCACAACAGAGTCTGGCATATGCTCCAGAGAGCCTTCATGGTCAGGACCGTATGAGAGGCGGTCAAAGACTGACAGTGAGCCGCATGGGAGAGATGGTATGCGGCTGGGATCGGTGGCCATGCAGGCTGTCTGCATGCGACTGGTATGTGTGGCCGCATGACCTTTCTGTATGCGGCTAGGAGTCGTGGCCGTACAGGCTGTCGGCATGCGGCTATTCTTTGTGGCCGCATGAACATTCTGTATGCGGCTAGATGTCATAGCCGTGCAGGCTGCCTGCATGCGGCTGACGTTTGTGGCCGCATGAGTTTTCTCCATGCGGTTGACAATTGCGGTCGCATGAGCTTCCATGCGGCTGGCGCCCTTATGCGGCTTGGACTGCATAGAGTTCCTCTTTGCCCCTGCAAGTCCAGCATTATAGTATTTTCTTCTGTCGGACTTGGGGACAGCAGGGTCCTCTATAGTCTGAAGTGGGGCCGCAAGCGAGACTTCTCCGCTGTCTCGGGCAATAGAGAGTACTTCTTCGAGAGCTTGGGGAGGAGCAAAATTTTTGGGTCTCCACTCCCTGCGGATCTTCTTTGTGCAGGCTCGCCGCTAGACCGAGCTAGCTCGCCCGTCGGAGAGCATTTCTTCAAACGCCTGCTGGTCGAACCGGGCGACCAGTATTTATTGAGTGGAGCCAAGTTTGGCTGCGTCTGATTGCGTCAACAACTCCTCAGTCGTGGAGAAGTTAGTCCCCAGCAGAGTCGTCATCGTGTTTGCCATTGATTATAAAAGAACAGAACAATTATATGGGAGGACTGGACTTTTACTTCACAATACAAACTCGCTCGTACAAAGAAAGCCTAGGGACGAAAACCTAGGTACAGCAATCTAAGAACGATTGTTTAGTTTTGATTCTAGGAGGTGACGGTAGAGGCTCGGGAAAGCGACGGCCGCTCTGCCTTACTCCTTGGACGATCAGACGTAGCCTTGGCTCCGGTGAAGAATTGCTCTCAAGATGGGAAGACTCTTCTGTGCGCGCCTTTGTCTCTCTGTGTGTCCAGCCGGGTGGAGAGGATTTTTTTTGCAAGGGAATGGCACATTGCTATATTTTTTGTTTTGGATCGGAGATCCTTTTACAAGGGAATAGCACCTTGCTATTTATAGGAGTGGGGTGTCATCATTAAGGTTTGCAATGATTACCCTAAAAAAGTCGGCGGCTTGGGGATTTAATTGCCATTTTCCTTAATCCTATTTTGTGGGCAATTAATCTGGACCACTAATCTTGATTGCAACGAATCTGGACAATTAATGCTGATTGTGTAAAATTCGTATGGGCAATCAATGTTGATTGTCATGAATCTTGGGAAGCTCGGATCTCCTGCCACGTGTTTAATCTGCGTGATTGCAATAAATCTGTTTTGATTCGGGTAATTATGATGGTTGCACTAAATCTGGTTGTTGGGATTTGTTGATAACTCTTGATTGATTTAGTGCCACATGGGAAACTGATCTTCTGCCACGTGTCATAACCGCGAGCCACAGCCGCATGAGGGTAGCTTATTAGGTTTTGAACCGCATGAAGGTGGCAGCCGCATAGGTGTAGCCTCCAAAATCTGAGCCGCATGGGGGTGGTTTCCAATTGAGCCGCATAGGACTAGCCACGTGTCAAGGCTGTATGGGCATGGCCTTTCAATATTTGAGCCGCATGGAAATGATCCCCACGATCCGAGCCGCATGAGAACAGTGGCCGCATGGGGTGACTTCTTAGGAATGGAGCCGCATGATGAGGGTCCTCACGTTTCGAGCCGTATAAGAGCATCAGCCGCATGGGGTGGTGGCAGCCACATAGGGAGCTTTGTAGTTGGTGGATCGTGCTAGCTGCATAGGAGATTTTCTTCGTTTCCTGAGGAATACGCCGTCATGTCGAAGTTCATCATTTCAGCTTTAATGTCAGAGTTATCACTTTATGTCAGAGCATTTAATGGGAGCAGTCACTTTATGCCCAGCTGTAAAGGCAAGCTGCATAGGGTCACGTGCTTCTTTCCTGAGCCGCATGAGGCTATTGAAGAGTTTCTGAGCCGCATGAGGCTCTGATAGATTCCTGAGCCGCATTAGGCTCCTTCTGTTTTGAGCCGCATAGGCTTCTTCTATTTTGAGCCGCATGGGCTTTTCTTGTTCTTTTTCATGCTTCTACAAGGAGGTCATGTGGGTCTATCTGGGCCTTGTACCTGAAGTAACTCAGTCCATACCTCCCTCCACCAGCAAGAAGAAGAGTGGGAAAGTCAAATCATGCCGCACAATCTCGGCAGAGGTCGAGGAAGCTACGGCTGTCGTCACCCGGTCGGGTGCACAATCCCAACCAACACCGGGTAACTCGGCTGAAGATCATCAGCCAACAGCTGCTGATGCTCCAGGACCTTCGCAGCCTTCGACGACCGACAAGCCTAGGCCGAAGGAGACTCGCTTTGACAAGCCGCTCCGAAGAGAGACGCCTCATGGGCTAGAGAGGCCCTACAACTTCGACATCTTGGCACAATTGGCTAACACACCGACCAAATTGTCGCTATACGAGCTCCTGAGACACTCCAAAGATGTTCGCGTCGCACTGAGTGAGGCACTCCAGAATGTTAACGCATATCTGGCTCAGTCCAATCTCACCGGGGAAAGCTCGCCTGCAGATCTCCAGGACAACGCTTGCACATGCGCAATGCCCAACATCATCTTCACTCCGCAGGATATGCTTATCAAAACCAACCTGCACGGTCTCCCTCTGTATTATACTGGGTACATTGGCAATATCAAGGTGGACCGGATGCATATTGATCCCGGTTCTTCCATAAGCATTATCCCGAAGAGCCTACTACACCATCTCTGCATCCCAATGCATCGTCTGACGCCGACAAGCACCGCCATCAACGGTTTCAATTCAGGCAGAAGCTATCCGATCGGAAAGATTCGCTTGAAGTGCCAAATTGGCGACCTTCAGTCGGAAGTGACCTATTATGTCATAGATGCGGATACTTCCTACAATATTCTCCTGGGGCGTCCTTGGATACACGATTACATGATCGTGCCTTCCATACTGTACCAGTGCTTCAAGTACGTCGACAAGCACGGCTTTGTGAGGACATAATTTACCGACATCGATCCCTTTAAAGGGGTCGAATCCTACTACTCAGATTCATGCTTGTACGAGAAGTCAAAAAAACACCTTTCCGAAGGAGATATTCAAGCTCAAACTGAGGCGGCAGCTGGATCAGAAGAACCGCTGACAATCCACCTCCAAGCCCACAAACCTGGCAGAACTGCACCCCTTACGGCCATTCTGCGTAAGCACGCAATCAGCCTCTCTACACAGGAGGAGCAGATGATAATTCGACTGCCAAGGTCTGGCCAAGCGCCAAGACCCACGACAGATCCACTGACAATTAGGCTGCCTAGAGCTAGCCAGCAACAAATAGAGGAGCTCAATCCCTCTGTCAAGCCGATGACGATTCGTCTTCCCAGAATGAATCGACAGCCGAGCGCTAAGCCGGGAACTGCTAGCCAGCCAACAACTCCCCGCCCAGCACCAAGCGCCAAACTGGGGGTGGCTAGTGCGCCAACGACTCCACGTTCTGCTCCACCCGCTCAGTCTTCAATTACACAGGGGGTAGTTGAAGAAGAGTCAGAACTGGCCAAGTATGTGGCTACTTACACCGATGTTCCATTCGCAGATGATGTAATCCCACTGGAAAAGATACCTTCATCAATAAAGGGCTATCTTTGAACTACCTCGAGCTTAATAAGCTTTGTACAATGTATGCTATGGAACACGGTATAGGCACCCACCTACACACACAAGTGACAAATGTCTACACCGTAAACCAACTTACTCCAGTGGAAGACGCTTACCGTATAATTGAGGGAGAGGATCATCCAATCATCTTCGGCCGGAAGAATGATCCACCACCCTTTAGGGTATAAGAAGTTGATCTCGAACCCGACATCGGAAGATTGCCCCTTTATCTGTATAGTTCCCAATCCAAGTACCTCATGCAAAAACAGGGGTATGATCTTAAAACTACACCAGGCTTGAACTACGGTACTGGACGGCGGTTACCCTTATAATTGTCGGTCTCGGCTGGGAAACCATGAGACTATTACAACAAAATCAGATGTGGACTAGGTTATGTTACACCGGTCTGAAAGCTCAGACGAGGAATGCGACTGGCATTCACATTCAACCGGATCACCCATTTTCGATTCGGATGTCAGCATCGGAGACGTATTCAGGCAAGCCTTGTCCGTCAATATGGCATTGGCCGACGCCTACGAAGAAGATGAAGACATTCCCGAACTTCTTGAGTTAGAGCCGTGGGCACAACAGCTAGATGCGCAATGGGAGAAACGGTTCGAACAAAAAGATCCTCCCACCGAAGATGAGGTTGTGCAAGTCGATCTCAGTGATGAATCTTCTCCAAAGCCCATCTTCGTCAGCAAAAGTCTGACAGACGAAGAGCGGGAATAACTACTACAACTCGTCAGAGAATACATCGACGTTTCGCCTGGAGCTACGAAGACATGCCAGGACTGAACCCCGAGGTTGCACTTCACAAACTCAACATCCGTCCGGACACAAAACCGGTCAAGCAACAGTAACGACAGTTCTGCCCCGACATCATGAATGCCACTGAAGCTGAGGTCAACAAACTGATAGCCAGTGGCTTCATCCGCGAGGAACAGCATCCAGACTGGGTCGCCAATATAGTACCATTCCTGAAGAAGAATGGAAAGATTCGAATCTGCATCGACTTTTGCAATCTGAATGAGGCGTGTCCTAAGGATGAATTCCCCCTTCCTATCACAGACATCATGATTGACAACACCTATGGCTTCGAGCGTATGTCATTTATGGATGGTTTCTCGGGGTACAACCAAATCAAGATATTTTCGGATGACGAAAAGCATACATCATTCCGAACACCGATTGGCACATACTGCTACACAATCATGCCTTTCGGTTTAAAGAATGTTGGCACCACCTATCAAAGAGCTATGAGCATCATCTTTAGAGATCACTTGCGCAAGACCGTGGAATGCTACGTAGACGACATCGCCGTCAAGAGCCGCTCTAAAGAAGATCATCTGCATGATCTAAGGACAGTGTTCGACCTGATGCGAGCGCACAAGTTGAAGATGAATCCCACAAAATCCTTCTTAGGTGTATCCAGCGGGAAGTTCTTGGGTTTCATTATTACTTCCCAGGGTATCCACACAGACCCTGAGAAGACGAAGACGATCATGGAGGTGGGTCCCCCGAGAAATCTTCGTGAACTCCGAGGCCTTCAAGGGAGGCTGGCCTACATCAGGAGGTTTATCTCTAACCTCTCCGGACGATGTCAGCCATTCACCTACCTTATAACGAAGGGCATTTCATTCGTATAGGATGAAGAATGCCAGCGCGCCTTCGACAGCATCAAAGAATATCTGACGTACCCTCCAGTCCTGGTAGTCCCGGTTGCTGGAAGACCATTCCTGCTCTATGTGCGAACGATGGAACATTCTCTCGGTGCTCTGCTAGCACAAAACAATGATGCAGGCCACGAGCAAGCTATATATTATCTCAGCCGAATGATGATGGGGCCAGAACACCGATACACTACCGTGGAGAAAGAGTGCCTTGCTCTGGTGTTCGCCATTCAGAAGACGCGACACTACGTCACAGGACAAACCATCCATGTCATATCAAGAGTCAACCCTCTCAGGGTCCTCATGACTAAGCCAGGTGCACTCAGCTCTCGCCTCGCTACCTGGGCGATATTACTGTCCCCCTACCACATGATCTTCATCCCGCAGAAGGCTGTTAAAGGTCAAGCTCTGGCAGACTTTTTAGCAGCTCATCCAGGTTCGGAGTCAACCAGAATAGACGAAGAGATTCCTGATGAGGTCGCCAATTCAAATGTGGCCTCTCATGATGCCATATGGCGAATGTTCTTCGACGGCGCTTTCAGAAATGGGCCCAAGGGCAACATCGTCGTTGGAGTCGGAGTGGTGCTGATTTCTCCCTCTGGGCTGGTGATCAATCGGGCTTACTCCCTCACAGAGCCCTGTTCAAACAACATGGCCGAGTACAATGCTTTGGTCATTTGCCTCCGACTTGCAAAGGAGCTGGAGGTAGAGTATCTTGAAGCGTACGGTGATTTGTAGCTAATCGTTAACCAGATCCGAGGTTCATACGAGGTGCGTCATGAAGACATGATCCCCTATCACCAAATAGTGATTGACATCATCTCGTCCTTGGAAGGGTTCTTCATAGAACACGTTCCCAGACTCCAGAATATTGAAGCCGATGCCCTAGCAGGCCTGGCCGTTTCCCTAACGGTACCGAATCAGGCTCATCATCTGGTTGACATAATAGGCCGTGAGTGTAGTGTCTCGTCCCACTCAGTCAATCGGAGGAATCAAAATGCCGACGGTGTTCGGACTTAGCCTTGCAACGGCTACTCGGAGACATCGCTCGGTCGAGGCGACCGCTCGCTCAGGTGGGGTAGTTTCGGTGAACTCTCCTCATCTTTGCCTTCACATAATAAATCGCTTGTTTTCAACTTGCACAAGTAGGCTTGATAATAAAAGAGACGAATCCACATAGCTAAAGGGAATAATCTCGACGGTCGAATTGAGTTAGAACATGAAAAACGTCCCATGGTCGGATTAGAGTTGGTGCACGGCGTGCTTTGAAAATGACACTCGATCCTTCGTCATGTGGCTTGGGAGAAGGAAAGTTGGTTGAGTAAGCGAAGTGTGAACGAAGCCTAAGTCATAGGCATCGCCCGCGTAAATGCTCGGTAAAGCATGCACGCTTCTATGATGCAAGGCTTGGCATAGCCTTTGCTCGTCCCTTGAGTTAAGTTGTAGGCTTGGTGAAGTTAGGCAAAGTGATTGCAGTCGACCTAAGTCATTCCAAGCACGGTCCTTTGAGTTCTACGGCTGATTATAACCATGAAGTCCTACGGTGTCAAAGCTAGTTGTATGAAGTATGTGTTGGGCGATAGTTTCGCGTAGAAGCACGATGGGCCTAAGGCACGATGCACGGACTTAGTGTTTAAGGCATAAACCACGGTTGATTCGATGAGTTTTGGAGAAAGGACTACCTAATAGGCATTGAGTTGAATGAGATGATATGGTAACATGGAAAGAATGCTCGCGGCTACAGGTCGGCGAGGCCTCGCGGCTATAGGTCGACGAGGCGGTCTCAAAAGAAATAAGAGTGCTCGCGACTACGGGTCGTCGAGGCAAAATCTCATATGTGAGAAGTATTAAATTTAGCTCTGAAAGAGATCGTAATACTAGAGGTACAATGACTGTGTGAGACGTCAGTTTGAGTCGACTCTTGCATGGTCATGGACAACTTGTCGACAAGGTAGAGTTTCCCCGCACGGCATCCTGTGGTGCCACGGGACCGTTGCGGGCACAACGGGAAACAAATAATTAGCACGTGCTGGATGAACGCACAGTTAGCGCAGAGGCTTGCCAGCGGGGCTAGCTACCCACCTGGCAAGGGCGGCCGCCTAACAAAGCTAAAGGAGTCCAGGATGGCTCTGGGAGTCAGTGACCAAATCATATAGATGAGTCGGCATAGCGGCTAACCGCGTGTGTGCCTTTGGATTGAGTCGAGTTGTTGAATGTGTGTACAGTTGGAATACAATATTTGGTCCTAAGATGTGGCAACAACATAGGCGATGTGCTTCGGCACAAGGTGTGGCGTCGAGTCTTGAGTTGTCGGCATATAGTTGCATAAGTTGGTTGAGTTGTCTTGAGTTCAAGTCAGGGAACGCCTGTAGGTCCTAAAAAATCAAGTTGCACACATCAACAAAGTCATGAAGATCAAGAAATGAATCTTTCAAATGAACTGTGCAGATATTAGTTTGCGCAGAAAATAGATTGTGCATACTAGATTGCGCACACTCTCAAGCGCGCAGGCTGACGTGGCAGATCATCATCATTACCTGACACAAATCAAATCATCTGACAGCTGACAGTACGAAGAACGAGGCGACCATTCGTTTAATCGTGCAGCACGGCGCTCGAGGACAGCTGGCAGCGCAATCTATGGTGGCACAATCCATGTTGGCGCAATCCATTCCTGCGCAGTCCATGTCTGCGCAATCCAAAGTCAGCATAATTCAGATTGCGCATTCTATCAACATAAATGACAAAATGCACGTGGCATTCATGCCATCATTTGTTCATTACGTGACAACCGTCTATACACGATCATGCGCATTTCAATCAAATAATACCATGTGTCCAAGACAGTTGGCCCATGATCCAGCAACTGCCTGTGCAGTCCACTGTTGTGCAATCCAATTGCTGCG
Source organism: Iris pallida (assembly GCA_029216955.1). Classification (NCBI taxonomy): domain Eukaryota; kingdom Viridiplantae; phylum Streptophyta; class Magnoliopsida; order Asparagales; family Iridaceae; genus Iris; species Iris pallida. The sequence continues at coordinate 7,018,946 of JANAVB010014200.1, forward strand.
TAAACCATCCTGTACAGTCCAGAATAACTAAAAGTTAGTTATTTCTCAGAACTCTATAAATAGAGTTTCAAGTCTCCATTCAAAGGAGGATCAAGAATCAGAGATCAGAGATCAGACTTCAAAGATCAGAGAGTCCAGGAGTTCTTGCCCAAGTGCTGCTGCATTCTTCCGAGGCTTTTGCCTTCAACTTCCGAGGATTTTTTGCCTTCAATTCCAGAGTTGTCTTCAACTTCAGAGGCTCCGTCTTCAAAGTTCACATCGTCCAAGGGATAAAGCAATCGTCATCTAGATTGGATTCCTACAGTTGTACCATTCCCAGAATTCAAATTATAATCTTTTACAAAGTTTGTATCAATAAAGTTCTACACTTTTGTTTTTGCAAACAAAATGGCGACTCTGCTGCGGACGACTTTCTCCTCCGACGAGGAAGTGACAACTCAATGTGACGTAGCGTCTATCGGAAAGACGCAGAAGACACTGGTTGTGAAGATCAACCAGACAGCCTACGAGGCTATGATCAATTCCAAGACCATTCCTTGCACTACAACCACTTCTGCCACAAGCAAAGTACGCCCAGTGTGGGTCCCAAAGACTGCTGCACAGTCTATTGATGCTGCCAACAAGTCTCCTGCGCAGTCTGCCAGCAAGACTGCTGCGCAGTCCAAAGCTTCTGTCATCAAACCTGCTGCACAATCTGTCTCTGCTACTGTTGTACAATCTGCTGTTGCCAGTATACAGAGTACTTCATATGCTGCCTTGGCTAAGTGCAAGACTCCTATGCCCCTGGCACAATTGGCTGTCAATCTGTCTGCGCAGTCCAATGCTCCAATATCCGGAGTCCACCCTAAGCACTCTGTAGCAAGAACTCCTGATGCGCAAACCACAGTTTCTATGGCCAAAACCAGTGCGCCATCCATTCATGCGCAAACTGCTCCTGCGCAATCCAAGAGTGATAGCCTTTTGGCTAAACTTTTTTATTCTCATAACAAGGGGAAAGGCTCTGTTCCTCTTTCCAAACACACTGTTGCTCCTGTACAATCTACTGGGGGTAGTCCTTTGGCTATTCCTCTTCCTCTTCAAAACAAAGGAAAAGGCCCGTTGGTCTTTTCTCAAACTTCCTTGTCTCATGACTTGGAAGACAACAGAGGGAAAGCTCTTTAGCTAACCCTTCATCACAAAACAAAGAAAAAGGCCCTTTGGTCTTTTCTCAATCTTCTTCAGTTTTTACTGTAGAAGATCAATCTGAACGTGCCTCTGCACCAATCAGTACTAGAACTCTTTCAAATAAGGATTCTTCTTTCCTTCATGACAAGAGAACTTGTACTGACCAAAGAGGTATTCTGCCTACTCCGGTAGCAGAATTCCAAGACCTCCCAACTTTCAAAATATCCCGTTCAAGACAGAAAAAATTATTGGTATCTCAGACAGAAACCCCCGGGGGTGAGTTTGCAGATCTAAGGACTTATCTCAACAGGCCTACTTCGGCGAAACGCAAACAACCAATGCCGAAGATCAAACATCAAAGACAAACTTCCAAGGCCAAAGATCCTGACACTTATGATGCACACTCGAGGGACTAAACAGTTGAAAAATCGGAATCATGTTCCGAATATTATCAAAGAACAAATTCCTCAGAGTTTTTCTCGTCATGCTATTGTTCTCGATCTCCGAGAACATCTCAGGCAAAAGCGGGACAACGTCTCAACACCTCCAGTTCAACCATCTGATCATCATTGCAACCACAAAGTCATCATCCAATGTTGTTGCCAAACGACAAAATGATCTGTCTTCGATCGTTTGACTTTTGCAAAATCTGAACCTATGTCAGAGGATGAAGATGAAGTCTTGTATGCTTCTATCAACATGACTTCCCGGGGCACTGGGAGTAGAAAGTGCTCCAAGCACGGCAAACCTCGCCGACCTAGCCAGCAGTATTTGGATTTACTTCAAGAATCTTCTGAGGGAGTATTTCGACATACCCGTTCCCGAAGCCGAGATACAATCGGTCAAGGGAATCTTCCTCAAAACCCTTCGAGTTATGTTCCTACTTCTCAGTCAGGAGACGATTCTTTCTTCGACTATGATGCATATAACGAAAGCTCTGAACAGACAGTATCTTCTACTGTACCAAGAGAAGTCACTGCGTATGTTGTCAATGAAGACCAAGATGCTTCAACCTTAGCAAATCAAGAACAACGAATCGCTGCACTTGAAGACAAGCTAAAGACCATGGCTGAAATGGTTGCTAGTATGCATTCTATCATAGTGGCACAACATGCCACACCATCGACCGTACCTGCTGCAAGTCCGGAGATCATAGCATCTTCGATACCTGTCAATGCTGGGCTGGGGGTAGTATCTCCTCAAATGCCTCCTGTACAAGTACAAGTTCAAACTACACCCAGTCAGTCAGGAGCTGGGGGTAGTGCTTACAATGTTGTTCCTCCTCCTACTACTCTGACTCAACCTGCTCCTTCTTCGTCGTCGGAAGACGCCAATGAAGCTGTCAAACTCTTGCGAACTCAGTTTGAAGCTTTCAAAGAGAAAGACAACTTGCAAAGGTTGGGAATCAAGCAGCCCTATCCAGTTGAATGGAAGGAAGTCCCGTTCCCGCCAAAGTACAAGATCCCAACAATTTCTTTGTTTGATGGCAGTACCTCACCAAGCCAATTCATCAATCATTTTGAGGTAATGACCGTTCAACTCCAGCCAAATGACGCTCTTCTTACCAGAGTGTTCGTCGGTTGTTTAGCCGGTGTAGCATACGACTGGTACAGAAGTTTGCCCGATGGTTGTATCACTTCCTTCTCAGGTCTCAAGCAAATCTTCTTAGAACGATTCTATGAAGGATTCAATGACATGACTATGTCGGCCCTCAACAAAATCAAACAGAAACACAATGAAACTGCTGAGAGTTTTATCGAACGGTTTTGCCGTGAAGCCTTGAAGATGCCTCCCGGAACTCCAACTGCTGTCACTATTGATACTTGTAAGGCAAATCTTTTGTCTATCATCAGTATGTGGACAGGATCTACCCAGTTTCAAGATTGGCCCTCATTCATTGTCAACGCTAAAGCTGCTGAAGTGAGTGCCGAGAAGTTTAAACAGTTGGGGGTACAAATGTCTAATTCCGACCGAGATGAACATCAGACATCAAGTGGTGGCAATCGCCAGAACAACCGCAAAGCAAAAGAGACTTTGAACATCAATCTGAACAAGAATAAAGAGTCTCTAGCTGTTAATATAGCTCAACCTACATCTAATTCCACTCCTTCTGCACCGCAACCGAGGGAACCTCGTCCGAAAATAGAATATTCCTTCAACGAGAATGATACTGCAAGTATTTTTGATTGCTTACTCAAAAGCAACAAGATTCAACTCCCAGACCCAAAGAAACCTGATGAAGTCGGTAAGACAGATCATCCTAAATATTGTGTCTACCACAGGTTCATTGGACACCCCACTCGAGCATGCTACGTGCTTAAGGGCAAAATTCAAGAGCTTGTCAATGCTGGTGTTGTTACTCTACAGCAAGATGAGAATACTGTGATTGCAAACATGGTTTCGGTCCAGTTCGGTGATTTTCCTCTACAAATAGTACAACACGGTGTCATTCCCATTCCCAAGGCTACTCTAGAGATTGAAAATCTTCCACCTCCACCAAATGAAGGTCTCGTTCCCTTGTCTCTCGACAACGGCAAAATTATGTGGATTCATCCCGATCTTGCTCCGGAGTTCGAAGTTTTCTCTTCTTCTAAGAAGAAAGGTCGTTCTAAAGGCAAGTCAAAGATTTGCAACATGGTGTCTTTTGATCCCATAGTTGACAAGGAAATTCTTTTAGGCACCAGATCAGGGAAAGCTTATTTGAAAGATCATTCTGAAGCTCAAGAGGATCCTGCCTCTTCTTCTGAACCTGTTCCAGTACAATCTACTTCCTCTGAAGAGATTCCTTCCACATCCTCACCAGTTGTAGTACATATTCCTCCCAAGCCGGTGGTTGCTGACAAAGGCAAGCAACAAGTCCGCTTTGACAAGCCCCTGAAGAAATTATCTCCTACAGGACTTGAAAAGCCGTACAACTTTGATATATTGGCTCAACTAGCCAATACATCGGTAGGCTATCAATCTTCGAGCTCTTGCGCCTTTCCAAGGAGACTCGAGAGACTTTAAGTGAAGCTCTGATGCAGGCTGAAACTTGCTTAACTCTTCTCAAAAAGTCAGAATCAGAACCAGTCTCTTGCCGTCACTGTCATAGTGTCCTGGAGTTAATTCCAAACATCATTTTCACTCAGGATGATATGCTGTTGGAGGATAATAGACATGATCGTCCTCTCTACTATACAGGATATGTCGATTCAATGAAAGTCGATCGTATCTTGATAGATCCAGGGTCTGCTCTCAGCATCATGCCAAAGACGATGTTGGACGCATTGAAGATACCAGTTCATAGTCTTTCAAGCACAATCACTACTATCTTGGGATTCAACCAAGGAAGAAGTGAACCTTTGGGTAAGATTCGCCTAAAACTCCAAATAGGCAATCTTCGCACAAAGGTGACCTTTTATATCATCGACAATCATGGTTGTTCTTATAACGCTCTTCTGGGAAGACCCTTCCTCCATGAACACAATGTTGTTCCATCGACTCTTCATCAATGCTTTAAATATGTTGATGACAAAGGGCAAGTTCACAAGGAAGTTGCAGACCTTTATCCTTTCAAGGGTGTCGAAGCATATTGTAACGACGCTCGTATGTGTAAGGAGGAATTTATGAAAGTGGTATTGGCAATGGATACTGAAGAAGATTAAGAAGCAGCACCCAATGACACTCTCATCATACCTGTCAAAGGACGTGTTTCTCATCCTCAATCTTCTAAACCACTGGCTATTCACTTGCCAGTCCAAAAGAAATCACTTGATGCTGATCAAAGTCAAAGGGAGCTCACCTCTTCTGAGCCACTTGTTATCGACTTGCGTCGTAACAAGGACAAAAAGTAGCTCACTTCTTCTGAGCCACTTGTTGTTGATATAACTCACAACAAGAAAAAAGGGAGCTCACCTCCTCTGAGCCACTTGTTATCGACCTCCGTCGTAACAAGCCACCTCCACGTTCTTCTTCTCTCCCTCTTGTAATCAATCTGACCAAGCCTGCTAAGGCTAAAGGTCCTGCTGTAAATACAAAAGTACAGATCAATAAAAAAGCATCTACTTTCCAGTATACTGATGTTATTTATCATACTAAATGCTATTTGGATATGTTAGATAGCTTCAAATCATTTACAATCGGAGTTGTATAATCTCTTCAAACAGAAGTCTCATTTGAAGATCCAGATGACTCTTACCGTATTGTCCCTGCTCGTAAGAAAGGCGAACGTCCAATACTTTTTAGTAAAGGACCGGAACAAAAATTCAGTTATATGGATGATAGTAAAGTTAACGACACAGGACATCTTCAACTACGTCGTTACAGTCAACAATCAAAAGACATCGTCCGAAAAATTGGCTATGACTTCAAGAGTGGCCTCAACTACGGTAAAGGTAGAAAAACTCCTATTCGTACGACTATTCCGAAAGGAAAGTCAGAGATGTACTACAGCAGGACTAAGAAAGGTCTCGGATATGCTTCTCCTCCAGTTTTATCCCCAACAGTCTCCGACTCCGACAGTGAAGAACGTTCTAATTCTTCCGATTCCAGATCATGGGATTCTGACACTAGCATTGGTGAAGTCCATCGTGTGATCGTATCCTCTAACATGGTTTCCGCTGAACTTCCGGAAGGTTATGATGAGGACGTTGAAGAAAATCCTAAAACATATCCATGGGTTCAACAGATGGATAATCAGTTGGTACTCTGATTTGAACAAAGAGAACCTCCTACTGAAGATCAACTAGTTCAAGTTGATGTAGGAGAAAGCGGGTCAACTCGTCCGATCTTCATTAGCAAGAATCTTCCAGAAGCAGATAACAAGAGTTGATTCTTCTTATTAAAGAATACATTGATGTCTTTGCTTGGAGTTACGAAGACATGCCAGGTTTAAATCCCAAAATTGCTACGCACAAACTGAATATTCTGCCTAATGCTAAACCTGTCAAATAGCAGCAACGGCGATTCAAGCCTGAAATGATGGACGCAATTGATGATGAAGTCAAGAAGCTCATTGCTTGTGGCTTTATTCGAGAAGAACAACATCCTGATTGGGTAGCCAACGTTGTTCCAGTCCTGAAGAAAACCGGCAAGGTTCGAGTCTGTATTGATTTTCGGGATCTTAATGAAGCATGTCCGAAAGATGAATTTCCTCTCCCTATTACGGACGTCATGATTGACAATACCTGTAGGTTCGAGCGAATATCTTTTATGGATGGATTCTCTGGATACAATCAGATCAAGATGAATCCCGAAGATGAAAAACACACATCTTTCCGTACTCCTCGGGGAGTCTATTGCTATACAGTGATGCCATTTGGTCTCAAGAATGCTGGTGCAACTTACCAACGGGCTATGAGTACCATTTTCAGAGAACATCTTCGTAAAACAGTCGAATATTATGTTGACGATATTGCCGTCAAAAGTCGTCTGAAAGAAGATCACATTCAAGATTTGAGAACTATCTTCAATCTTATGCGCCAACATCAGCTCAAGATGAATCCCACCAAATCGTTCTTGGGTGTCTCTAGTGGTAAGTTTCTCGGCTTCCTCATTACCTCTAAGGGTATACACGTGGATCCCGAGAAGATCAAAGCCATTCAAGAGATGCGTCCTCCACGCAACCTAAAAGAGCTACGAGGATTCCAAGGTCGACTTGCGTACATCAGGAGATTCATTTCGAACTTGTCTGGACGCTGCAGACCATTCACTCAACTAATGAAGAAGGGTGTATCTTTTATTTGGACTGAAGAATGTCAACAAGCATTCAACGACATCAAAAGATATCTCATGAACCCACCAGTCTTGGTGCCACCAATCTCGGGCATTCCATTCTTAATGTACGTCCGTGCTATGGACCATTCATTGGGTGCTTTACTCGCCCAAAAGAATAAAGAGGGTCATGAACAAGCCATCTACTATCTCAGTCGTACTATGATTGGTGCTGAACACCGTTATAGTCCGGTTGAAAAAGAATGTCTAGCCCTTATGTTCGCTGTTCAAAAGACAAGGCATTATATCATCGGTCAAACCATTCATATCATATCTCGAGTTAACCCTCTTCGGGTACTCATGAAAAAGCCCAGTACACTCAATTCTCGGCTGACTATATGGGCCATTCTTCTAGCCCAATATGACATGGTGTATGTTCCTCAAAAGTCTGTCAAAGGTCAAGCATTGGCAGATTTTTTGGCGGCTCATCCCGTACCAGAAACATCCAAGCTTTACGATGAAATTCCGGACGAAACGCTGGAAGTTAACTCTCATTTCTGAAGAATTTCCGACCTGGCGTCTATTCTTCGATGGTGCATCCAGAATTGGACCAAATGGTGCCATTGTAGCAGGAGTCGGAGTTGTTCTTATTTCTCCAGATGGATTGACCATCCAAAGAGCTTACTCTCTAGATGAACCTTGTTCCAACAATGTAGCAGAGTATAATGCTCTACTTATCGGCCTTCAGTTAGCCAAGCAATTGGACATCGAATATCTCGAAGCTTACGGCGACTCTAAGCTGGTTGTCAATCAGGTTAGAGGAACCTATGAAGTTCGACGTCAAGATTTGGTGCCTTATCATGAAGCAGCGATCAACATGACTACATCATTCAAAGATTTCTTCATCGACTATGTTCGTCGAGCTTGCAATACCGAAGCAGATGTCTTAGCCAATCTTGCAGCTGTCCTAGCCATCTCTATCAAAAGACAGCAGGTGGTGGTTATCTCCAATCGAGAGTTGTTTTGCATCGAAAACAATCGTAATATTGAGTTCAGCAACTTTGCTGAAGCCAATGTTATCAATGAAGACTGGAGAACTCCTTTTATCGACTTTGTGGTTCATGACATACTTCCTGAAGATCCTAAGGAGGCTACAAGTGTTCGACGACGATCTCTCCGATTCTACTACAATTAAACCACCAAGACTCTTTATCGGCGAACCTATGACGGTCTTCTTTTGCGCTGTCTTGCTGGTGATGAAGCAAGATAGGTGTTACGTGAAGCTCACGACGGTGTCTGTGGGGCACATCAACCCGGTCCTAAACTACAGGATCGCATTCGACGAATGGGTTACTACTGGCCCTCTATGGTATTAGATGCCATCGAATATGCAAGGAAATGCCGAGCTTGTCAAATACATGCAGATTTCATTCATCAACCGTCGGAATTTCTTCATCCGACTGCTGCTTCCTGGCCTTTCGAAGCTTGGGGCATGGATGTCATAGGTCCTATTAATCCTCCTTCTTCTAGAGGACATCGATTCATACTGGCAATAATGGACTACTTCTCCAAGTGGGCTGAAGCTATACCTCTGGCTGAAGTCAAGACCAGTAGCATTATTAACTTTGTTAAGCACCATGTCATCTATCGATTTGGTGTACCTCGAAGGATCATTCATGACAATGGACCTCAATTCATCAGTCAGAAGTTCAACAGATTCTGCGATGATCACCGGATTAACAACGTCGCCTCGACTGCTTACAATCCTGCCGCTAATGGTTTAGCTGAAGCATTCAACAAAACTATTATCAAGCTCCTTAAGAAGTTTGTATCCACTAACAAACGGAATTGGAGTGAAAAACTTGGTGAGTGTTTATGGGCCTATCGAACTACGGTCCGCAATCCTACAGGCTTTACACCTTTCTCTTTGGTGTATGGCTGTGAAGCTGTTCTTCCTCTGGAACTTCAAATTCCTTCTTTAAGGATTGTCATTGCTAATGAGCTCACTACAGAGAATAATGATCTTCTTCGACTTCAAGAGTTGGAAGCACTTGATGAGAAGTGGTTAATAGCTCAACAAAATATTGAGTTATACCAAGCTCGTATTTCTAAGACTTTCAATCGTAAAGTTAAGGTCAGAACCTTTCAGCAAGGAGAACTTGTCTTAACAGTCAGACGTCCTATGACTATGACTCACATGAGCAAAGGCAAATTCGATGCAAAGTGGGAAGGTCCCTACGTTGTAAGTAAAGTTTTCTCAAATGGAGCTTATCAACTCTCAGAACTGGATGGACGAGTTGCTATGATGCCTATTAATGGCAAGTTTCTTAAAAAGTATTATGTATAAATGTAAATGATTGTAAATCGTCAGACAAGTTCAAGTTCATAAATAAAATTCAAATTTTATTTCATCATGAATGATAGTACATGATATTAAGGGAGATCACTATCATCCTTCTCGACATTGGGACGCGGACCACTGCCGTCCTTCTCAAAAGACACGGTCAGCAAAAGAGCCAAGAACCTCCTTGCTGGAACCCACCAGGAACTTGCAAGCAGCCATCCTCATGGCTTCCTCTTCTTCAGTCCTTCCTGGTTCAAGCAGAAAGTCCAGGATGTCTCGCGGTGGCTTGGGTGCAGACGAACCTTCGCCTACTTCTGCCTCCTTTGGCTGAACTGGATCGACAGAACATTTTTCAGTGCCCTTCTCAACCTTCGGGGCAAGTTCAGCCTTCTTGGATGCATCTCCAGATGACATTTTTATGTTGAAAAGTGAAAGTGCTCATTCCTGTCAGATTTCTATTCTATTTATATGCAGAGATTCCTCAAACAACGAAGCAATACATTCACCCAACGGTTCACCCGTTCATTATCACCTGACGGTTCATCTGTTCATTCATTATCACCCGACGGTTCGTCCGTTCATTACATTCATCCGATAGTTCATCTATTCACATTCATTCGACGGTTCATCCGTTCATTACATCCACCCGACGGTTCGTCCGTTCATTTATCACCCGACGGTTCACCCGTTTATTATCACCTGACGGTTCATCCGTTCATTCATTATCACCCGACGGTTCGTCCATTCATTATATTCATCTGATAGTTTATCTATTCATATTCATTCGATGGTTCACCCGTTCATTCATCATTATCTGACGGTTCACCCGTTCATTCATCATCATTTGACGGTTCATCCGTTCGTTATCATCCATTTTGACAGTTTATCCGTTCATTTGACAGTTTTCCCGTTTATCTTATATACACTGACGATTCATCATCGTTCATCATCCATATCAGCAACTTATCGTTTCGATTAAGTTGTCAATTGAGATAATAATATTCGGTATATTCTTCCACGTCCATGTTACCTCTGAGCAGATATAATAAATATAATTATTTTCTACAAAATCATCAAGAAATATATTATGTCTTGCACCTCTGAATATATTTTCTATCTCTATTATTTATATCTGAACAAGATATGCAACAAATAATGGAGCCACAGCAAAAATATCTTTTATTAATTAAAATATGAGACATTACAAAAAACACATGTACTACAAAAGACATAAAAATACAAAATGTTCTACTGAGGTGGAGGTGTTATCAGACTAGCAATTTGCTGCTTTAGAGTCTGCAGCCGTTCTTCACGAGTGGACATCACCCTCCTTCTGGCCTCTTCCATCCCGGTTTCTTCATTGAAAACGGGCATGGTCACTGTTCGGCGAGTAATCTCGGCATCATGAGCTGCCACGTACTCATCCCTCTCCTAAATTAGAGCATTAAATTGTTGGACTGCAACCTGATGATCAGTAACTTTATCTTCTAACTCCTTCTGGAGACGAGCAATCTCTGCCCTCAACTCAGCGGTTCTCTTCTCTTTTCTCTCAGCCATCAAGGTCACTGATTCTAGCTTAGACTGATACTCAGCAGATTTTGCAGAGAAAGTTTCCAAAAGGTTCTAGAGATTTACCCTTTCAATGTCAGCTGCCTGAGCCAGTTGTTCGAATTCTGCCTGCACTAGAGACTCCACGTCTCCTTGGTTGAGCTCTTTATAGTTCTTGATGGAAATCTCTATTCATTCAAAATATGATCCAGGAAAGTGGCCTGAGCCTCGTCACCTTGTTCTCGGATAGCCCTTACTAAAAGAGAGGTTGGACCTCTAACCATAAAGAAATCAGTACCCTCTTTTTCCATCATTCTATTTACTAGAGGGCCCAAAGATTCAAAAAAGCATCTGGTAAATGATTGGATCACAAGATTATTAATCGCTATAGCACCAGGAGTTGCAGCTACTCCTGTTGATGACGAGGCCGCGGGATGTTCAATCTATCGCGTCTAGACAGCAGGCTCTTTGAATAAAGGAGCCAAAGTGGAGCTAGTTGCCCCTCCTGGTTGTTCCTCTACAAAAGTGAAGATTATTATTTTGCCTGTTGTTTGATATTGTTCAAAGAAGATTAAAGATGTAAACTGTCTTACCATGGTTGAATTCAGTAATGAGCCTATCATCTGCTGGAATAGACTCTAGTCGAGCAGAAGTAGCTTCAGCCATAACAGCTTGGCTACTGCTCGCTTCAGAACCACAGGATAAGTGATGACTGCTACTAACAATCACCGTCGTTATAGGCATTATGTCCGTGCACGTCGGAGGTGCTAGAGGAGTTTCAAGATCTGCAGGAAATACAAATAAAGACGTTAGCTATCAATCTATTTAAGAGGAGATTGCTAATTTCATTTTATACCTTGAGGATCAGTGGCGGGAGTTTCCTCTGGAGCTTCTTCATCTGCTGCTTCTTCTGGAGATATTTCTACCTCAATATCCTCTTCAGGATTTAAGGTATCAGCGACGTTTTCCGGAGATGCTTCTACCTCAATTTCCTTGTTAGGATCTAAGGTATCATCGACAGCATTAGGAGATATATGCACTTCATCATCCCTTTCGGGATCTTGCATATCTTCATCAATATTCTCAGACGAAGAGCTCTCCTCATCTTCATCTTCTTCTGGTGCATTCTCGCTGGTAGTTGCAGCTTGGTCACAATAGTCCTCCAGCGGGCTGTAGCTGCAATCTTCTAGAGCCGCAATCATCTCATGATCTTCCTCTTCACGGAGGGTCTTCACGGAGGGTCCTAGGAGTAGAAGGAAGTTGAGTTGTCTCCGCGACAGGTGAAAGATGTCGTACAACATCTTGCTCTTCCTCCATGATATTTTCTCTGGGCTCTTTGGCCTCAGTTCTCGGATCAAGATCTTTCCTTTGTTCAATCTCTTCTCTATGTTCTGGACTAAGAGTTTTATTTCTAGATTCAGAAACAGGGGTGGGAGAAGACGTAGTGATTCCTGCCATAGCATCTGCCACGATCGAAGACAAAGCGTGACTTCTACGGACCAATCTTTTCTTTCTGTATAGAGGTCTTTCAGGACTCTCTACATTTATTGTCTCGACTTGTCTTTGGACAGAGGTCGGTGTGGTAGCCTCTTCTTGCTGAAGTGTCTCGGCCAGCTGCCGAGATTGAGATCTAGTGGTAATCTTTTCAGAAGAATGATCTAAGATCAATTTCTTCTTTGCTGCTGGAGCGGGAGGCTCCTCTCTTCTTCTCCTCTTCTTGGCTGGAGATTTACCCACCTTCAAAGAAATACGCAATGGTGCGTTAATTTCTTGAGGGAACATAACGTCCCTTGAAGCTTCCAAGGGTGCATCTACTGGTTCATGCACCTCATCATTTCTTGGGAGTGACATGGCGATTCCTCCCCTCTTTAATCTTGTTGAAGACGCGAAGCTATCCGCGAGATTGAAATTCTCAGCAAAGGTGTTCGAAGATGTATAGAATACTGAGTATGTAAATAGCATCCGAGGTCCATGATTGCTATTTACTGGCATCGAAAATGTTACTTTCGTATATCGAGCATTATAATAAGCCCAAGCTCGGGCCCCATCTATCAAAAAACCCTTTCCTTGAAGACACGTGATAGCATTTCCCACATGGAATTGGTCGTACCCGAACTGCCGAGCAAATCGAATGGGGAGATATGGCTCTAAATAACATTCTTCTTCGAACCGATACACCAAATGGGACGGTCGAATTGTCTTCAACCACTCAAAAGCTGTACGGCTCAAAGGTTGCATCTTCAAGTCAATCATATTTGTCGGCATTTGTTTATATCCAGCAGGAGGAGGAGTGCAACAAAAGTTCCATCCTTTGCTCAGGTTCAGAGCATATCTACAATCTCTCAGAGCAGTGTATTTCCACTTACCATGGGAATATCTCCACAAAAAGCTGCCATCGACCGGTCCCATGCCGGGGTCCATCAAAGTAGGATGGTGAAGGAGCAACCCCAAATATATATGTATACGGTAATTTCGACCGAGGAAATTCTTTTTCACCCTTAGATTTCAGCATCAGATCGACGTACAGACGAAGACCGGCATTCAACTTACAAGTCATCGCTGACAAAAGGTCCATCTTATAGCCGAAGACTAATCTAACGGCGGCAAAAAGAACACCGCGATGGAAGCGATCTACAGCACTCGATCCTGGGACTACAAACCGACGGAGCCAATATGTCAGAAATCCTGCTAATTGGGCTTCTTTTGACATAGATCTATATCCTACTCTCAAATAACTCTCGAGAGTATCTCCTTTCTTCAAAGGAGGACATTGATGATCATCCTTCATCTTTTCATCAAAATTGCCACTTTCTTCCATCAACTTCATCACTTTTGTGTTGCTCAAAGGCTTAAAGAAGTCAGGATAGCATCTATCATGTTCTTTGGTCTTCGGTTCTTTAATGTGGTTAAGGAACAGATAAGGTAACCATTTTGAGAAATAGCAGGTATTTGATGTAGCACTTTTGTAGAACAGAGAACAGATCTTATAATGATATAGCAGTTCTTCGAAGGCTGCTACCATTTCTGTGTTTTCTTTTCATAGTTTGTCCAACTCATCATTTGTTAGGATAAATTCTTCATATGGGACATCTCCCATTGGCAAGTAAGAGATGTACCGCATCTCATGAAGTGCAAATCCGATTTCTCCGCCAGGAGTCATGAAAGTCCCTGTTCTGTAATTATATCTTTCTGCTAGAGCCAAGAACAGTTGCGAGTTAGGGGCAAAACCATAAACAGTGGCATGCAATGCTTGGTACAAATTGATTTGCTGAAGTTTGTTTTCAAACTTGGTCAGAATCCAGTTTGCTATGCAGTTCCATCTCTTAAAATCCGGATTCACCAATCCAGTTAATCTGATGTCCTGCTCAGGATACCTTCCTTCGACCTTTGTAAACTCATTTACGAATATTGGAGTTCTGACAGGCAATAACAAGGAAGAATTCTCCGGCGGAATGCAACCGGGTCTCAAACCTCTTAACAAGACACTGTACCGTTCTGAAGAACTGTAGAACATGTCCTTCTTGCTCGGCCCCTTCTTCACAAAAATCCTTCCTGGACGGGCATCTTGGAAAGGTGTAAGGTTCCATTCCATCTTCCTCGGATAGCTCGCATGAGCATACCGGGATAAGGGGAGGCAGCAGAAAATATCTGCTATCGAGAATGACTTATCCGTCTGATGGACAATCCTTTCTTCCATCATTGGTCTCGGTTGAGAACTTTTCTCAAAAGCTTCGCCGAACAGGAATAATGGCTTCTTGTCCAGAGGTTGTCCATTCATCAAACATTGCAGTGTCTCATTATCTTGGGATATCAAAATAGCCTGACGGGAGGTTGGCAGATCATATTGAGGATAGTGCACATGAGATAAGTCCTCTTTGTATTCTGACTCTGAAAGAGTTCCTACAAAATTCTCAGATCCGGGATCTTCTCTGATATTTACTGCATCATACAGAGAAAACAAAAATTCAGTACAAGTCAAGTCAAAGATTTAGTTTGCATAAACATCAGATTGCGCAATATCAGATTACGTAATATCAGATTGTGCAATATCAGATTGCGCAACATCAGATTGCACAATATCAGATTACGCAAACAAACAGTCATCAGTTTGCGCTGACAGTCTCGCGCAAATCAACAAATTGTGCTGACTTTTGCCAGCGCAGTTCAATCGATTGCGCAGAGAGTTGTCCTTCATAAAAATGAAGAATGAACTGATTTGTGCAACCAGAACCCTAAAAAGGGTGGCGCAATATGATCACATCTCTAAAAAGAGATGGATTCTGAAGAACAGTAAAATCAAAACTCTAAAAAGAGTTTTTGATTAGGTCATCTACCTTGCAGCGCTGGATGAGCAGTTTTGTGATGAGATGCACGTCGCGCAGCCCTAGTTGATGACTCGGCGGGGGCTTTTCTCTTGGCAGCGGCGGAGGATCGTCGGGGAGCCATCGAGATCGTCGAAGAAGAAAGGAAGAAAGAGCTCGAAAATTTTTCTCTCAAGTGCACGAAGAAAGCAAGTAAAAAACACTTCAAAGAAATTGAAGAGCTATTTATAGTTTTTCAAATCGAAACGGCCGCCTTAGATTGCGCCTAAAAATGGGGCTAATCCCTCAGATTGCGCAGACATCTCACTACATGCGCAAATTGATTTCAATTTCAAAAATTCAAAGTATTTCGAAATTTTGAATAAATTCAACTTTCGAAAACTTTGAAGGGGGTCTTGTAGGTCCTAAAAAATCAAGTTGCACACATCAACAAAGTCATAAAGATCAAGAAATGAATCTTTCAAATGAACTGCGCAGACATTAGTTTGCACAGAAAATAGATTGCACATACTAGATTGCGCACACTCTCAAGCGCGCAGGCTGACGTAGCAGATCATCATCATTATCTGACACAAATCAAATCTTCTGACAGCTGACAGCACGAAGAACGAGGCGACCATTCGTTAATCATACAGCACGGTGCTCGAGGACAGCTGGCAGCGCAATCTATGTTGGCGCAATCCATGTTGGCGCAATCCATTCCTGCGCAGTCCATGTCTGCGCAATCCAAAGTCAGCACAATTCAGATTGCGCATTCTATCAACATAAATGACAAAATGCACGTGGCATTCATGCCATCATTTGTTCATTACATGGCAACCGTCTATACACGATCATGCGCATTTCAATCAAATAATGTCATGTGTCCAAGACAATTGGCCCATAATCCCGCAACTGCCTGTGCAGTCCACTGTTGCGTAATCCAATTGCTGCGCAAACTATCCTGCGTAGTCCAGAATAACTAAAAGTTAGTTATTTCTCAGAACTCTATAAATAGACTTTCAAGTCTCCATTCAAAGGAGGATCAAGAATCAGAGATCAGAGATCAGACTTCAAAGATCAGAGAGTCCAGGAGTTCTTGCCCAAGTAATGTTGTATTCTTCCGAGGCTTTTGCCTTCAACTTTCGAGGCTTTTTTGCCTTCAATTCCAGAGTTGTCTTTAACTTCAGAGGCTCCGTCTTCAAAGTTCACATCGTCCAAGGGATAAAGCAATCGTCATCTAGACTGGATTCCTACAGTTGTACCATTCCCAGAATTCAAATTGTAATCTTTTACAAAGTTTGTATCAATAAAGTTCTACACTTTTGTTTTTACAAACAACGCCGCAAGGCAAAGTTGGTCGAGTGACACTAGATTCACAAGTCTTGATTGGATCGGTTGGTTATCAAAGTAGCACGGGCCGCGAAGCGGCGATATGTTTAAGTCCTAGTGAGTTGCGAGGCACGACCTCAATATGGATTTCGTAGCACGGTCACATAGAAAAGGAGTCTATCGTGTAGCTGTGTCTCTGATTTTGGTCGTAAGGCAAACATGACTTGATAGGTTAACGTTGTTGGCACGAGAAGTGGTCTAGAGACAAAGTATGAGTTAACGTTGACATTGCAAGCACGGGATGGTTCTGATACACAAGTTGCGCTAAGACGCCGGTCCTAAAACTGATCCTAAGGCAAGAGTAGAAAGACAATCAAAAAGGGGACTATGTTACACAAAGTAAAGTAAACGTGTTGGTTTTGTATGGGTGGGCGAGGAGCTCATTCCACCAGTACAGTTGAGTACTGACACCCACATAGTTTACATGTGCAGGCACAGGTAGAAGCTCATGGCGCGGGGCTCGCTTGGATGCATCGAGGCATGGAGTTCCTTGGCGACTCGAAGCGTGCAGCCGCATGAAGTAAAGACTTATACAGGACATAATGTATGGACATCGCCTTCCGAAGCTTCCGCTGGATCAAGACTTGTAATTGAGAGATGGGAGAGAGCTGAGTGAACTTATAAAATATGAGAAGAGTGAGCTTGAGTGATTATAATCTTGGCCTTGCGTCCCCAATATAATCGTTGTTTTAATATCAATAAAGAGCTTCTTTGAATGACTTGTGTTTTGTTCTAAATTCTGCTGTTATTATTCAATATCTCTGCTCGGGACTTCTGTGCGACGACCCCGTCGCAGCCGCTGAAATCGGCCGTTATGGAACCCGCCTTGCACGAGCGCAATCTAGGCTCGTGCGGCATCACGCCTTAGCGAGGACGATCGCTCCTACGGGAGCGTGGCGTGACAGTGAGTTGGTCTGTCCCAGGAATAATGTTCAACGTGTTGAGAGTTACTCCGCTTTGGCAGTCGATGAAGCACCAGACTGGAGACAACCATTCATCGATTTCGTAGTCTACGACATCCTGCCAGAGAATCGGAAGGAAGCTACTTCTATCAGAAGACGTTCCCTCAGATTCTTCTACGATACGGAGACGAAAATGCTGTATCAGCGATCATACGATGGATTACTACTTCGATGTCTGTCAAATATAGAAGCCAAGGAAGCTGTATGCGAAGCTCACGATGGTGTCTGTGGGGCCCATCAGCCTAGCCCAAAATTACAAGATCGCCTTCGCCGAATGGGCTACTACTGGCCCACGATGGTTGCCGATACGATAGACTATGCAAGAAAGTGCAAAGCCTGTCAAGTCCACGCAGATTTCATCCACCAGCCATCCGAGTTTCTACATCCGACGGTGGCATCTTGGCTATTCGAAGCATGGGGAATGGATATCATTGGTCCGATCACTCTGTCTTCGTCCCGAGGACACCGCTTCATACTCCCAATCACAGATTACTTCTCCAAATGGGCGGAGGCTATTCCGCTGACAGAAGTCAAGACTTCAAACGTGATCAGCTTCCTCAAGCACCACGTTATCTACCGCTACGGACTGCCCCGAAGGATCATCCACGATAATGGTCCTAAGTTCGCAAGCCACGCCTTCTATCGATTTTGCAACAAATACTGAATCCAGAATATTGCTTCAACACCATACAACCCGGCGGCTAATGGTCTGGCCGAAGTATTCAACAAAACAATCATCAAGCTTCTCAAGAAGTTCGTATCATCAAACAAATGCGACTGGAATGAGAAGCTCGGCGAATGCTTATGGGTGTACCGTACTATAGTACGGACGGCCACCGGAAACACACCATTCTCTCTGGTATATGAGAGTGAGGCAGTTCTTCCACTGGAGACTCAAATTCCCTCACTCCGCGTGGCTTTCACCTATCGATTGACGACAGATGATAATCACCATCGCCGACTATAAAAGTTGGAGGCCCTAGATGAAAAGCGCCTATTAGCTCAACAACGAATCGAGCTGTACCAAGCCCGTATCTCCGAAACCTTCAACAAGAAGGTTAAAATTAGAACATTCCAAGTAGGCGACCTCGTTCTGGCAGTTCGGAGGCTGATGGTTATGACTCACAAAACCGTCGGCAAGTTCCAACCAAAATGGAAAGGTCCGTTCATCATCGATGCTGTATTCTCCAATGGAGCTTACCGTCTCGCAAAACAAAATGGAGACTTGCTCATGTTGCCCATCAACGACAAGTTCCTGAAGAAATATTATGTCTGAAATGACATCCTCCAAATATCCCAGAGTGCTGAGTTATGTACCCTCTGGTACCGCTGAACTCACATTTTGACTCCAAATTTCCCAGAATGATGCGTTACGTACCCTCTAGTACCGCTGAACTTACATTCTGATCCCAAAATCTCTCAGATTGTCGAATTATGTACCCGCAGGTACCGCTGAACCTACACTCTGGTCACTACAGATAAATCTACATCACATCTTTTAGGTAGTAAGTCATGTATAATTATACCTCTGAACTTTCCTCCTAAAAGAGCTCCCTTCTTATGATCCAATACCCGCACTTTTAGTGCACAAAAAGGGTAACAGATCCACAAATATTCCAAAACAACCACGTCGATGTTACCTCTGAGTTATGTCCCTTCCATCAAAAATAAACCGCCCCTCACATAGAACTTCCACGTCCTTATTACCTCTGAGTTATTCTATGTACCCTTCATGGAGCCCACTCCTGCCATGTCCTCATTACCTCTGAGTGGGAAGGCTCCATCGAAGAAACCCTCATATTTTATCACGTCCTCATTACCTCTGAGTAAGTTTGTTGGTTTATCTCTCGACTTATTATCCGTACCCACGACCGAAGTACGCCAAGGATAATAGGCCCACAAATGTCCTCTGTTGACCACAAATGTCCTCAGTTGACCACAAATGTCCTCAGGTGACCACAAATGTCCTCTGTTGACCGTAAATTTCTCATCATACCCCGGGAGCCCAGCTGCTCCATGGCATTCTTTCTTCCGATACCGGGAACTTCCATGGCCACCTCACTGTAGAATTTTCTAAGTATCCACTTCAAACTTGTTATCCGTACCTAAAACCAAGGTATACCCAGGGTAACAAGTCCACAAACAGTCCTCCAGTGGGGCAAATACCACAACGCCACAAACGTAATAAGCAGTACAAATGAAGGGTAGAATAAAACATACTCTTTTATTTGAAAGTCAAAAGTACTACATGTTCTGGGGACCGCGTTCCCCTCAAGAAAGGAAAAGAACGAAAATAAAAGAAGAAAAAAAAGTCGACTATGGTTCGGCGATACACAATTCCATGAGACGGTCCCTCAGCAAGACAGTCGACCGCTCGAACCCCTGCTTGGCCCGACGCTCGGCCTCCTGAGCCAGCCGCTCCGTGTCTTCTAGGTGCGCATGAGCCCGCCAGCCATCCTTGAGCTTCTTCAAAGCACGCTCCAGGCTAGCAGAAGCTCGGGAGACCCTTTCGGCCTCCTGAACGATCAGCTCTTTATCCGCACGGGAAGCTTCAAGCTCAGACTCCAAGAAGGCCAGCTTCCTCTGGAGTTCGAGGATCTGTTCCCTTGTATCAGTTATTTTGCGAGAAGCGGCCGCTTCCCGAGCTATGCAATCCTCGCTCCTGTGGCTCAGCTGATCATATCGAAGAGATAGGTCGCCGAGGTCCTTCATTATAACCGGCTTGGACTTATCTCGTGTAGCCCTTACCTTCTCCAGGATAGTGGTAAGGAAGCCCCGCTCCTGATCTATTGCCGCAGACAGATCAGCTTGCCGCAGCACTTGAAATTGGGCCACGAGCAGATCAGCCTCTAACAATTTAGGCTCCAGAAGTGCAGATATCCCTGCCCCACCAGGGAGGGTGTTAAGAATGTTAATCTGGCCTCGGGCGCATTGTCGGGCCAAGGCAAAGGGGGTCCCCCGCTCCACAGCAGCTTCGACCCCTCTCTTCAAGTGGCGGTAGAAACTGTCGACTACATCCTATGACGCCTCATCCAGAACTTTCATAGAGAACGGTGTCAGAGGAAGTGTAGCTGGCAGTGTCGAAGGAGATGCGCCAGAACTTGCTACCCCTGCCACCAGGGAAACAAATTCCGAGCAAAAAGACGCATGGATAGCAGCTAACTCCTCCTCCGCGGCCCGGAGAACCTGGATACTCGGCAAGGCGGAGAGGTCGACCCCCGAAGCCACAAGAGCAGAGGAGGATGCATGGACCATTGCTCCCTGCCCCGGCTGCCCCGCCATCCAATCTTCTGAACTCGATCCAGCGGGAGGCCCCTCAATATAAGTCGGAAGAGGAGGGGGCACACTCCCTCCCACCAGATTCTCGCTGGTAGAGCCTTCCCCGACAATATCCGTCATTGGCAGTGAAGAGGCAGAACCTGTATGTCCATAGCGACCATCAATCAGCATAACCCGAAGGATGTGATGATAGAGCAAATGGGCCTCCTCACTAGTCAAAATTTGGCTTATCTTACCAGGGGAGGGTTGTGGAGGCTGAGGCTTGCTCACAGCCGCCATAATCCTCTCACCGGCAATCTCCAAGCCGAATTCAGCTGGCTCTTCTGCCCCAGCCGCCCCGAAAGGAGATACGACTGGATCAGTGTCACCCTGCTGAAATTCAACAGTCTCGGGGACGGGTTCAGCGGAGCCCCCGTCGTTCTGGGTCGAGACCTCAGCAATATGAGATCCTTCAGCCGCCGCCGAGAGGGCCCCGGCAGAAATAATCTCGGCAGAAATAATATATTATATATATATATACGCGTACGTGTATATATACATATATATATATAGTAGTATAAATATATATGTTGTAATTGTTAAATACTAACAATAGAAATTAAAAGAAAAAGGCATAGCAGTTTCAGCCCAGAGTCATCACCACCTTAACTGGTAGAAGAATTGCAAACATATCTTCATGTCCCATAAGCATTTTGTATTTCCTTTTGGATCTTTACAAAACCTGAGATCGAATCCACTCTTCCATCTATCACATAAATCCGTGGGTAGACATCCTACTTCTTTGAACATCACGAATTCAGGAAAAGGGACTACTATGAATGACTGTCTTCATGAATGCTTAATAGTCAACTATTTGGCTTCCTTGGCATTGGTGGGCCTCCAGTTCATTTCTTCTTCATATTACTAGGTCAGGCTGTAGCTAGAAAATTATTGGGAAGAGCTTGGAAACTGTATTCTTTTTTGGACTCAAATATCCCTCTTGAACAGTCCTTGAGAGCAACAGCTCGCAAGCTGAAATTGAAAGTATTAAGTGAAATCCATCGTACCCTAGATTGGGCTTGTTTTGTTCCTTTTGTATCAAAAGGATATCAATCTCAGCTTTGGACCGTACACTAGGCACTTACCTCTTCTGTAAAAATATATATATATATATATATGTTTAAAAGTGTGTTCATGCGAGTTGAGTCCTAGTTGTGTTTGAGTTTAAGTTGCCCACATGAGCAACAGCAGGTTTATACACCTAAACCCGAGCAGCAGTATCAAATTAGGTCCAACAAAATCGATTCCCCCACATCACATTGCCAAAGCCTACCCCAGGCAAGGCCGAGCCTTCCCCCGGCCCAACGAGCAACAGAACACATAAAACAAGCCAGGAGTCGATGGTCTATATAAACAAAGAGAGAGTCCGATCGAGAGATCGCTCTAAAACCCTAACCTCCCTGACATAGCCGACGGCCACCACCCTCTGCCACGCGCCAGGCGCCGGCGCGCGCCCCTGGGCCACCGCACACGGCCACGCGGGTCGCCGGAAGCCGCAGACAGCACGCAAACACAGGGAGAACGACAACAGCACCTTACCAAGCACCCAACTTCGTGGGTAAAATTCTTCCCCTGTACTCCGCTATTTTACGTTTCGTAAATTAGTCCGGAGAGCCTATATAACCATCTTTTAATCCCTTTAGATAGTTTAGTCCGATTCGCACCATGTGCGATAGAAATCAAGTTCCAAATCGACCAAAAACCCGTTTAGAACAGGACAGTAAAGACTGCCCAACTCCCTGTTAGGAAGGCCGATTTCTCAAAACCTATTAAGAATTTCAAAAAACCTATTTGAAGGAATTTTTAGACAACCTAACCAGCTTTCAAACCCTATTTTTAGATTATTTTATTGATCAGTAGATGTTAAGATAAATCGAGTTGAAAATCATAAAAAATCTGTTTTCGAAAATTAGAAAATCCCTCCACGCGACGTGCGTCCCGCCATTCCGGGCGACGTGGTCGCGAACCGAAAACATCGAAAGCTGCGTAACGGCTTCGTGGTCGTGTGGAATTTGACGAAATTCAAATTGGTCGCGTGTGCGCGACGAATTTGATGCGTATCCGTTGGAATCGTCCCGTATCCGTCCAATGCAAATTTAGTCATAACTTTGTGCACGCTCGTCAGATCGAGACGAAACTTGTGCCAACAGGAGCGTATCATTTTTCCGGTCCTGCATGCCAAGTTTGGTCCAATTCTGAGACAGTTGAATTCAACGTCGTTTTGCGGGCCCCACGGTCCGACTTAACGGGCGATTTTGTGCACGGCCCGCCGGAATCCAACTCTGGACATACGGTTGGGTTCGTATCGGAAAACTGAATCCGTAGACATGTAGTTTGACGACTTTAGAGATCGTTGACTCTGGCACGTTTTTCGGTGTAAAGCGAGTCCAACGGCGAACATCGTTTTTGCCCGAAATTACCGTTTTGCCTCTGTGTCCAGAATTGGACGTAAGGACG
This sequence comes from Iris pallida, assembly GCA_029216955.1. Taxonomy (NCBI): domain Eukaryota; kingdom Viridiplantae; phylum Streptophyta; class Magnoliopsida; order Asparagales; family Iridaceae; genus Iris; species Iris pallida. The sequence goes on from JANAVB010014200.1 coordinate 7,042,123, forward strand.
GGCAATCCTAGCTAATTAGACTATTCTGAGATTATTGGTATTGTTTATTTCAGCTTCCGGGGACTGTTGTACGGATTTTGACTATAGTGGCACATTGAGTAGTTCAGATTGTCGGTTTTACCAGCAGAGGACCACAGGCGAGTACAGTTTATTGTCTGCATTTCGATATTGATTTTCACTATATTTTATTGATTGGCCATTGATTATATGATTATTTTCTATTATAAAATTGTCGAGTCGGAAATGAGAAGTACCAAAGATATGTGATCTAACCATAGCCCGTGTTAGACATTGTAGCCCGTGTTTATTTTCTGCAAGTAGTGTAGCCCGTGTTTATTTTCTGCAAGTAGTGTAGCCCGTGTTTATTTTCTGCAAGTAGTGTAGCCCGTGTTTATTTTCTGCAAGTAGTGTAGCCCGTGTTTATTTCTGCAAGTAGTGTAGACCGTGCTTACTTTTCTGCAAGTAGTGTAGACCGTGCTTACTTTTCATGCAAGTAGACCTCGTAGACCATGCGGTGTAGTACCCCAGACCGATCATATATCAAAGGTACTTCAAGCAGTTGGGGAAAGTCTGTTGTGTCTATTTATTTACTATTGGTTTTCTGTATTTCCTGTTTATTTTCAAAACTCATAATTGATGTCTAACCTTTGTTTTATAGTCATCTTCTTTATTTGAAATTGCATTCAGTGAATTGTGCTCGTTCCATTCCTGACTGGAAACCAACATTTTCAGGTTAGCCGTGGATTCACTTAGCTTGGGGAGTGACAGGAATGTTTGCAGACAAAGCCTAGAATCTAGCTAGATAGCGAAGTTGTAGTCATTCCAATAGTTGTACAAGTTTATATTTTCTGTAAATGTAAATCTTGTGATTATTGTAAATTAATTTAATGTTGTGAATGAGCATATTTGTGATTACGATCTTCATGACCGTGACAGCGTTCTACCGCAGACACTGCGGCGTAGGCTGGCTTGGACACGTCTCGTATCCGTTTAAAAAAAAAATGGGTGCGGGTCGTGACAGTGTCACCCTACTGAAATTCAACGGTCTCGGAGACGGGTTCAGTGGAGCCCCCGTCGTTCTGGGTCGAGACCTCAGCAATATGAGATCCTTCAGCCGCCGCCGAGAGGGCCCCGGCAGAAATAATCTCGGCACACATGTCACTAATCAAAGTATTCAGGGCCGGATTGATTTCAGAAACAGTGGCCGGTTCTCGAGAGTCCGACTCTTCCGACGCCTACAGAGAAGAGAGAAAAATGATTAGGTCATAGTTCAGGAAGGGAAAGAGCTAAAGAAGGAGATGGTCGCAATTCAGTTCACCTCCGAAACAGCGTCATCACCTTCGCCCCTCTCCTTAATGAGCAACCCACGGCGTCTTACCACAGCCCGCTTCACGGAGAAGGATACGCCACTAATAGAATCATGTCTGCCTCGCTTGCGCGATGGGCCATGTAAAACCCCTAAATTTCTACTATTTTTATTTTATTAAATTTGGTACTGATTTAAAATTTTGTATTGTACTCGTATAGTCATATTGTACGTCGTGCGCGAAAGTTTATTTTTTCGAATTTGCTCGACGAGTGTGAATGTGTGCGAGCGTACATATTTTAGAAAAATATTTTCTATTTTTTATATAGTTTCAAAATAATATACATAATAATTATTTTGTTATCGTACCAAAGTTTTCAAATTATTATTTTATTTATTATTTATAAAAAGTCTTTCGTAAAAAAAAGAGTTATTAATAATAAATAATATTATTCGCGTATACATATATATTTCATAAATATTTATTGAGTTTATTTGTAAATAATAATGTATTTTCAAAATTATTGTTATTAGTATTTTGGAAAAATATATTTCGAAATTATTGTGACAATTTAAATCTTGATTTGAATTTATGAATTTATTTAAATAGTTAAATATTTAAAAATTGATTTATCCTATTTGATTTTAAACTAAAAATTTAATTAGATTTAAATTGGATTTGGATTTGGATTTGGATTTGATTGATTTTAAATTAAATTATGAATTATCTATTTTTGGAGTTTAAACTACTCCTAATTCTTATCTAATTGGGAATTCCTACATCCTATAAATAGGCAGGTACTCATCCATATATTTCTATTTTTCATTAATTTTTTTCACCTACAAATATGTTTGTGCATCATGTTCGTGCACATCAAGCCATATCCATTCACTTCTTCTATTTTTCATCCAAATTGATTAATGTTCTCATTAAAGAAATTCTCTTTTTCCTTCCATCTATTTTCTCTTATCACAAATTCTTACTATCCTTTTACCGATCAACCAAGTCCGTCTATCCTAGTAGTCCTTAAATTTCGAGTACGAAAATTTTCAAAGGTGGGTAGATTTGTAACTCATCTTCCCGAAATTATTATTTTTTAAATTATATCTATATATTTTAATTTCGTGTTTAAACGTAATTTTCGTAGAAATTTTGTAAAAGATATTTTGTGATTATTTTTGTTACCAAAAACTAGTTTTAAATTAATTGTTTGAAATAATATTTCTAAAAAAAATGTTCTCAAATTTTTTATTTGAAATATAAAATATGTTTTTATTATTTTTGGTCTTCTAAAAATTGGTTTTTTAAAAAAAAGATTGAGCGATAAAAGATTTTTTTTTTTGTCTATTTATTTTTAAATAAAGATTTGGATTTATAAAAGTAAGTTTTATAATATTTGATGACATCGGGTATTATTTTGATATGTTAATCAGTTATTTGATTATATTTGAATTTATTTAAATTATCTTGATGGTTATCAACTATACTTTAAATTATGTTGATAATTTAAATATTGTTTAAAATACTTACGATGACTAATTGGAGCATTACAATTTGTCTAATCTAGATTTAAAATATTATTGATTAAATAATTTATTTATTATTTGATTTAAATTATTTTGATAAATATTAGATATTATTTTAAAGTTATTATGTTGAGTTTGATTTGGATTTGGATTCATATGATTTGAATTATTTGATAATATAGAATAATACTTAAAGTTATTATGGTGATCATTTAAAGGATTGCAATCAAATTGATTTGTTTTTAAATAATTTATTTGAATTAAATTTATGGAAAGATTTATCCATTAGAAATTCTTATCCTATTGGAATCATATCTAGCATTAATTATATCGTTTCTTATTTATACCAATCATATTCCTATCCAAATTAGTTGGTTATCATAATCATCCTTATTGATTTAGTTCTAATCCTATCATAATTTGCTAATTGCTAGCCATTATATATATATATATATATATATATATATATATATATATATATATATATATATATATATATATATATATATATATATATATCGAATCTATGAATAAAATCATCTTTCAAACCATCCTTGTCAAAATTTCTCTCTTTTTTCGTCATAAATTCAGCCTCAATTTTCAAAAGTTGTAGTAAATTCGAATGACCATAACTCCCAACTACGGACTCCGTTTGACCTCCAGTTTTTTTGTTGGAATCGTATTAAGGTATATTTTTCGAATATAAATTTTATTTTCATAAATTCGGTACTTAATTTTCTGGAAAATTTATGGAGTGTCAGTTGTCCGAAATCTGACACGTTTTAGTGTTTTTGAGATTCTGGGAGAACCAGGAATCAGAATTACGAACCGTTTGAAGTTTCGGAATGCTGACGGAAAAATACCCATCATATATTTTTTCCAAAAAATTTCTAGAATATTTTATTTTTGGTTTTTATTTTAGAAGTTTGTCACATCGTCTGAGTTCATCTTGTGTAGCCCTGTGACTATTCTGTACCCAACGGGATTGTCGGTTTCACCAGCAAGGACCTCAGGCAAGACACCTTGCCATTTGATATTTATTTATTTTAGCTCATATTTTATGCATTATTTATTTTTATGCAAAATAAACTGTGATACATGGCATAACCTGTTAGAACTTACTGTTCAGTTATATTCTCTGCTATGTATTATTTTTCTTATACATTAAACCTAGATTTAAGGGACCACCTTTATATGTTGCATTCATTGGCCTTGACACGTTGTATCACGAAGTTGTGGGTCGCATGTAGAACACGGACATGCGTGACTGGCTGGCCACCGGTGCGTATAAGCCTTGCGATAGGAATAACCGCTAATAGAGGTTGCATGCTTAGTTTGACTTAACGGTTATAGAGGTTACTGTTGTAGATACAACATAGTAGGCATTGGATGGGAAAGAACAGTTTCTTAATGTATGGGTCATATATGCACTGTCCTGATTGCCGGTTATCTCTAATGGGAGGTACGATCCTGATAGCCGGTTATCTCCAGTGGGAGGTACGGTCCTGATTGCCGGTTATCTTCAGTGGGAGATACGGTCCTGATTCCTGATATTCCTGATCCGGCCCATGTGTCAAAGGTTTGTTCTTATTGCATTCACTATAGTACGGTTAGGTACCCTATTGCATGCATTCCTTATTTATTTGAGCAATATTTATTCAGTTTATATGGCATGATATTATGTGTCTTGTTACGTCCCTCTGAGGACCTGGTTATCTCGCCAGGTGTGTTCTCTTGTCTTTTGCAGGTATTCTAGTTCTAGCCGTGATCCTCTCTATTTCTTCGAGGATGATTGCACTTGGATTGTCTTCGCTTCGTTCGCCAAACTCATTTCATTTTCCATGTATTTTTTTCCTTATTTTGTTGGTAGTGGATTTGTCTCCGCCCAACATATTATATCAAGACAATTCATTATCATTATATGATATCTTTTATTCATTTATTTTTGTGTGGATGAGATTAGTTATGGATCTACTGCATTTTACAGCTTACGTATATTTATTATACGGCTGGCATGTCTATGTTCCTAGTCCTATGTATTTTGGGACTGGGACGTTACATGTTTTTATGGTGGCCCATGCAGGTCAAGATAAATTGTTTGGTTACTTTACCGTACCAAGCAAGCCTGCGAATAGGATTAGAAGTCTAGGATCTCATCCACATACTTGACATTTTCTTCGATTCTATATTCGACCGACTCATCGAATGCATCTTGCTTGATTCCTTCTATCATTATTCTTATCTTCCCTTCATGTTTGCTAGAGATTGACCCTACTAGTTAGATGTCCCAAACACCCTTAGCTTAATTCTTTAAGTTGGATAGAATACCCCACGACTTGAGACACCTTGACCATTAAAGGAATACAAATAGTATTATCTAGACCATAGAGACGAGAAATTTAACCCATTTGGTCAACCAAGACTTGGTCAATAAAGTCGTAGAATGATGGTATAGGAATAAACAAGACTTGGATCCTTATGACTCTTAAACTATTCATATTTGTTTTTATTCATCTACCATCGTGCCTATATTTTTTATTATCTAAACTAATGATGCTAATGCAGCCTAGTTTTTGCAAGCTAAATTCTTTATCAAGCTTGTTCATAACATATGTTATTGGATGCATCCACTAACGTATTGTCTACTCAGAACCGGTACATGATGGTCTGATCAATCTAGTGCACTTTGGTTCGCTTTTATCTATCGTTCTACGTGGATGGAGACATAGCTAAACTTGTCCTTTAGAGTCCCATCCACGACTGCCTTGAAAAATTCTTTTTAAAATTATCCGGTCGCCTTTGAATCACGTATTCGTATTTGATAACGCCTCCTTCGAACTCTATATTGCTTTCGCCTTCACCTATTTTAGAAGGACGAATGCGTTATACTAGAACCTCCTCTAGCCTTCCTATCGATTATGACCATACCGTATTATTTTTCTATGATTTAGATCACGGTTCCTTACGACATGATTTTGTTGAAACATTGTCATTGTTTGTTCTCCATCGATACCCCCTTGTGTCTTCTCACCCCCTACTAATTCTTAATTTCGAGGACAAAATTCTTTTAAGTTGGGTAGGATGTAAAACCCCTAAATTTCTACTATTTTTATTTTATTAAATTTGGTACTGATTTAAAATTTTGTATTGTACTCGTATAGTCATATTGTACGTCGTGCGCGAAAGTTTGTTTTTTCGAATTTGCTCGACGAGTGCGAATATGTGCGAGCGTACATATTTTAGAAAAATATTTTCTATTTTTTATATAGTTTCAAAATAATATACATAATAATTATTTTGTTATCGTACCAAAGTTTTCAAATTATTATTTTATTTATTATTAATAAAAAGTCTTTCATAAAAAAAAGAGTTACTAATAATAAATAATATTATTCGCGTATACATATATATTTCATAAATATTTATTGAGTTTATTTGTAAATAATAATGTATTTTCAAAATTATTGTTATTAGTATTTTGGAAAAATATATTTCAAAATTATTGTGACAATTTAAATCTTGATTTGAATTTATGAATTTATTTAAATAGTTAAATATTTAAAAATTGATTTATCCTATTTGATTTTAAACTAAAAATTTAATTAGATTTAAATTGGATTTGTATTTGAATTTGGATTTGATTGATTTTAAATTAAATTACGAATTATCTATTTTTGGGGTTTAAACTACTCCTAATTCTTATCTAATTGGGAATTCTCACATCCTATAAATAGGCAGGTACTCATCCATATATTTCTATTCTCCATTAATTTTTTTTACCTACAAATGTGTTTGTGCATCGTGTTCGTGCACATCAAGCCATATCCATTCACTTCTTCTATTTTTCATCCAAATTGATTAATTTTCTCATTAAAGAAATTCTCTTTTCCCTTCCATCTATTTTCTCTTATCACAAATTCTTACTATCCTTTTACCGATCAACCAAGTCCGTCTATCCTAGTAGTCCTTAAATTTCGAGTACGAAAATTTTCAAAGGTAGGTAGATTTGTAACTCATCTTCCCGAAATTATTATTTTTTAAATTATATCTATATATTTTAATTTCGTGTTTAAACGTAATTTTCGTAGAAATTTTGTAAAAGATATTTTGTGATTACTTTTGTTACCAAAAACTAGTTTTAAATTAATTGTTTGAAATAATGTTTCCAAAAAAAATGTTCTCAAATTTTTTATTTGAAATATAAAATATATTTTTATTATTTTTGGTCTTCTAAAAATTGGTTTTTTAAAAAAAAGATTGAGCGATAAAAGGTTTTTTTTTGTCTATTTATTTTTAAATAAATATTTGGATTTATAAAAGTAAGTTTTATAATATTTGATGATATCGGGTATTATTTTGATATGTTAATCAGTTATTTGATTATATTTTAATTTATTTAAATTATCTTGATGGTTATCAACTATACTTTAAATTATGTTGATAATTTAAATATTGTTTAAAATACTTACGATGACTAATTGGAGCATTACGATTTGTCTAATCTAGATTTGAAATATTATTTGATTAAATAATTTATTTATTATTTGATTTAAATTATTTTGATAAATATTAGATATTATTTTAAAGTTCTTATGTTGAGTTTGATTTGGATTTGGATTCATATGATTTGAATTATTTGATAATATAGAATAATACTTAAAGTTATTATGGTGATCATTTAAAGGATTGCAATCAAATTGATTTGTTTTTAAATAATTTATTTGAATTAAATTTATGGAAAGATTTATCCATTAGAAATTCTTATCCTATTGGAATCATATCTAGCATTAATTATATCGTTTCTTATTTATATCAATCCTATTCCTATCCAAATTAGTTGGTTATCATAATCATCCTTATTGATTTAGTTCTAATCCTATCATAATTTGCTAATTGCTAGCCATTATATATATATATATATATATATATATATATATATATATATATATATATATATATATATATATATATATATATATATATATCGAATCTATGAATAAAATCATCTTTCAAACCATCCTTGTCAAAATTTCTCTCTTTTTTCGTCATAAATTCAGCCTCAATTTTCAAAAGTTATAGCAAATTCGAATGACCATAACTCCCAACTACGGACTCCGTTTGACCTCCAGTTTTTTTGTTGGAATCGTATTAAGGTATATTTTTCGAATATAAATTTTATTTTCATAAATTCGGTACTTAATTTTCTGGAAAATTTGTGGAGTGTCAGTTGTCCGAAATCTGACACGTTTTAGTGTTTTGAGATTCTGGGAGAACCAGAAATCAGAATCACGAACCGTTTGAAGTTTCGAAATGCTGACGAAAAAATACCCATCATATATTTTTCCCAAAAAAATTCCAGAATATTTTATTTTTGGTTTTTATTTTAGAAGTTTGTCACATCGTCTGAGTTCATCTTGTGTAGCCCTGTGACTATTCTGTACCCAACGGAATTATCGATTTCACCAGCAAGGACCTCAGGCAAGACACCTTGCCATTTTCTATTTATTTATTTTAGCTCATATTTTATGTATTATTTATTTTTTATACAAAATAAACTGTGATACATGGCATAACCTGTTAGAACTTACTATTCAGTTATATTTTCTGCTATGTATTATTTTTCTTACACACTAAACCAAGATTTAAGGGACCACATTTGTGTGTTGCATTCATTGGTCTTGACACGTTATATCACGAAGTTGTGGGTCGCATGTAGAACACGGACATGCGTGACTGGCTGGCCACCGGTGCGTATATGCCGTGCGATAGGAATAACCGCTAATAGAGGTTGCATGCTTAGTTTGACTTAGCGGTTATAGAGGTTACTGTTGTGGATACAACATAGTAGGCATTGGGCGGGAAAGAACAATTTCTTAATGTATGGGTCATATATGCACTGTCCTGATTGTCGGTTATCTCCAATGGGAGGTACGGTCCTGATAGCCGGTTATCTCTAGTGGGAGGTACGGTCCTGATTGCCGGTTATCTTCAGTGGGAGATACGGTCCTGATTCCTGATATTCCTGATCCGGCCCATGCGTCAAAGGTTTGTTCTTATTGCATTCACTATAGTACGGTTACGTACCCTATTGCATGCATCCCTTATTTATTTGAGCAATATTTATTCAGTTTATATGGCATGATATTATGTGTCTTGTTACGTCCCTCTGAGGACCTGGTTATCTCGTCAGGTGTGTTCTCTTGTCTTTCGCAGGTATTCTAGTTCTAGCCATGATCCTCTCTATTTCTTCGAGGATGATTGCACTTGGATTGTCTTCGCTTCGTTCGCCAAACTCATTTCATTTTCCATGTATTTTTTTCTTATTTTGTTGGTAGTGGATTTGTCTCCGCCCAACATATTGTATCAAGATAATTCATTATCATTATATGATATCTTTTATTCATTTATTTTTGTGTGGATGAGATTAGTTATGGATCTACTGTATTTTACAGCTTACGTATATTTATTATACGGCTGGCATGTCTAGGTTCCTAGTCCTACGTATTTTGGGACTGGGGCGTTACAGGCCAGGCGCAACAGGCGGCTGATCCGCCACCATCCCATCTGGCAAGACAGGCGGCTGAACCGCTCCAACGTCTTCCGCAGGAGGGAAATAGTTATCCGCATCATGCTCATCATTCTCTTCGTCCGCGTTAGTGGACTCCGAATCAGGCACAGGAATCGCATTCGCCCTCCTCTTCCTCGTCATAGACCCTTTAGGCTTCTCTGCCAAGCCAGTACCCACAATAAAGCTGGTACTTGGGTCAAAATTAAGGGGAGGCTTGCTCGCCGTAACATGGTATAGGGCCGCCATATACAAAATCTCCCCTGGCGCCTCACCATCAGAAACCGAAAAGGTGGTTCGGGTATGAACCGTGTCGTAATAGTGCCATGCCCTGATACCATCCAGGACGCTACCTTCAAAGCCCAGGCAAGAGCTGGGACTGTCAAAGAACAGCTGGCTATACCTGAACTGGCGGGAGAACCTGCTGGGCAAGTAGGACTCCAGGTAGACGTTGTTGCGGTTACGATATACTAGGTGCGCTGGATGGATATTACACAGCCAAAGGAGCATTTTCTCAGGTAAGAGGAGAGGAGGTCCGGTACCATCAACATGTACGCTCCTCACTTCTTCAGCGGTAAAGCGAGAAACAGACACAAAAAAGTTGTATCCGTCCACTCTCGCCAGCGCCCTCCGACAGGCTGGCATGGTGCTGCACTCCCAGGGCTGATGGTGGAATCGGAAAATGAAAGCGTCATCCGCCGTGACGCCATCCTCTGCTCCAGGCCTTATCAAGGACCGACAGTGCATTAACAGCCATCCCATCAGATAATGGTATGGCAGCTCTATACGCTCAAAATCTATCACCGTGTCACGGGCGATGACCTTGGACGAAAAGGCACGAAGGCCGTGGTGTACGCTGCACACCATGGCCGAAAGAAGGGCCAGATTGACCCCAAAGACCAGCTTTACGGCGGGGAGGATAAAGTGGCGGCTGATCCTCTCAATGGAACCTGCCCCTCTTGAGACCACGCAATTACGTAGCCACACCATCAGAAATCCTGCAAGGAGCACCTTCTCCGATAGTCGCTGAGTACCATGGTAAAAATAACTAAAGGAGTCAGTTTTACTCCCAAATGTGTCCCCCGTGGACCTCGATCTCTTGGCAGTCGATGCCAGGTTTTGTACCTCCTCTGGGGTTTGAGGATCTCGGGAAGAAACCCGGCCTGAGGTGCCTAGTGTGAAAAGGTATGAGACCCAGGTTGTGGTGTGAGGAATTCTCCCTTCCGAGCTACCATCCTTCTTGATAGCCGTCTGATGATAAGTACTGTGGTGACATAACAATTCCTGATACACGGCAACAAAGCCCAGGAACTGCCGATCCAAATCCTCGAGCTCTTCGCTCGTAGGGGTGTACACTTTAAAGACTTCTTCCCCCCAGGGCAGCTTGGAGATAACGTACATCTCATGGAGAGCGAGTCCCAGCTCCCCTCCCGGCGTGAAAAAGGTTCCCGTCCGCCGGTTGTACATCTCCAGGAGAGCCATGAACAACGGCTTATTTATGGGTAGACCATGACAGGTGCCCCGAATGGCGTGGTAGAGGCCGATCTCACGCAGGGAAGTCTCATACTTCCGCAGAATCTATGTGGACAAGTTGGCCCACGCAGGGATAGGGTTTATCCAGTTCAGCAACGCCAACCGGCCGACGGGATATGACCCTTTCCGAGCAAGCTGGTTCAAGAAGGTGTCAGCTTGAGAGAATGTAAAATTGGGACCCGATACGTTTATGAAGGTACCCAGAGCCAGTCCCATCATGTACCGACTGACCGATTCCCTTCCCGCATATGCTGACCCCAGATTCCTGTTGTAATGGATGTTTCCCACAAACATCTCCGACTTGCTTGGAGTCAAGGAGTCCACCATCTTTCTGTCCAGCGGTAACATGTTGAACCATGACAGAGGAAAATGACGCTCTATCGAAGGCATATGGATCTCCACCCCATCAAGAATAAAGTCCCAGCTCTCGGATATATCCAGCACTCGGCTGTTCTTTACAGACAAAGCATCCCAAAGAGGAATGCCGGCTTCAGGTATTTTGTCACGCCCCAGTACCGAAATACGGGGACGGACTAGGCCAGCTACTCCATATGAGGTGCGTAACGTCATACGGCGATCGTAGCTGTCGAGAGACTAGGGGGTACATGCTACAATCAAGTCTCCTATGGTCCCACAGAGTTCTATGTCTCAATCAATTAAGTCAAATCAGCAATTAAATGAACATTAAAGATAAAGCAGTAAGGCGTCCCTGACGCTTCATCAAAATGATCATAAGAGACTAGCTTTATAATTTAGCTATCTCAGAGAGTCAGGAGTACAAAATTATACACAGCTGCAGTCTGTTTAATTACAATTATGTACTGACACAAAATATCAAGTAAACCGGCTAACAGGTGCCGGTGGCTAAACGCCGCAAAAGTATAAGCAGGAGTGGTGGAGAAGAAACCCACTCGAGTCCCCGAACCGCCATGCTCCTAGTATGCACCATGGATGTCAGGGAGGAAGATCGTGTCCTCTGGCTCTGCTACGAGATCTGGCCAAACAAAACCAGCGGGGTCAGCCCCGAATAGCAAGTACCGCCAAAGGGGCACAAGAGTTAAGATTAAAAACCCAACTAATAGAATAACTGATAATAGTAATACTTATGCTACTATTATAGGGTAGCGCAACATCCTCGAACCCATATGGCACCCTTACAACCAAACAAGGACAAAAGGTGCCGCATGGAGTCGGGACGTGTCGTACTCTATAACTTTCACATAAGTTAAAAGGTATAAACCATAAAATCCCCTGATCGTGACTTCGGTCGATAGTCTATCGCAGCACAATAACCAACCCAACAATCAAATAAGAACATAGGTTGGATCATGTACCATGATAGACCATGTTCCTCAGTCATTCACAGAAGTAGCACTTCACAACCAGAATAAGTCTTCCGTTCATAACTTCGGTCCACAGCCTGTCATAGTACGATAACCAACCCAACAATCAAACAAGAACATGGGTTGGATCACGTACCACAACAGTCCGCTTCCCTCGGTTATTCGCGGAAGGTAATAGGATACAAGCAAGTCATTTTCACGGCCAATCAAGTCTACGAGTTTCTAGTGGGACGAGGTTATCCTCGCGTCATGTTATTAGAAAAATCCTCAGATCGTATCTTTCCAGCAAGGCTAGCCAACCCAGGGGTTCGCGTAGACAGGTGTCATGGAGCACAGGTCCCTCGTGAGGCCATCTTGCCAAGACATGTAATATATAGCAGGAATTAATCGGATACAGTCATCCACTCGTTGCGGATGACACAGTATCCGTGGAGACCAGCCGGCGCGCCAAGACAATATCTCAGGGCGACTGGTGTAACACGATCTCGGGACTCTGCCCTCCCCATGCATCTAGTATATTCAGTTGCCTAGTTTAACCCTAGGTGAAATCTTGGACTCTCATGCTGTGGCCTGCATGATTACCCTCCTAAAGTCGTACTTTAGTACGAGTACCCCAAAGAGGATCCATGTCAATCAGTATGTCAACATGTGCTACCCTCCTTAGTGTAATGCATCATTACAAATACGCCACGTGGAGTTACGAGTCATTTGTCGAGCATGAACAAGAACTGGGACATTCAGGTACATGTATCAGGTAGGAACACTTTGTTCTCCGGGGTCACATCAGTGCTCATATCATGCTCGGGACAAAAGGTGTAAGGATATAAAATGGGCATATAATATCTAATAAAATATCAAAAGCATATGCACAACAAGGCAGCATGCGTGAAAAGTCATACAAGCTTACACAAGGCAGCGTGCGTAAAAAGTCACGCAGGCTCAAGGAGAGAGCTGCGTGAAAAGTCACGCAGGCTCAAGGGAAAGAGCAGCGTGAAAAGTCACGGAGGCTCAAGGGAAGAGCAGCGTGAAAAGTCACGCAAGCTCAAGGAAGAGTGCTGCGTGAAAAGTCACGCAGGCTCAAGGAAAGAGCTGTGTGAAAAGTCACGCAGGCTCAAGGGAAAGAGCAGCGTGAAAAGTCACGCACGCTACGGGAGACACGCTTCCAACAGGAAGCGTACCTAAGTCTGCGTGAAAAGTAACGCACGCTACAGGGAGCAGCGTAGGTGAAAAGTCACGCACGCTACGGGGGGCAGCGTAGGTGAAAAGTCACGCACGCTACGGGGAGCAGCGTAGGTGAAAAGTCACGCACGCTACGGGGAGCAGCGTAGGTGAAAAGTCACGCACGCTACGGGAGACACGCTTCCAACAGGAAGCGTACCTAAGTCTGCGTGCGCAGCGCTAAAGAGCGCACGTAGTGTAGAAGCATGGAATTTCACAGCCAGAAAGCCCATACGCCAGGCACTATATGCGCCAGAACTCAGACAGCAAAATCAAATAAGCCATTCGAAGAAGGACTTTTTATTTATATATAAGAGTCTATTACATGGCTAGAAAAGGTTGTACAAAGGAGAAAGATCCTAGATCTACAGCCAGCGGCCACCATGCGCCTCCATATAGGCGCAGCAACCACCATGCGCCTTCCGATAGGCACAGCAGTCACCATGCGCTGTCAGCCAGGTGCAGCAGATGTCATGCGCCTCCAGCCAGGCGCATCCTACCATCTCTTCAGCAGCTCAGTGATGTGCATCTCTCCAGCAGCTCAGTTATGTGCATCCCTTCAGCAGCTCAGTGATGTGCAACTCTTCCAGCCAGGCTCGCCTGATAAATGCTTCGCCAAGCAAAGCATTTAACCCTCTGGCTGGAACCAAGAAAGAGAAGAGCACCACAAATGCTGTAGCCAGGGGAGGCTTCGAAAGAGCCTCCAAAGACCAAGGAAGACCGTGATCGAAATCATGGCACAAGGAGCTTTCAACACAATCAAAGTGGGCGACACCCACTTTGAGGGAAGAAAGAGCCTAGCACCGCCATTCCGATCTACGGCTCTTTCGGAATAACGGAGACGAGGCCCGAACATCCTTATCTTTGGATGCAATAGGCACCTTCCGCCTGCCTCAGAAGCCCTCGACTCCGCCTTTTGGATGTAACAGTCACCTTCAAGTGCATCGAAGACAACACGACGTCTCATCTTCACCCTCGGGAGCACTTCGTCAACAGAATGCACCCGCATATCCAAGTTCATGTTGGAATCACGAGAGGGAATGAGGAGCAAACTTTCTCTCCATGCCACTATTTATAGGCCGGGCAAATCAAACCCACGCGCCAAGTGGATGACTCTCCGAATTCTGTGCAATGAATTTGCATTAAATGGATGAACCGGACGCCTCGAATTCAGCCAAACGGCTATTTATAGCACTCGAGGAGCGAGACAGCCGCGTCATTAAAAGACATGTCGGATGCGCCAGCCAAACAGCGTATTACACGGACGCGCCCTCCAGCATCAGGCGCATCACACAGACGCGCCCTACAGTACCCGGTGTATCACAGAGGATGCACCCTCCCTCACATCTCCATGCCGAGTGGAACACCAACCAATGTGCCCACTCAGCTGTCCATCGAACATCACAAACATTAAATGCTGAACTGACACCGAGTTGGCAGCACGCTTCCCAAAGTCTGAACAGTTGACAGCTTTTTCAGAGAACGAAGCATCGGCAACGTCAGCATCATCATGACTCTATTCCGACGGCTACTGCCACGTGGCCATCCGCATGCGCCTCTATGGCCATGCGTCCAAATCGCCATGCGCCTCTACGGCCATGCGTCCAAACCAGCATGCACCTCAAAAGCCATGCGCCTCAGACTCTTCACTGATCCCTAAAGACAGAAGAAGAGTCTCCAGTTGAAGCTTTGCATGCGCCTCAAAAGCCATGTGCCCCAGACTGATCTCTGATCCCGAAAGACAGAAGGAAGGTCACCTGCATGCGCCCCAAAAGCCATGCGCCCTAAATGGTTTGTAACTCCTAAAGGTTATGAACCGCAGCCTCCTCCTGCACCCAGACCCAAGGCGCAGCTCACCAGATCACTGCCCCCCCCAAATCCGAGATCTTCGAGCCATGGGTCGATGACACGTGTCCTTTGACTCAACTCGTCCAAGATTTCAGCAACAGAAAGATCTTCTCCTCTGCTACGTGTCGGCTCACAACAGCAGTATGAAGAGTTCTCCCCCTCAATTAGGGTGCATCATCTACACACCTCCATCAGCAACCTCTACGTGGCGTCCCCACACACCGGCGCATCCTACATGCGCGCATGAGCAGCCAGCCTGCAAAACTATAAATAGAGGGATCTTCTCCTTCACACACACATACACAGAGAGAATCCACAACGAACATACAAGGAATCATCAGAGAGGCAGATACAGACACTCAACGTCTACCTCCTCTCAGCAAGCTCCAGCACCCAGAGCAATCCACGCCTTCAGAGAACCGATAACCGTCGTCAGCCGGTCAACGGAGTCAACGCATTACCACTCGCTCCATTGGCACTAAGGACCCAGCTTAAACAAAAGTGTACTCCTAGGACTACATCTAAGTCCTACATTGTAATACTGTTCTGTTTGTATTAAAGTTTTCAATCAAACAATTTTAATGGCAAACAAGCTGGCGACTCTGCTGGGGATCGAACCCAGAATCTCTGGTTTCGCAGACCTCTTTCTCCTCTTCCGAGAAAGTCGTGTCACAGGCCGACGACGTGAAGGTGGGCTCCTCCCACAAGACGCTGGTCGTGCGCCTCAATCAACAGGCGTACGAGGAGTTCATTTCTGAAGGAAGTGCGAGTCCTTCGAAGCGGCTACCAAAGCCGAAGAAGATCCGCACGGCCTGGGTGCGCAAGGTCGACGCCTCGGGCACCACCACTGAAGGGGATGCAGCAATCCAGCCTTCCCTTCCTGCTGACGTTTTCAGCAACCAAGGTGCGCCCGCCGATGTAGCGCATTTCTTGGGGAAGCGTGCGGCCGACCACGTTCCCCAGCCATCTCCCTCTCAGGCGAGGAAGATACGTCGACGGAGCAGGGGCGCAGCCAATGCTCCGCACATCACCTCTGATGCACCACAAAAAGCCTCTGTCTTTGACAGACTCACTCGCTGTAATGGCGAGGAGAATTTGGATGCTGAGTACTATGCACCCCAGCAGGCTGGTACGAAGAAATCCAAGGCGGCACGGGCCATGCGCCACAAACGTGCTATGCCAGCAGCCGGCCAGAGGCACGCGCTCGTCATCACGTGCGCTGCCGATGGCAAGCTGTACAGGATTGACTCAAGTGCTTCTGTACCAACAACGAGTCGATCTTCGAAGCCCTCATCTCGCTTGGGCGCATCTACTGCGTGCACAACCAAGTCGAGAGAGGCAAACTCAGCGGTCTTGAACTCCCGCGCCTCCTCTGGTTGTGCGTTTGAGGTCCGTTCAAGTCACTTCAAATGTTGTGGTTCCCCCACTACTGATCGTGATGCCTGCTTGGTATTAGATCAGGGGGCGCAGCACTCACCTGACCACCCCGGCGTTTGGCCTTGCCATACGTCTGAAGGGGGTGTGAAGGCACCACTCTCCTCCAACGACCTGCGCAACATGATCACTCACAAGCGCCGGTCAGAAGAGTCGACCAACAAGCACGATGCGCCTCTTACGGGGCATACTTGTGCGGTGGTCACCATCAACTGCTGTTGCAAGATGGCAGTTCCACCAAGACAGTCGGTCTTCCAACGACTACAATCATCGACACCTCTTCGACGTCGCCTTGGGGCGAAGGTGTCAGCTGAAGAGGAGCCAAAGGTCGCTTCATGCAACGTGGTCTCCAACTCCTCATCAATCCGGAAGACGACTGCCAATTCCTCGTCTTCATCCAAAAGCTAGCCGAGGAAAACCAAGGCAGCTGTCTCGACCTCTGGAGTATTTGAAGGCACTCGGTCGAGGAAGAAGTCCTCGGAGGAAGCTGGGGGTAGCCAGACCCTTGTTGAGCCTCCTTCCGAAGACGAAGATGTCCAAAGCACAGCTGCGGCGAATCTCCATCATCAAGGCGAGATTACTCTCCCTGAAGCCCCTCAAAATGAGGATGTCCTCCAGGACACTACCGGGGGTAGTTCTGGAAACGAAGAGGTCCTTCAAGACGGAGCTGAGGGCAAGCAGACCCTTGCAGATGCGCCTGTTGAAGATGAACTCCAGAATGTGGCTGGGGGTGGCCCAACACCAGGAGAAGTGACTCCCCCGCATGAGAGTGAGGCCGAAAGCGAAGCCTCAACCAATCCATCCACTCCTGGCCGTGTCAGAACAGTATACATGGCTGGGGATGATGTCGAGTCTGATGCGCATAGACTCATTGGAGGAAGGACTCAAAACCCTCTCTGCCTCAATGCAAGCACTGACTCAAGCAGTGTTTGAGATGCGATCGGCCTTGATCAGGACACCTTCAACTGGTCCTGACCCAGGAGCTAATGGGGAGTCGAGTGTGCCCCTCCAACGGGCGCCCTCGGATACAGAAGCACCTCGGACCTCAGAGCCCTCAAACGCTCCAATCCAGATGGTACCTCCTTCCCCGACTCCTAGCTCTATGGAGGATGTGGTCGAAATAATCAAAGACCTGCGGGAGCGCTTCGAGTCCAAGAACAGGCAAGAGGAATGCCAGAAGATGGGCATTCCCCAGCCTTATCCCCTCGAGTGGAACAAGGTGGTTTATCCCCCAAAGTATAAGCCACAAACACTCACCCCATACGACGGGAAGGACTCTCCGCGACGGTACCTGACGTACTTCCAGTCACAGACGGGGCATCTTCCGAAGGAGGACGCGCTCCTCACCAGTATCTTTGTCGGGGCCCTGAAAGGAGTAGCATATGACTGGTACTGTAGCCTCCCCGACAATTCCATATCGTCCTTCGACGACCTGACGCGCCTCTTCCTCGACCGCTTCTACGACGGCGGGAAGGACATGACGATGGCATCTCTCATAGAGATACGTCAGAAGGAGAAGGAAACGGTTCGGGCGTTCATCGAACGCTTCCGACAGGCTTGCTTCAGGCTACCTCCAGGCATGCCAGAACATGCGCTCCTCTCCGCGTGCAGCATGAACATGCTGCCTACAGTAAAGCTCTGGCTCAACTCTACTCCCCCTCCTGACTGGAGCTCCCTGATCATCGAAGCTGAAGCTGCAGAAAAGAAGGCGGCCAATGCACGTCTTCTGGGTGTCAGCTTCCCCGCCTTTGACGATAAGGGGAAAAAGTCCGCAGCTAACAGCTCCGGACGAGAAGCAAAGGGGAAACAGGCATTGACTGTTAATGCCTCAAAAGGCGCATCTGCGCCTACTCAGAAGCCTCCACTGGCACCAAGACCCAAGGAGGTTTATTCATTCAATGATGATGACACCCTGCAACTTTTTGAGATACTGAAGCAGGGTGACAAGATCAAGCTACCGGACCCAAAGCGGCCCGATGAAGTTGGGAAAGTGGACAACCCAAGGTACTGTCACTACCATCGGTTTGTCGGACACCCGACCAAGGACTGCTACGTCCTCAAGAATTACATCCAGCGCATGATCAATGCGGATGTAATCTCCGTCGACTATGAAGAGAAGACGGTGTCGGCCAATCTGGTTTCGCTTCAGTTCGGCACCTTGCCGCCAACTACCACACAAGATGGCGTCGTCCCCATCCCTAAGGCGACAAAGGAGGTGGTAAACTTACCACCTACTCGTGACAATGTGAGTGGACTCACCTCGCTCACCACATCTCGAGGAGAGGTCCTCTGGGTTCACCCTGACCTCGTCTCCGAGGTGACTCAATCGGAGGTACGCCCTACCTCCAAATCAAAAGGCAGGAAGATCAAGTCTTGCCGCACAGTCTCTTCTTCAACAGAAGAGGCACTTCCAGTGCAAACACGTGCACAACAGAGCTCCCAATCCGGCGAAGCCGCCGCCGAGGTGGTGCCTCCTAGCACCATCCCTGAAGAGGGTCCATCTAAGCCCTCAGCAGCCAATAAGCAGAAGCAGGTGGAGGCCCGTTTTGACAGACCTCTACGGAAGAAGAATGCTTCGGGGCTGTCCAAGCCTCACAACTTCGACATTCTGGCACAATTAGCCAGTACACCTGCGCGCCTGTCTTTGTTCGAGCTCCTGCGTCTTTCTAAAGATTCCCGAGAAGCTCTCTGCGAAGCTCTGAAGGATGCTGAATCCTTTCTCAGTCAGGTCAAGCAGCCTGAAGACCTCCCAACTACTTGTGCGTACTGTCATTGTGCGGATGAAGTTATCCCAAACATAACTTTCACCCAACAAGACATGCTGCTCAAGCATCACCGACATAACCGACCGCTGTATTATACAGGGTACATTGGCTCGGTCAAGGTGAGCCGGATTCAGATCGATCCTGGGTCTTCCCTAAGCATCATTCCAAAGGCGCTGCTATCAAAGCTGGGGATCCCGATGTACCGGCTGGCGCCCTCCAATACAACCATCAGTGGCTTCAATGCTAGCAAGAGCGAGCCATTGGGCAAGATCCGACTGAAGTGTCACATTGGCAGCCTCAAAACTGAGGTGACTTGTTATGTAGTAGATGCCGAGGTCAACTACAACATCCTGCTCGGTCGACCATGGCTGCATGAGTACATGGTGGTGCCCTCCACGCTCCACCAGTGCATGAAGTATGTATCCACCAATGGCGTCATCCGGACGGAGTTTGCAGACATCGATCCTTTCAAAGGGATTGAAGCCTACTTCACCGATTCCGACTTGTACAAGCCCATTGACGAGGAGGAAGCCAATGACGCTGATGATGAGGCAGAGACGGCAACAGAGCCGGACATGGAGCCTGAGACGACTCCCGACGCCCCCTTGAAAATCTGACTGAAGGGGAAACCACCCCAGAAGGCGCCTCCAATAAGCATCAAGCTATCAGGGAAAGCGCCGGCTCGCGAAGCACCCCTGAAGATACGCCTCAAGGGAAAGCCACCTCAAATATCGGCTCCCCTGGTGGCAAAATTACAAGGGAAGGCACCACTCACCGGAGGCGCAACCGAGGCGCCTCTCAAGGTGCGTCTCAAGGGCAAGCCGCCGCAGTCATCCAAGGTGTCAGAGAAGGCTCATATAACCCTCTCAGACCCCAAAGCTGTGTTGGACTCTCCTAGTTCGCCCTCAGTTCTTACAGACGAGGAGCTTGGTGATTATATCTCGGCTGACGTAGAGGCACCCTCCTTTGACAATGTAATCCCACGGGATAAGATCTCGTACTTTATCAATAATAGAGTGTCTTTTAATTATTCTTGTCTTCCACACTGGAATGCCATGTATACATTAGACAACACTCTACGGTCGTTGCAAACACAAATAACGACCGTCTACCATAATCAAATAGTACCGTCTCAAGGAGTCTTCATAGTCCCTCCACGGAGTCGAGACTAAGGCACCATCATCTCGGGCAAAGTCGAGCGTCGTCGGGACCTCCCGTCAATCGAGCCCGAACCTGATACCGGCAGAGTACAAGTCTATCGGTACACGGATGCGGCTAAGCACATCATCCAAAAGATGGGCTACGACCTGAAAAGCAACAAAGGCTTAAACTACGGCAAGGGTCGACATCTCCCTGTCCGGCTTTCGATGCCCAATGGAAAGCCACAGGATTATTATAATCGGACTGGACGAGGGTTAGACTATGTCACGCCGCCATCAACCCCAGAGAGTTCAGATGCAGAAGACATAGAACATTCCCATTCGTCCGAAGCATCGACTTGGGATTCCGATACCAGTATCGGATCAGTCTTCAGGAAAGTACGGTCAGCTAACATGACGTCAGCACAACCTCAAAAAGGTGAAGGCGAAGACCAAGCACCAGAACCCTTCGAAGAAGAACCCTGGGCCCAACGCCTAGGGGAACAATGGGAATCTCGTTTTGAGCTTCGTGAACCTCCCACCGAAGACGAAGTCGAGCAGATCGACCTCGGGGAGGAGTCTTCTTCCAAACCCATCTTCATCAGTAAAAGCCTGGAAGGAGAAGATCGAGAATCTTTAATCCAACTGGCTAAAGAGTATATCGACGTCTTCGCCTGGAGCTATGAAGACATGCCGGGACTCGATCCACAGATCGCAATGCATAGGTTGAATATCTTACCTGATGCCAAACCTATCAAACAACAGCAGCGACGCTTCCGTCCGGACATCATGAATGCCATCGATCAGGAGGTTGACAAACTCTTGACTAGCGGCTTCATCCGTGAAGAACAACACCCGGATTGGGTAGCCAATATCGTTCCTGTCACCAAGAAGAACGGAAAGATACGAGTCTGTATCGACTTCAGGGATCTTAACTCTGCTTGCCCGAAGGACGAATTCCCGCTTCCAATCACTGATGTGATGATCGACAACACATGTGGCTTTGAGCGCATGTCCTTCATGGACGGGTATTCAGGCTACAATCAAATCAAGATGTTCCCCGATGACGCAAAATACACGTCATTCAGGACTCCAAAGGGTGTTTTCTACTACACAGTAATGCCCTTCGGCTTGAAGAACGCCGGTGCGACATACCAGCGAGCTATGAGCACCATCTTCCGTCAACATCTTCGCAAGACAGTCGAATGCTATGTTGACGACATCGCAGTCAAGAGCCGCCTCAAAAGAGATCACCTACAGGACCTGAAGACGGTCTTCGATCTCATGCGGGCGCATCAACTCAAAATGAACCCCGCTAAATCCTTTCTGGGGGTTTCTAGCGGCAAATTCTTGGGCTTCGTCATCACAGCGAAAGGCATTCATGTTGATCCTGAGAAGACCAAAGCCATCCTCAACATGGACCCTCCGAAGAACCTTCGAGAACTTTGAGGCCTACAGGGACGTCTAGCATATATCCGGAGGTTCATAGCAAACCTTTCCGGTAAATGTCAACCCTTCACTCAGCTCATGAAGAAGGGAGTCTCTTATGTCTGGACAGAGGAGTGCCAGAAGGCTTTCGACGACATCAAAGCCTACTTGACGAGCCCACTAGTCCTGGTAGCGCCAGTCACCGGCAAACCATTTCTCCTCTACGTCCGTGCCATGGATCATTCTTTTGGCGCTCTGCTCGCTCAAAACAGCGATACAGGCTACGAGCAAGCAATCTACTACCTCAGTCGAACACTCATCGGGGCCGAACACCGGTACAACCCCGTCGAAAAGGAGTGCTTGGCTTTGGTGTTTGCCATCCAGAAGACTCGTCATTATGTCTCGGGTCAGACAATTCATGTCATTTCCTGAGTCAATCCGCTCAGAGTCCTCATGACGAAGCCAGGATCATTGAACTCCCGGCTGGCTATATGGGCGATCTTGCTAACACCGTACAACATGGTGTTTGTGCCCCAAAAAGCTGTTAAAGGTCAAGCTCTGGCTGACTTTTTAGCTGCACACCCCATCCCAGAATCCTCAAAACTCTATGAAGATATCCCGGATGAGGTCCAAGAATCCAACGTCACCGAAGGAAGCTCCGTTTGGCGGATGTTCTTCGACGGCGCTTCGAGAACAGGCCCCAAAGGCCAAATCATCGCAGGAGTGGGGGTAGTCTTAGTCTCCCCCGATCAGCTGGTCATCCAGCGTGCGTACTCTCTTTCGAAGCCGTGCTCCAACAACGTTGCCGAGTACAACGCACTCGTCATAGGACTCCAGCTCGCACAACAGTTGGGGGTCGACCATCTGGAAGCTTACGGCGACTCAAAACTCGTCGTAAACCAGGTTCGGGGACAATACGAAGTTCACCAAGAAGATTTAATCCCTTATCATGAAGTCGCATTGAACATCATTTCAACCTTCATCGGGTTCTTCATTGAACATGTCCCCCGTTTACAAAACTTGGAGGCCGATGCTCTGGCTGGCCTCGCAGCCTCATTAGCAGCGCCTTTTGGGACTCAACACTATATCACGGTAACAGGACGAGATCTGATTTGTCCCAGAAACAACCTATGCTTGCGGGTGGCTCACGCCATGCCGACGAACACTGGGGTTAATGTCCGAGACTGGAGGTTCCCGTTCATCGACTTCGCTGTCTATGGAATCCTTCCAGAGGACCCGAAGAAAGCCGTCTCAGTCAGGAGACGCTCTCTTTGATTCTACTACGATACGACTACCAAAACACTGTACCGACGCTCCTTCGATGGGCTCCTCCTTCGATGCCTGTCCAACGAAGAAGCAGCCGAAGCTCTTCAAGAAGCTCATGACGGAACTTGTGGAGCTCATCAATCCGGTCCTAAGTTGCAAGATCGACTGTGACGTATGGGCTACTACTGGCCAACCATGGCTGCCGACGCTGTCGAATATGCTAAGAAGTGCCACGCGTGCCAACTTCATGCAGACTTCGTACATACACCATCGGAGCCGCTACATCCTACAGTCGTCTCCTGGCCCTTCGAAGCCTGGGGCATGGACATTGTAGGGCCAATCACCCCTCCTTCATCGAGAGGACACCGTTTTATCCTGGCCATCACCGACTACTTCTCCAAATGGGCGGAAGCAGTTCCACTAGCAGAAGTAAAAAGCTCCAGGGTGGTCAGCTTTATCAAACACCATGTCATTTACCGTTTCGGGGTACCCCGGCAGATCATCCATGACAATGGTCCTCAGTTTATCAGCCACATTTTCAGCAGGTTCTGTGACAAGAATCGTATTCAGAATGTGGCCTCAACCGCCTACAATCCGGCAGCAAACGGATTGGCTGAGGCATTCAACAAAACTATCGTTAGGCTGCTCAAAAAGGTCGTGTCATCCAACAAACGCGACTGGGACGAAAAGCTTGGCGAATGCCTTTGGGCCTACCGCACAACGGTACGGACCCCAACAGGCAACACTCCATTCTTCCTGGTCTACAGGAGCGAAGCAGTACTGCCTCTCGAGATACAGATACCTTCACTCCACGTAGCAATCACAAACAAACTCACAGAAGAGGACAATCAACATCGTCGTCTGCGGGAACTGGAGGCACTTGACGAAAAGCGTCTCCTAGCTCAACAACGCATCGAGCTCTACCAAGCCCGTATATCACAGGCTTTCAACAAAAAGGTCAAAAAGAGGACTTTCCAAGTTGGCAACCTGGTTTTAGCAGTCAGAAGACCAATGGTGTTGACCCACAAGACACCAGGAAAGTTCGAGCCCAAGTGGGAAGGACCTTTCATCATAGAGACGGTATACTCAAACGGTGCTTACCGCCTCGCCAAACCCAATGGGGACTTGTTTATGATGCCCATCAACGGCAAGTTCCTAAAGAAGTACTATTCTTGACATCCTCCAGACATGTACTTCCTCAAACAACCTCTTTCCACAAACTCATACGCCTCCGGAACCCAGCTGTTCCGTGGCATCTTCCAGTAGAAAGATAACCACGTCCATATTACCTCTGAGTTGTCTCTCTACACCCTACAAAGCAGAATCTTACACTTCGTAAGCCTACTCTACCCTTCATGTTTACCACGTCCACATTACCTCTGAGTAAACATCTTGTACAAACAACCCCTGCGTTATTGTACATTTATCGCAGAACTTCCACGTCCATATAACCTCTGAGTTGTTCAGCGTATCCCCCAAGATCATTCCTACCACGTCCATAATACCTCTGAGTAGGGAGATTCTATCATTTCGAACCCAATGATTGCCATGTCCACATTACCTCTGAGCAAACATAATGGTTCCTTCAAACTTATTTTCTGTACCTGAAAACCAAGGTGCGCAAAAGATAATAGGTCCACACAAATCATCAAGTTCATGACAACAAAAGATGAACACATCACAAAAAAGTTGTAGACTTCTTTATTCTTCTGAAAAAGGAGTACAAGAAACTACATCATCCCCCCAGTAAGGGTTGCAAAAGAACACAAAAGAAAAAGGGAAAAGCTATTGTCCCTGAATCTCCCCAGGATGGGCTGAGAGCTCCCTGACTCGAAGCTTTAAGTCGACTGCGCGGGCCTCCACCGTCGCTAGGACTCGTCGCTCTGCTTCTCGGCGCATCAATTCAACGGCCCCAGCGGAAGTATCACTTGCATGCTTCTCATCAAGCTGTTGCCGTTGCTGCGCCAAGGCAAGAGTCCGCTGAGTAAAGGTCGCCTCATCCTTCTTAAATGTTGCATGTTCAGCCCGGACACGCTTGACCTCTAACTGGAGTCGGGCCCGTTCGTCTTCAAGGCGGCGCATCTGGGTATCGATATCCGCGATATTAGCTTCCAATGCAGCTCGAGTTTCCACCGTCGTCTTCATGGACCGAGACAACTGCTCTACCACAGCCTCAGTCTCAGCCACCTTGTGCTCCCAAACACCCACGGTGGCCTGGTATGAAGACTCGATCTCGGCGATCAGCTTCCCCTTCTCCGCATCTATCAGGACAGAGAGGTCGTTTCGCTGGATGCGTTGAAGTTCCGCGAGCCGCTCATCCAGCTCAATCACCGAAGCCTCCAGAATTTCGGCCATATGGTCGTGGCCTTGGTGAATACGAATCAGCTCGATGCAGGGCATTGCCAGAGCTTTTGCCGTCGCAAAACTCCTATTGGCATCCATCACAGCAGATACACCCTTCTGCAACATTTTGTACACCCCCTCGACGAGGAATTTCACATACTCGTCTGCATCCGCCAGGACCTGCGGCGTCATCGCAGGAGTTGGAGGAGCTACTACAGTTTGCGGACCGGAAAAAGATCCGCCAACCTCAATCAGCGAGGCCTGAACCTCGGCATCAATGGGCTCTTCATCAACAGGGGCTGGACTTCTAGCCCGAGGAGCCGAAGCAACAGAAGGAGCCGACACAGGTGTCGAGATGGTCCCCCAAGTAGAAGGAACGACACAGGGTTCTACACCCTTACCCTTCTCAAGTCCGGAGGAACCACCGATGTCAACGGCCACCTCTTCTACCCCCAACGTTCTATCAACAGTTGGTACCTCCCTTGGCAGAATAGGGAGATTATCACTTGTCTCTTGACCCGTCGCAGCGGTCTTCACTGGCAGACGGGTCTCATCATCGAGTCCCTCAACAGGGACAGAATCTGTCGCTACCTCCTGAGTGGTAGCTGCCTCAACTTCCACGGTTGAAGCCGGGGTAGGACTCGGCAATAATGCAGCCGACCTCCCCTCATCATGATAAAGAGGGGATTCAACCCTCTCCTCTGTCTCAACTACTGCTGTTGCCTCCGCAACAGGCTCTTGCAGCTCTGGAGCAACGTCATCGGAAGACGACAAACTCCATTCTTCTTCACCACCAGGAAACGGCGTGCTTGTTAAACCTTCGGCACTTGAAGCTTCCGTTCTGGCCTTTGCCGTATCGGAAGCTGTTGCATCCTCAGTTTTCCTCCTAATGTAATCTGGGGATACCGGAATCTCCACGTCAACAGCATCCTCCGGATCTTCCTCCATGGGAGACATCATGGTCGGCGGGATACGCACTTCAGACGAGCCCGCCGTCCCTTCTCGCCTGCTCCCACCTGACTTTGGGGTGCGAGGTTTTCTTTTTAACGGTTCCTACAAGAGAAGATGAAGCCTCGTAAATAGTGGAACCAAAATCAGATTATGTGGGACGCCTTTACCTCTGCGGACGTTGAATCCGATGACGCCGTCGGCGACGGCGCCTTCTTCTGCTTCTTCGGTACAGGAATCCCTTCGTCTGCACATCGCTTTGATCGATCGCCCGAGGGTTCTGCTTGAGAAACGGAAGGGGCACTCCGGTGACCTATCCCTGACGGACGATGCGATCGGGCCTTCACCGGCACGTTCCCGATCGTCGCTAACTGGGTGCCTGCAATGAGACTGGTTTCCCTGTCATATCCGGAGGGCGCAGCAGCCATAGCACAGTAAAATTTGGCGGCTGAGTAAAGAATGGGCGGCCGCGGATCTGGGACGGGCAACGTAAAATGAGCCCCAGTACATCCGGCATTATAATAATGCCAAGCTCGTGCACCATCCAACAAACTTCCAATATACCCCAGAGAAATACTGGGGTTATCCAACATCATCTGGGCATAACCAAATTACCGCGCAAAGCGGCTTGGCAAATATGGTTCCAGGTAGCACTGATTCCTGTTCCTGTATACCAGATGCGACGGCCGGATACTCTGCAACCAGCGGAATTCCCATTGAGGCAGAGTGGTGGTACCTTTGCCCAGATCCCTTAGATCTTCGTTGGCCTCAAAGCCCAAGTAGATTGGACTAACTTTGGTAATTTCTCAATCCTGAAGACGGGATAAAACCTTTCTACAAACAGGGACACCAGTATGTGACCAGCTCCTCCGATTGAAACGACGAAGGAGTGCATTTCCAGCCTTATAATCTTCTTTCGAGCCTGGACTCATCACACTGGGATGATGCAAAATCAGCCATCCCATCAAATAGTGAAACGGTAGTTCGGCGCGCGGGAAGTTATTGTTTCGGCCTCTGTCATGAATCATATTTCCAGCAAACTCTCTCAAACCTCGCTGCAGGTTACATACTATTGCGGGAAGAAGAGCCAAACGCCGGCTGAAGACCAGCTTCACGGCTGGCAGGATTAAGTTTCGGGTTACCCTCTCTACGGCATAGGATCCGCCCGCGAACACGCAATCCCGGAGCCATATCATCAGGTAGGACGCCAACACCGCCTTGGATGACATCCGATAGCCAGAAGCAGCTGTAGGAGCGTGCATCTGACTGCTGGTCCTCATTTCCTCGGGGATTTTTCTCCCCTAACCTGCTCATTTCGGACAACACGTCGCTACGAGAGAGCGCCGGTGGAGTGGAAAATTGTGAGGGATCCTCCTTGTCTTGTCTAAAGACATAATCTCTCCAAGCAGTCACATGAGGCTGCGTCCCGTTCCTATCCCGTCTCTGCATATAGTAATGATGACTCGCCACTTCCTTAAAGACGGCCGTCATCTCCTCAGCCCTGTCCCCCAGGACTTGAAGTTCCTCGTTGGTGGAAAAGTACTCTTCATAGGGTTCCGACCCCCAAGGGAGTTTTGACACCTCGTACATCTCATGAAGTGCGAACCCTAATTCCCCCACCGGAGTAAAAAAGGTCCCGGTATGGACATCAAACATCTCCAGTAGTACGAGGAACATATGCCTGTTGAGATCAACACCCGCCTGGGTAGCACGGATCGCGGCAGTCAACCCAATCTCTCGAAGCTCGATCCGAAATCGTGACAAGATCCAGAGTGTCAGTTTATCCCACTTGGAAACGTAATGGCACCAACCCTCTACCCGAAAATCTCCTTTCGGGTATGAGCGTTCCATCAAAAGCATACGATGTGTAAAGGTCAAAGCACTATAAGCAAATGTATCAATGGGTACGTCACTATAGAGGCTCCCGGGGCGTAGAGTCCGCCAGGTGAAAGAAGACCCAGACCGTGTGGCGGTCAAAGTATCCCTTTGGTCGAAGGTAGAATCAATTTGGATGACGCCAGTCACCGCTCCCCCCTGAGAAGGGGTAAGATCCCAAGACATCCTCCTCTGGGAAACAAGGCGACAGAAGGATGTCAAAGGCCATTGACGTTCAAGTTGCTTGACGGTCATATGCACCCCATTCGCTGTAAAGAACCAGTCCTCCTTGACCTTCAACACCGTCGCATCAGTAGAAGTAAGACGGTCTCCGAATAGGAACTCAGGCTTCAAGAAGGTCAATTTATCAGATGTGGAAGATTTTAAAACACCACATTCCATCATCCGTTTGAGGAACCTGTATTGTTGCTCACGGATTTGGGTCATTCTCTCGGGAGGCTGATCCAGCATAAGAGCCTCTTGAGCGGGGTTTATCACTTCCTCATCATACTTTACTCCCATCTGGTTGAAGACAGCCTCCAAGAACACTTCATTCAAAGGCGGGATCGCTACTGACACTAGCAAAGATCAGAAAAATGTTAGAAACAATAAAAAGAAGAGCTTCGGCGCATTCAGGGTTTAAGCCCATGCGCGTCAGCAGCCTCGGCGCATCATCAGGGTTTAAGCCCATGCGCGTCAGCAGCCTTGACGCATCATCAGGGTCTAAACCCATGTGCGTCGGCGAACAAAGACCGCGGTACATCATTAAAGACCCAAGGTCTATGTGCGTTGGTGTACGAAAAAACGAGACTTACCAACCACCCCCGGCCGAACTTCGACAGGCCGTCGGGGAACGTCAGCCGTTACAACTTCCGCAGGCTCCTTCGCTTTCTCCTTCCCCTTGCCGGCACCACCGCGAGGAGTCTTGGGAGCCATTCTCTCAGAGAAGAAAAATTTAGGGTTTTGAAGAAAAAACTCTAAAGAAAGCAAAGGCACAGAGAAGGTGAACTCTCTCTCTCTCCAACCCTCACCTATTTATATGGCATGGTCGTACGCGTAAACCGATGACGTGTAATCTCAGCCGTCGCTTTGGATTCCGTGAGGAGATAACAGCAAATACAACCAAAAGATCATCATTAGTCTTTTGGGTTACTAAGGCATCATCATCATCAACTGGAAGGAGCATGCGCCCGAACAAGCATGCGCCCAACAATCATGCGCCCTGACCTCCATGCTTCTTATTCAAAGTATTCCAAAACTTATTCAAAAGTTTTGAAAACTTTGAAGGGGGTCTTGTAGAAGCATGGAATTTTACAGCCAGAAAGCCCATGCGCCAGGCACTATATGCGCCAGAACTCAGACAGCAAAATCAAATAAGCCATTCGAAGAAGGACTTTTTATTTATATATAAGAGTCTATTACATGGCTAGAAAAGGTTGTACAAAGGAGAAAGATCCTAGATCTACAGCCAGCGGCCACCATGCGCCTCCAGATAGGCGCAGCGGCCACCATGCGCCTCCAGATAGGCGCAGCAACCACCATGCGCCTTCCGATAGACGCAGCAGTCACCATGCGCTGTCAGCCAGGCGCAGCAGATGTCATGCGCCTCCAGCCAGGTGCATCCTACCATCTCTTCAGCAGCTCAGTGATGTGCATCTCTCCAGCAGCTCAGTTATGTGCATTCCTTCAGCAGCTCAGTGATGTGCAACTCTTCCAGCCAGGCTCGCCTGATAAATGCTTCGCCAAGCAAAGCATTTAACCCTCTGGCTGGAACCAAGGAAGAGAAGAGCACCGCAAATGCTGTGGCCAGGGGAGGCTTCGAAAGAGCCTCCAAAGACCAAGGAAGACCGTGATCGAAATCATGGCACAAGGAGCTTTCAACACAATCAAAGTGGATGGCACCCACTTTGAGGGAAGAAAGAGCCTAGCACCGCCATTCCGATCTACGGCTCTTCCGGAATAACGGAGACGAGGCCCGAACATCCTTATCTTTGGATGCTACAGGCACCTTCCGCCTGCCTCAGAAGCCCTCGACTCCGTCTTTTGGATGTAACAGTCACCTTCAAGTGCATCGAAGACAACACGACGTCTCATCTTCACCCTCGGGAGCACTTCGTCAACAGAATACACCCACATATCCAAGTTCATGTTAGAATCACGAGAGGGAATGAGGAGCAAACCTTCTCTCCATGCCACTATTTATAGGCCGGGCAAATCAAACCCACGTGCCAAGTGGATGACTCTCCGAATTCTGTGCAATAAATTTGC
This sequence comes from Iris pallida, assembly GCA_029216955.1. Taxonomy (NCBI): domain Eukaryota; kingdom Viridiplantae; phylum Streptophyta; class Magnoliopsida; order Asparagales; family Iridaceae; genus Iris; species Iris pallida. Next base: position 7,072,929 of record JANAVB010014200.1, read on the forward strand.
ATTAAATGGATGAACCGGACGCCTCGAATTCAGCCAAACGGCTATTTATAGCACTCGAGGAGCGAGACAGCCGCGTCATTAAAAGACATATCGGATGTGCCAGCCAAACAGCGCATCACACGGACGCGCCCTCCAGCATCAGGCGCATCACACAGACGCGCCCTACAGTACCCGGCGTATCACAGAGGATGTGCCCTTCCTCACATCTCCATGTCGAGTGGAACACCAACCAATGTGCCCACTCAGCTGTCCATCGAACATCACAAATATTAAATGCTGAACTGACACCGAGTTGGCAGCACGCTTTCCAAAGTTTGAACAGTTGACAGCTTTTTCAGAGAACGAAGCGTCGGCAACGTCAGCATCATCATGACTCTATTCCGACGGCTACTGCCACGTGGCCATCCGTATGCGCCTCTATGGCCATGCATCCAAATCGCCATACACCTCTACGGCCATGCGTCCAAACCAGCATGCACCTCAAAAGCCATACGCCTCAGACTCTTCACTGATCCCTAAAGACAGAAGAAGAGTCTCCAGTTGAAGCTTTGCATGCGCCTCAAAAGCCATACGTCCCAGACTGATCTCTGATCCCGCAAGACAAAAGGAAGGTCACCTGCATGCGCCCCAAAAGCCATGCGCCCTAAATGGTTTGTAACTCCTAAAGGTTATGAACCGCAGCCTCCTCCTGCGCCCAGATCCAAGGCGCAGCTCACCAGATCACTGCCCCCCCCCCCCAAATCCGAGATCTTCGAGCCATGGGTCGATGACACGTGTCCTTTGACTCAACTCGTCCAAGATTTCAGCAACAGAAAGATCTTCTCCTCTGCTACGTGCCGGCTCACAACAGCAGTATGAAGAGTTCTCCCCCTCAATCAGGGCGCATCATCTACGCGCCTCCATCAGCAACCTCCACGTGGCGTCCCCACACACCGGTACATCCTACATGTACGCATGAGCAGCCAGCCTGCAAAACTATAAATAGAGGGATCTTCTCCTTCACACACACACACACAGAGAGAATCCACAACGAACATACAAGGAATCATCAGAGAGGCAGATACAGACACTCAACGTCTACCTCCTCTCAGCAAGCTCCAGCACCCAGAGCAATCTACGCCTTCAGAGAACCGATAACAGTCGTCAGCCGGTCAACGGAGTCAACGCATTACCACTCGCTCCATTGGCACTAAGGACCCAGCTTAAACAAAAGTGTACTCCTAGGACTACATCTAAGTCCTACATTGTAACACTGTTCTGTTTGTATTAAAGTTTTCAATCAAACAATTTTAATGGCAAACACGTAGCTCAGTGTGCGTGAGCTAAGAAGCTCTGCACACTGCTCACTGTCTTCTCCAAACAGCAAGAACACTATGGCAGAACCCAAAACTTCAAAACAACATAACTTGGTCATCCGAACTCCAAATCCGGATTTCCAAAGTTCCAACTTGGGTGAAATGGAATTCTCTTCCACCTGGAAGCATCAAAACCCACAAAACTTCAACGAAAATAGATCAAAACTAAGGAAATCCGAAAATGATTAAAACTTAGATCTACAAAAATCAAAGCTTCAAAATAGAAATTTCCAAGTTCTAAACTAGTATAGATTGAGGAGAAGAACATGTTTTGGCAAATAGTTTTGTAAGAATCATTAACAAAATTATGGATCCTTCTCTTGAGCAAGTTGGTACTTGCCTTGGTTGGTGGAGGAAGTAAATGAGAAGAAGTAAATGAGAGGAGAGAGAAGGAGATGAGTTATTATATAGAATTCTTGGACCCATGGGTTCATGATGAACCAAAGGGTTCATGATGACCCATTGGTGAACCAAGAATAGGTTACCCAAACGAGCCAAAACTGTAGGCCCAAATGCAGAAAATAAATTAGAAAATAATATTTTGTCGAATATTTTTTGGGAAATGCATGAAGAAATACTGCATAATAAATATCGTATAAATTCAAGGTAAATACAATTTATCGGTTTACGTATTAAAATACGTATTCCAGGATTGGGGAGTGACATATTTCTCCACCAATTGCCCCGAGTTCATCATGGCACAGAGAAAGTAAAAGGGCTGATTCTTGATAGCCTTCAGCCTCTTCAAAGGCTCTTTTGGAAGCTGGTTCGTCACATACTCGACTATGTGGTCATATCGATAGCCCACAGCAGATTGGGCACGACCCACCAGAGGCTCTTTCGCTGTATTAACTGGCAGATTCACTGAAGAAGGACAAAAGAAACAAGTTAAAAGATGGTTAAAACAAAACCACCGAGTGTTTTGGCTTATGCGGCCCAGTCCACATGAGCTTATGCGGTTCTGTTTAAAGACGAGCTTATACGGTTCTGTTTTAAAAGAGCTCATGCGGCTCTGTTCGAACATGAGCTTATGCGACACTAATTAGCGTAAGCTTATGCGGCTCTGTTTAGTGGGGCTTATGTGGTTCTGCTTAGCGGAGCATTATGCGGCTCAATTCAGATGGGCTCATGCGGCTTGGCTCAGCACAGCTTCATGCGGCACTGTTTCGACGGAGTTTATGCGATTTTAATTAGCGGAGCTTATGCGGCTCGGTTTAGCACAGCTTCATGCGGCCCAGTCCAGATGAGCTTATGCGGTCCTGTTTGAGGGGACTTCATGCGGTTCGATTCAGAGGGACTTATGCGACTATGTTCGACGGGTCATTATGCGGTTCAGTTTGCGAAGTGCTTAGGCGACCATTGGACAACTCATATACGGCTCGGACAGGAGGGTATACCCCCCATGCAGCTCGGACAGGGGACGTACATGCGGCCCATACAATTTGAACAGTTCGATGAAGACGAAGGACGTATTAAAGGCTTGTGCATAAAGTATGCAACAAAGCCGTCTTTGTTAGGGTTTCGAAGTATACGATCCTCCCAAACCCTTACCAGCAATAGTGGGGTAGACGTCGGGATGAACTTCAGGCGCCGTGGCTGACGAAGAAGCCACTCCCTTACCCTTCGCCGCAGCCTTGGAAGACTTGGGGGCCATTGTTGATTGATGAGCGGAGAAGGAAGACGAAGACAGCAACTTAGGGTAAGAAGAGTTGAAGATAGAAGAAAGTAAAGAAATCTCTCTGTCCAAAAATGCTCCTATTTATAGGCAGAAGGAGGGAGGGCTCATAGACCGAGGGACGCTTCGATCCGCGTGCTGTATAAAAACAAAATCGACTCTTCAGTCATCGAGGCAAATCCGAATATTTAAAACTGACCCTTAGGATCCTGCCCCCAAAAGGCGGCTTTAAATCCAAAGCAAATCAAGATTAATTAATAAGACGCATACGTGACAGGAGACGCACACGTGGCAGGGAGTCTATGCGGCCAGACAGTCCATGCGGCTAGAAAGTCCATGCGGCTAGAAAGTCCATGCGGTTAGAACATCCTATGCGGCCAGAAGAGTTTACATAGCCATACTTCTTATTCAAAGTATTTCAATTTTGCAAATTGAAAACTTTGAAGGGGGTCTTGTAGAAGCATGGAAAAGCCCATACGGCTCAGACAGAAAGAGCCTCATGCGGCTCCGAAATCCATTAGAAATTCATGCGATTCAAAAGAGCCTCATGCGGCTCGAATAGCTCCATGCGGCTCAAGAATGAGCCACGTGGCCCAAAGCAGTTCGTCTCTACAGCTGGCCATAAAGCAACTGCCTCATTAAATGCCCTAACGGCAGCTCTGACGGAGAGGCGAAGTGACAACTTTGACATAAAGCTGAAACGACAGCTTTGACATGATGGCGTGCTCCTAGGGAAAAGAAGAAAATCTTTTATATAGCTGGCATGATCCGCCAAGTCCCAAAGCTCCCTATGCGGTGCCATCCCTATGCGGCTACCATCTTCATGCGGCTGCCCTCTTCATGCGGCTGTCTCCTTCATGCGGCAGCCACCTTCATGCGGCTGCCTCCTTCATGCGGCCGTCACCCTCATGCGGCTAGGATCGTAGAGGCCACCCGTATGTGGTTCACTTAGAGATCGCACTCATGCGACTCTGTCAAGATGTCTCACTCACAACAGTTGAGACACGTGGCAGTCCTCATGACAGTTGAGACACGTGGCGGCCCTCATGACAGTTGAGACACATGGCTGTCTTATCCCCTCAGAGTTATGGCAGCTAGCAAATCATAACAAACCAGATTTAGTGCAATCATCATAATTACCCGGATTAAATCAAATTTATTGCAATCAAGCAGATTGAACACGTGGCAGGAGATCCGAGCTTGTCATAATAAATCACGAAGATTCGTGGCAATCAACATTAATTGCCCATATGGATTTGCCGCAATCAACATTAACTATCCAGATTTGTTGCAATCAAGATTAATGGCCCAGATTAATTGTCAACAAAATAGGATCAAGGAAAATGGGAATTAATCCCCAAACTGCCGACTTTTTAAGGGACAATTATTGCAAACCCTAATGATCACACCCCACTCCTATAAATAGCAAGGTGCCATTCCCTTGTAAAAAAAAAGACAGAGACACAGAGAGAGGGAGACCCCCCCGACTGAAAGCACAGAGAGACAAAGGTATGCACAAAAGAGTCTCCCCACACATTCTGAGAGCATTTCTTCATCGGAGCCAAGGCTACGTCCGATCGTCCAAGGAGTAAGTCAGAGCTGCCGTCGCTTTCCCGAGCCTCTACCGTCACCCCCCAGAATCAAAAATAAACAATCGTACTTAGATTGTTGTACCTAGGTTTTCATTCCTAGGCTTTCTTTGTACGAGCGAGTTTATATTGTGAGTCTAAGTTCAGTCCTCCTATAAAATTGTTCTGCACTTTTACAATCAATGGCAAACATATATCCCACCAAACATTCTCTCTCCTCATTTAACTCTTCTTCCTCCCTACTATTACTTCTCTACCAACCTGATAGAGGGAGAAGTTGTAGGCAAGTGCATCTTGCTTTATGAAGGAATCCCAATTTTATTGTTTCATTTTCTTCCTCATGTGTTTCTAACCCACTTTAGTACTTAGTATTTTTCATTTCCATGGTTAATTTCTTGTAGATCTAGCTTTGTGGTATTTTCGGTTTTCAGGAGTTTTGATCTATCAAACTTGTATATTTTTGCTAGTTGATGGTTCCATGTTGTAGAGAATTCTATTTTACCCAAATTTGACCTATGGGAGTCTGGATTTGGGTTTCTATTATTGTTTGGAGGAGCATGGAGGTATTTTTTATGGACATGTTCTCTGTGGGAGCCATTAATTGTACTTTGGCCGCATGCAACATTGAGTTGCTGAGCCGCATGAGCATTTTTAGCTCTGAGCTGCATGAGCATTAATTAATAGCCTTGGCCGTATGGCCATTTTTTAAACAATTGTTGGCATGCATTTATTTGTATGGCCATTTAATTAATTGCTTGCATTCTTGGCCGCATATGGCCAATGTCATACTTGGCCGCATATGGGAACATCAGCATTGGCCGCATGGCCTTTTCTTTAATTATTGCATGCATTAGCATGCAATGCTTGCTTGGCCAATTCTTAGCTTCAGCCACATATGGCCATTGGCCACTTGTCAGCCGCATAATGCTCCCCTTCCATTGTGGTCGCATGCATTTGTTACTGTGGCCGCATGGCCTAATGATTAAATAATGTATGGCATATTTAAATATGCAAGTCTTTTGCAAGACTTTGCTTGCATGAATAAATAATGCATGGTCACGTGCATGTTTAGATATGCAAGTCTTTTACAAGACTTGCTTGCATGATTAAAATAATGCATGGCCTATTATTAGTATTTAATGCATTCTGCATGCATTTAGTATTTAATGCATTAGCATTAATATTTAATGCATTAGTATTCTAACTTAGCCGCATATGGGAACCTCACTTGGCATTAGTATTTAATGCATTAGCATTTTGCTATGCAAGCTAGTTGGCCGCATAAGGCCATTCCAAGGTTGGCCGTATATGGTATTTAAGCTGGCCGCATGGGAACCTAAGCCAGCCGCATATGGTATTTAAGTTGGTCGCATGGCCTTTATTAGTTGCATGCAATTGCATACTTTGGCTTTTGTTTTGTATGGCCATTAGCTTTTGCATTAATTGTATGACCCCTTTTGCTTGCATACAGTAGCTTGGCGGCATAAAAAATATTTGTGGCCGCATGGCTCAGCAACCTGCTGGCCGTATATGGCCCATTTAATTGCCTTGGCCGCATATGGCCAAGTGACTTTCCTGGCCGCATATGCTTAATTACTTTGGCCATTAAATATTTGTGCACATAAGCAATTTGCTTTATTTTGCATGGCCACTTGCTTGGCCGCATATGCATTGTTGCATGGCAATTTCATGCGACAAATTTTTCCTGAGTCGCATGAGTCCTCCACAGCCCTTATTCCTGCTAATATTTAATTACTAAATGTATGCTTGTGCCATATAATTTTAAGTGTGTCCCCTGACACGATGGTGACCCGTTGTGGTACACTTTTGACAAATGACATGCCTTGATAGTGGCCCGACGTGGCGCACTCCTGACAAGTAAACTTGACATGATATACTTGACATGATATACTTGACATGATAAATCTGACATGATATATCCCGATATGCTGTTGCGACGGCTAACCTGACATGACAAGATTTAATAACCTGGACACCGTGGACGATTATGCTTGTACAAATGAACCCGTCTTATCTTGCATCATGTCTAGGACAGGGACCCCTGAGTACCACGGTCAGGGGTACCTACTGAAATCGACTAAGGCTAATAACTAGAATAATCCAGTAGTCATGAAGAGATTTCCCAGCTACAGGCAATCCCGTTATCTGGGCGCCCCACTTGGGATCTGTAGCCTGCCGTCGAGTAGGGCACATTTCCAGCACACTGTTATGTGTTGCACCCTCTAAGTCACCTAAGGGTACATGCATTTCCTGGACGATGTACCCACTTGAATTCAACCCCTAATTGCGTCCAGATAGCCTGGATGGTCTGCAGGGCTTGTGGCTGTTGGAATAATCTCGCTGTATCTTGCTAGTAACTAGGTCTGTGATAACCCTAGTTAATTAAAGTATCAAGTCGTACTTATTGCTTGGCCGTGATTGTTGGATGAGGCATAGTCAGTCTAGTCTTGTCTTGATCCTGTACAAGATTGTTACATGTCCTGATTTCTTGCCGATAAATGGTGGAAGAAACCAAGTTCTGTTCAGATGAAGGGTTACAACCCCGATCCTTGTTTGGTTTACGGGTTGTAACCTGGTTATCTGAATAGTCCCATGGTTATCTCATCGTATATCACCTGTCATGCTTTTTCTTAATTATTGTCTTTTATTTAATTATATTCTTGTGCTAATTGCTGGTTTTAGTTCCTAAGTGAAGCCTCCTTTGTGGCACTTGCTCTTTCTGGGGTCTGACCTAGCTGGTTTTGTATGGCCAGATTCCGGAGCAGCTCCAGAGGATCTACCGACCTTCCAGCCAGATGGTGACCACTAGACGGAATCCTGGCAACGAGTGGGTTATTTTGGCTCTTCCACTCTATTGTAAAATTATTCTTTTGAGGCGTTTAGCCGGCGAGCACGTGTTAGCTTGATTGTACCTTTATTTATTGTCTGCCTACGGGCTGTAACATGGTTGACAGATCCTAGGGTTGATTATGTATGACAAAAACTCTTGCTAGTCTTCACATTTTGTAACGACTAGCTTCATAATCAACTAAATATGTAATGTTTGGGACGCCTTACTATTGTATATTTGGTGATCTTACATATTGTAACATTTACTTACTTGCTTGTGATTGAGACACTAGGCTTGTTATTGACCATAGGAGACTGATGGATTGTAGTTAAACCATCATATATCTAGACAGCCGTGACCGTATGGTGAGATGGATTCCATTTCTTTATACGTAGCTGGCTATGTTCGCCCCCGCTCTCTAGTATTCTGGTTCTGGGGCGTTACAATTATAGTATTGGATCTTACCCTACACTAGTGTAAAGGCCCTAGAAAGTTAGTTTGGATATTGTGTCACCCTACATTGGTCTCCTATGCTAAAGTCATCATTTGGCTAGGTGTCCAGTCAGAAAGTCGTGTCGCACAACTAGTGTCTTAGTGTTTAACTTAGTATGAAAACTAAGTTTATATATTATTTCTACAGTGACGAGTGACCAGGAATCTATAGCATTTCTATCACTATCTTGCTTTGCTAAAGGCAAGTACCTCTACAAACTTTATATACTGCTTTAACAATAAACTGTGATCCAACCATGTTAAATACTGATCCTTGGGGTAGCAAGTTAAATCTTCACATGTTACATTATTTTCAGTCCCTACCATGCTTAGGACAGTTCTTATATCTCTTACATGTTAGAATCTGGGTTATGGGGAAACTGATAGTTGAGTACGTGATCATGCCCCCCTTCTCCGTGTTAGGGTTATATACTAAAAGCATCACTTTTTTAGTAACCTTATTTCCTTAAATTTTGAATGAGAATCATATGGGCAAATGTTTGCATATTGTATTTGTTGCAAGTGTTAATACAAATGTCTGATATTCTATATTGTAGATAATATGGTGTATGGTGAAGATCATATTATCAGTTCCCTATGGAGTATATAAATAGTTCACAACCTAGATGGACTTGGACAATCAATTGGAAAGGTTATAGTGTAATCTGGTATTAGTCTATCTTGACTATAGGTTTACACTAGTACACTTTGTGTGTATTGAACAAGACCACTTGAGATTGTTCTCTTTGTACTGACTACATAAGAGAACAAACACCTCTGTTATTATGGATGCTTGTGCTCTTAACCCGGATATAATAACGGACATGTATATGCAGTGTGCATTATTTTGACTCATAAAAGAGTGAGATTCATTATGGATCAACAACCTCTATGAATTGGGTAATAACATTGTATGTATGATGGGCTGTTGATTATAAATGGAATCCATGTCCCGATATATCGGATTGATGATGTCCCCTTAAGGAGCTCATAAGGATTGTCATGTAAACCCTGCAGGTGGATTATATCCGACATGACAAATAAAGTTGAGCGGTACTACTTAAGGATAAAAGATGTCGAATCAATATAGTTGTCAGTAACTTAATTTGATCGACGGACATACGATATCTTAACATGGGGAGCCAAACGAGCATATAATAAAAGGAGCCCACAAACATAATTTAGGATTAGGGAGGTAGTGCAACAATAGCTCATTATGGACCGAGCTATTGTTAATGGGCCTGGATTGTGTGTTCGGGCTGAATACGGGATATCCAGATCCGTTAGGAGGCCTAACCCTAATTTTTTCTCATGGTCCCTGCCGTAGCCTATATATATATCCTCTATTCTCTGGCCGCCAGATTACCGATCAAAAATCTGAAACTTTCTCTAAATTCGTGATTCACGTAAGGAGAGAAAGAGAGGGCTGCCAAGGAGAAGAAAAGGTTGGAAGATCGTCGCTCACACGACGTCCAACTCGATGAATGAATACGTGCAGAAGATCTTGGGGTCGTCCGCTCGAGATTGCCAGGAATTACTTGTCTCCTTTCCGCCGCAGGTATAATTCGTGAACCCTAGTTTCCGCCTATGAAGGGTTAGAACACGTATTAGATCTGTTTAACTTTCTATCGATCAATACGCACACCAAAGGAAGGGTCCTGGGAATCCCCAGTTCCATCAATTGGTATCAGAGCCACTTTGGATCTACGTATTGATTGATACGTCCATGTTGTCCAATAAAACCTGTGCTGTGTAATAGTCGGTAGATGTAGATCTGTTCTAACTCGATTTTGCAGGCATCTTAGATCCAACTATTATGGTCCAATGAATGTTTTTTTATTGTGTTATTTAAACCACGGACATGTTGTTGTAGAAGCATGGAAAAGAATAAAGAAATATCCATGCGGCCAGGGAGCCCCATGAGGCTCAGAGAGCTCATGCGGCTCAGGGATCCATGCGGTTCAAGCGTCTATGCGGCTCGAATAAGTTCCATGCGGCTCAGAGAGGAGCCACGTGGCCTGCAAACAGCTCTTCCCTTTGTCCTTTACTGTATTAAATGCCTTGACGGCTGACAGCTCTGACAAATGACAGCTCTGACACAAAGAAACAATAATGACTCTGTCATAATGGCAGACTCCTAGGGAAATGAAGGAAATCTCTGACACGATCCCCCGAAATCCAGAAACCTTCATGCGGCCTTGACACGTGGACAGTCGCATGCGGCTCAGGCAGAGACCACCCCATGCGGCTCAGGCCGAAGCTATCCCATGCGGCTCAGGCCGAAGCTATTCTATGCGGCTGAAGCAGAGACTACTTTATGCGGCTCACAAGGACTATCTCTATACGGCTCACGAAGAAGGCACCCATCATGCGGTCACCTACGCTCATGCAGCTCAGATCATCACCATGTGGTTCAAATGTTCAGGGGTCATTCCCAAGCAGCCTTGACACGTGGCCAGCCTTATGCGGCTCAATAATGGGACACGTGGCATCAAATCAACCGAAATCTATCAACAAATCCCAATGAAATATTAGGATCAAATCAGATCATTTGCAATCAAGCAAATCAATGACACGTGGCGGGAGATCCGAGATTGGCATAACAAATTATGAGGATTTATGTCAATCATCATTAATTATCCACAAAGATTTGATGCAATCACATTAATTGCCCGGATCTATTATGTTCAAGATGAGCGGCCCAGATTCATTGATCCTAAGCCGCCGACTTTGGAGAATGGACAATCATTACAAACCCTAGTGATGCCCCCCACTCTTATAAATAGCAAGGTGCCATTCCCTTGCGAAAAAGAGGAGACTCTCTTATTTTTACAAAAAAAGAAGACACAGAGATCCAGAGAGCCAGAGAGAGAATATACAGAGATCGAAAGGAGAGCATTTCTTCATCAACGCCAAGCAGTTCTTCTACAGAGCCAAGGCTGCATCCGATCGTCCAAGGAGTAAGGCAGAGCGACCGTCGCTTTCCCGAGCCTCTATCATCACCCTCTAGAATCTAAAATAAACAATTGTACTTAGATTGCTGCACCTAGGCTTTCGTCCCTAGGCTTTCTTTGTACAAGCGAGTTTGTATTGTGAAGTAAAAGTCCAATCCTCCGATAATTGTTCTGTTCTTTTATATTTCATGGCAAACACGATGACGACTCTGCTGGGGACAAACTTTTACACGGCTGAGGAGTTGGTGACACAATCGGATGCAGCCAAACTTGGCTCCACGCAACAGAAGATGGTCGTCCGTTTCGACCAACAGGCGTTCGAAGAAATGCTCTCCGAAGGAAGCGCTGGCCCGGTCCAGAAGCACGCCCGCACAAAGAAGGCTCGCAGGGAGTGGAGGCCAAAATCATTTGCTCCTCCCCAGGCCCTGGACGGAGTACTCTCTGCTACCCAAGACGGCGAAGGCGACTCTCGCGCGGCCCCACTTCAAGCCATAGAGGACTCTGCTGTCCCCAAGTCCGACAGAGGAAAGTACTACGATGCTGGACTTGCAGGGGCAAAGAGCGATTCTATGTGCTCCAGAAAGAAACCGAACAAGGGCACTAGCCGCAAAACAAAGACTCATGCGGCCAAGATTGCCAGCCGCATGAATGATGACCATGCGGCTGAAACTGCTAGCCAAACGCATAATACTCATGTGGCTAGGATTTCCAGTCGCATGGAGAACACTCATGCGGCCAGGGTTTCCAGCCGTATGGAGAAGACCTATGCGGCTACGACTGCCAGCCGCATGAAGATTATTGATTCCGGCCGCATGACGCCTACTCCACGCGGCTCTGTCTTCGACCGCCTCTCCTATGGTCCCGGTCTCTTGTGCTCCCAAGAAGACATGTCTGATTCTCTCCAGCACCACTTAGACTTTTCCTACTATGTGTCCTCACGCACTAGAGTGAAGAAGTCTAGGGCAGCACGAGCTTGGCAAGCTCGGTCCGCTGATCCGACCTCTGACCATCCGAGCATCCCACATACTGTTATGCGGGCCTCTGATAGAAAGTTGTACAGAACCACTCGAGTCCAGCCCTCGGCGGCAAACGGACAGAGAGGTTCCCCAAAGTCTCTCAAAATCCAGGAAGCAAACATGGTCGATCCGGACCCATCTGACTTGCATGAGGCCATCCTCCACAAACGTAAGGAAAGAGAAGGTGCCCCGGGGTGCAAAGAGTCCTCCCACGGACGTCACTGCACCCAAGTCATCGTCAACTGCTGTTGCAATAACGCGACGGTACGAGAAGACCGGTGGTCCGTCTTCCAAAGACTGCAACAACCATATTCAGAGGATGAGGCACCTCCCGTCGTCTCCTGTAACTCTGCTCAGAAAATCCCCGCCGATGGGAGAGGGAAGAAGACCAATGCTCCCAGTCCGAAGGTTTCAACCACTATGACTAAGAGACTATCGTCTAAGCGGGTGCCCACCACCGGAGTTTTCCAAGGTACCCGTTCAAAAACAAAATCTGCTACAGTGGAAGATTCATCGTCCATACCACTGGGGGTTGCTGGGACTGGGGGTAGCACTCTTCCGAACCTCCACGACAATCCGATGTTCCAAGAAGACGAGCTGGAGGAAACAACTCTCCCATCAGATGCAGCAAATCCCGACGTTCCCGAGGACGTCCACGACTCTCAAGATGAAGCAAACTCTGAAGCCGGGGGTACTATCCCTTCTGAATCTGAACCAGAGGAAAACATTCCCATATACCCCAATGACTTCTCGCTACAGGGGTATGATTCGGAGGGTACGCCCTCCACCGTTCCTTCCATCTCTCCTCATATAAGGACGATGTTCATGACGGACAGCAACCAAGGTAGTTCCAGTGATCGCCAGCGCATCGACACTCTGGAGGCCATACTGCATGCCTTGGTCAAGTCTGTAGACAAGATCAAAGCGGCCCGTCCAACTTTGCAAGGAGGGACACCTGGCCAAACAAGTGCAGGTCCCACGGTCAATGCGGACTCAAACTCAGCGGCACCGAACCCGGGCAACAATCCTCCTGAAATAATGGCTCCCACCGCTGTAGATGAGGCCAGGGAAGCAAGAAGAGAGGTTCAGGAGCTCCGAGCCATGTTTTACGCTCGAGAAACCTCTCAAGACCTCGGAATACGGCAACCATACCCTGCTGCATGGAGGGATATCCCTTTCCCACCGAGATATAAGCCGTTTAATATCAATCCTTATGATGGCAAGACCTCTGCAAGTCGATACATCACTTACTTCAAGGTCACCACCGACCATCTGCCCCATGACGATGCCATCCTCACACGATTATTCATTGGGGCATTGGAAGGAGTCGCCTTCGACTGGTATCGCAACCTGCCAGACAACTGTATCCACTCCTTCGCCAGCTTCAAGCGCATGTTTTTGGAGAGATTCTACGAAGTAGGACAGGACGTCACAATGTCTACCCTCATGGACGTCGTCCAAGGGGAGAAAGAGCTGACAAGGAACTATATTTAGCGGTTTTGCCAAACCGCAATGAAGTTGCCGTCTGGAAATCCGGATTCCTCCTTAATTGAAATTTGCCAGAAGAGATTGCTCCCAACAATCAGTCTCTGGATGGGCGAAAGTCAATTTAAGGACTGGAAGACGTTCATCATCAGTGCCACTAGCGCCGAAGAACGGTTGAAGAAGGCTCGCCAACTGGGATTACACATCTCGGAGGAAGAGAACAAGGGCAAGCGTCCTAATACCAACAACGACAATGGGGGTAGCCCCTCCAACAATCGGGACAACAAGAGTAAGCAGGCTATGGTGGCCGACACAGCCCAGAAACCTGAGTCAAAATCGGCAGACAAGCAATGGCCGTAAATCACTTACTCCTTCGAAGACGGTCACGTCAAGCCCATCTTGGACATGCTTATACAAGGAGACAGGATTCAGCTCCCTCCACCAAGACGGAAACCTCGGCCGGCAGATATGGAGAGCCCAAAGTATTGCCATTACCACCGCTACGTCCACCATGCTACATACGACTGCTACCAATTGAAGCGATACATCTAACATCTCATCGATTCGAACGCTCTGGCCATCGATTTCGAGGAGGTAACCGTAGCGGCCAACATGGTGTCCGTACAATTCGGCAGCTTCCCTCCAACAGAGGCTCAAGACGGTGTGATACCCATCCCTCTGGCGACCATAGAAATTGCTAATCTTCCACCTCCCCGAGATCAGGCTGCTGGTCTAGTGCCCCTCACCACATTACGAGGGGAGGTCATGTGGGTCCATCCAGACTTGGTACCTGAAGTGACTCAGTCTACACCATCCTCCATTTTGCAAGAAAAAGAATGGAAAAGTCAGATCCTGCCACACAATCTCGATAGATGTCGAGGAAGCCACAGATGTCGTCACTCGGTCTGGGACACAATCCCAACCTGTGGCTGATAACTCGGCTGAAGATCATCAGCCAGCCACCACTGACACTCCAGGACCTTCCCAGCCTCCGACGACCGACAAGCCTAGGCCGAAGGAGACTCGCTTTGACAAATCCCTCCGAAAAGAGGCGCCTCAAGGGCTGGAGAGGCCCTACAACTTTGACATCTTGGCGCAATTGGCCAACACACCGGCCAAATTATCCTTATATGAGCTCCTGAGACTCTCAAAGGATGTTCGTGCGGCTTTGAGCGATGCACTCCAAAATGCCGACGCCTATCTGGCTCAGGTCAACCTCACAGGAGAGAGCCAGCCTGCAAATCCCCAAGACAACGCTTGCACAGGAGTGATGCCCAATATTATCTTCACTCCGTAAGATATGCTCATTAAGACCAACCTGCACGATCGTCCGTTATACTACACCGGATACATCGGGGACGTAAAGGTGGACCGGATGCACATTGATCCTGGTTCTTCCATAAGCATCATCCCGAAGGGTCTGTTACATTATCTCCACATTCCTATGCATCGCCTGACACCAAAAAGCACCGCCACCAGCGGTTTCAATTCGGGCAGGAGCTACCCGATCGAAAAGATTCGCTTGAAGTGCCAAATTGGCGATCTCCAGTCAGAAGTCACTTGTTACGTCATAGATGCAGACACTTCTTACAACATCCTCTTGGGGCGCCTTTGGATACATGATTATATGATCGTGCCTTCCACGCTGCACCAGTGCTTTAAATATGTCGACAAACACAGCTTCGTGAGGACAGAATTTGCCGACATCGATCCCTTCAAAGGGGTCGAATCCTACTACTCAGACTCCTGTCTATACGAGAAGTCGAAGAGGCACCTGGATGGAGATGTACAAACTCAAACTGAGACGGCCTCAGGATCAGAAGAACCTCTGACGATCCACCTTCAAGATCGCAAACCTGGCAAGTCCGTACCCCTTACGGCCACTCTGCGTAAGGACGCGATCAGCCTCTCAGCACAAGAAGAGCAAATGATAATCCGGCTGCCAAGGTCTGGCCAAGTGCCAAGACCTACAACGGAGCCACTGACAATTAGACTGCCAAGAGTCGGCCAGCCACAAACCGAGAAGCTCAATCCCTCTGACAAGCCAATGACGATATGCCTTCCCAAGAAGAATCGTCACCCCGATACAAAGTTGGGGGCATCTAGCGAGCCAACAACTTCCCGCCCAGCATCAGGTGCCAAACTGGGGGTCGCTAGTTTGCCAACAACTCTACGTTCTGCTCCACCAGTAGAACCCCTGACGATCAAGCTGCCCAGGTCATCCTCTCAGTCTTTATTTATACAGGGGATAACCGAAGAAGAACCGGAGCTAGCCAAGTATGTGGCCACCCACATTGATGTTTCCTCCACAGATGATGTAATCCCGCTAGAAAAGATACCTTACTTCATCAATAAAGGGCTATCTTTGAACTACCTCGAGCTTAATAAGCTTTGTACAATGTACGCTATGGAACACGGTATAGGCACTCACCTACACACACAGGTGACGAATGTTTACACCGCATACCAGCTTACTCCAGTGAAAGACGCTTACCACATAATCGAGGGAGGGGACCATCCAATCATCTTCGGCCGGAAGGACGACCCACAGCCCTTCACCATAGAGAAGGTCGATCTCGAATCAGATACCGGAAGACTGCCTCTTTATCTGTATAGCCCCCAATCCAAATATCTCATGCAAAAATAGGGGCATGATCTGGAGACCACGCCAGGCTTGAACTACGGCACTGGTCGATGACTACCTTTAAAGTCACCAGTCCCGGCGGGAAAACCACGAGATTACTACAACAAAACCAGATGTGGGCTAGGTTATGTCACACCCGTAACAACCCATGAGAGCTCAGACGAAGAATACGATTGGCACTCACACTCAACCGGATCACCCACTTCCGATTCAGATGTCAGCATCGGGGACATGCTCAGGCAGGTCTGGTCCGTTAATATGGCATTCGCCGACGCTTACGAAGAATATGAAGACATTCCTGAAATCCTCGAGTTAGAACCGTGGGCCCAACAGCTGGATGCATAATGGGAAAAGCGGTTCGAACAGAGAGAACCTCTTACTGAAGATGAAGTTATACAGGTCGACCTTGGCAGCGAATCTTCTCCAAAATCATTCTTCGTCAGTAAAAGCCTGACAGACGAAGAGCGAGAATCGCTACTGGAACTTGTCAAAGAATATATTGATGTGTTCGCCTGGAGCTATGAAGACATGCCAGGACTAAACCCCGAGGTTGCCCTTCACAAGCTCAACATTCGGCCAGATGCAAAGCCAGTCAAACAACAACAGCGACGCTTCCGCCCGGGCATCATGGATGCGATCGAAGCTGAAGTCAACAAACTGATAGCCAACGGCTTCATTCATGAGGAGCAACATCATGACTGGGTCGCCAACATAGTTTTGATTCTCAAGAAGAATGGGAAGATTCGAATCTGCATCGACTTCCGCAATCTGAACAAGGCAGAATATATGAAGGAATCCCAGATGAGGTTGCCGACTCGCATGCAACCTCCCACGATAATATATGGCGAATGTTCTTCAGCAGCGCCTCAAGGACCGGACCTAAGGGCAACATCGTCGTCGGAGTCGGGGTGGTGCTGGTTTCTCCCTCCGGGTTGGTGATCAATCGTACTTACTCCCTTACAGAGCCCTGCTCTAACAATGTGGCCGAGTACAACACGTTGGTCATTGGCCTCCAACTTGCAAGAGAGCTGGGGGTAGAATATCTTGAAGCATACGGCGATTCGTAGTTAATCGTCAATCAGATCCGGGGATCATACGAAGTCCGCCATGAAGACATGATCCCCTATCACCAAATAGCGATCAACATTATTTCGTCATTTGAGGGATTCTTCATCGACCACGTCCCCAGACTCCAGAATATCGAAGCCGATGCCTTAGCTGGCCTTGCCGCTTCCCTGGCGGTTCCAAACTATGCTCATCAGTCGGTTGACGTAATAGGCCACGAACTGGTCTGTCCCAAGAACAACGTTCAAATCGTGGCGAGTTATTCCGCTCAGACGATCGACGAAGCGCCAGACTGGAGACAACCATTCATAGACTTTGTAGTCTACGACATCCTGCCCGAGAATCCGAAGGAAGCCACCTCTATCAGAAGGCGTTCTCTCATATTATTCTACGATACAGAGACGAAAATGCTGTATCGCCGATCCTACGATGGATTACTGCTTCGATGTCTGTCAAACGCATAAGCCAAAGAAGCCGTACGCGAAGCTCATGACGGTGTCTGTGGGGCCCATCAACCTGGCCCAAAACTGCAAGATCGTCTTCGCCGAATGGGCTACTACTGGCCCACGATGGTAGCAGATGCGATAGACTATGCAAGAAAGTACAAAGCCTGCCAAGTCCACGCGAACTTCATCTACCAGCCATCCGAATTTCTACATCCGACAGTGGCATCCTGGCCATTCGAAGCATGGAGAATGGATATCATCGGTCCGATCGCTCCACCTTCCTCCCGAGGACATCGCTTCATACTCGCAATCACAGATTACTTCTCCAAATGGGCAGAAGCTATCCCGCTTGAAGAAGTAAATACTTCAAACGTGATCAGCTTTCTCAAGCATCATGTCATCTATTACTTTGGACAGCCCTGAAGGATCATCCACGACAATGGTCCGCAGTTTGCAAGCCACGCCTTCTATCAGTTCTGCGACAAACACCGCATCCAGAATATTACTTCAACGCCATACAATCCAGCAGCGAATGGGTTGGCAGAAGCATTCAACAAACAATCATCAAACTTCTCAAGAAGTTCGTATCATCCAACAAACACGACTGGAACGAGAAGCTTGGTGAATGCTTATGGGCATACCGTACTACAGTCCGAACAGCCACTGGAAACACGTCGTTTTCTCTGGTGTACGGGAGTGAAGCAGTCCTCCCATTGGAGACTCAAATACCCTCACTCCGCGTTGCCCTTACTTACCAATTGACGACGGATGATAACTACTGTCGCCGACTACAAGAGTTGGAGGCCTTAGATGAAAAGCGCCACTTGGCTCAGCAACGGATCGAGCTATACCAAGCACGCATCTCCGGAGCCTTCAACAAGAAAGTGAAGATCAGAACATTCCAAGTGGGCGATCTCGTTCTGGCAATCCGGAGGCCGATGGTCATGACTCACAAAACCGCTGGCAAATTCCAACCAAAATGGGAAGGTCCGTTTATCATTGAGGCCGTATTCTCCAACGGTGCTTACCGCCTAGCAAAAAAAACGGAGACTTGCTCATGTTGCCCGTCAACGACAAGTTCTTGAAGAAATATTATGTCTAAACATAATTTCCAAGATTATCGAGTCATGTACCCGCTGGTACCGCTGAACTCACATTCATAATTTCCCAGATTATCGAGTCATGTACCCGCTGGTACCGCTGAACTCATATTCATAAAATTCCAGATTATCGAGTCATGTACCCGCTTGTACCGCTGAACTCATGTCCTTCTTCCACCAAAAAATCCTAGACTATTGAGTTATGTACCTTCTGGTGCCTCTGAACTTACACTTTGATTCCAAAATTCATGGATTGTCGAGTTATGTACCCACTGGTACCCATGAACTTACATCCCGGTCACTCTTTCAGATAGTAAGTCATGTATGACCATACCTCTGAACTTATTTCTCTGAAAGAGCTCCTCCCTCATGATCCACTACCCGTACTCCCAGTGCACAAAAAGGGTAACAGATCCACAAATTTCCAAAACGGCCATGTCGATGTTACCTCTGAGTCGTTTCACTTCCGCTAAAAACAAATCACCCCTCTACATAGAACTTCCATGTCCTTATTACCTCTGAGTCGTTCTATGTACCCCCTTCATTGAGCCCGCTCCTGCCATGTCCTCATTACCTCTGAGTGGGAAGGCTCCGTCGAAGAAACTTTCATGCTTACCATGTCCTCATTACCTCTGAGTAAGTATGTTGATTCCCTTTCGACTTATTATCCGTACCCACAACCGAAGTACGCCAAGGATAATAGGTCCACAAATATCCTCCGTTGAGTCCACTCCTGCCATGTCCTCATTACCTCTGAGTAGGAAGACTCCGCGGTAAAACCCTCATGCTTGCCATGTCCTCATTACCTCTGAGTAAGTATGTCGGTTCCCTTTCATCCTATTATCCGTATCCTAAGCCAGGGTACGCCAAGGATAATAGGCCCACAAATATCCTTTGCTAAGTTCCTTAGTACAGGCCCATCATTTCTCGTCATGCCCCGGGAGCCCAGCTGCTCCATGGCATTCTTTCTCCCGATACTCGGAACGTCTACGACACCATTACTGTGGAACCGTTCTAGGTATCCCCAATCAAACTTGTTATCCGTACCTAAAACCAAGGTATGCCAAGGGTAACAGGTCCACAAACAAGTCTCCCATGCGGGGCAAACACCACCATAATACTACAGGCACAATTGAAGGGTAGAATGGAAAGTACTCTTTACTTGAAAATCGAAAAAGCATTACATATTTTGGGACCACGTCCCTCTCAAAAAAAAAGGGGAAAACAGAAACAAAAGGAGAAAAAGGCCGACTATAGTTCGGCATTACACAACTCCAAGAGGCGGTTTCTCACCAAGGTAGTCCCCCGCTCAAACCGCTGTCTAGCTCGGCGCTCAGCCTCCTGGGACAACTGCTCCGCATCATCCAAGTGCATATATGCCTGCCAGTCATCCTCCATCTTCTTCAGGGCAAGTTCCAGATTGGCAGAGGCTCGACTAAGTCTGTCAGTCTTCTGGATAGCAAGCCCCTTCTCAGTACGGGCGGCTTCGAGCTCGGACTCCAGGAAGGCCAGCTTTCTCTGGAGCTCGAGGATCTGCTCCGTGGTGTCAATTACCCCGCGGGAGGCGATCGCCTCCCGAGCCATGCAATCTTCACTTCTACGGCTCTATTGATCGTGTAACTGAGACAGATCACGACGATCCTTCAGTATAGATGGCTTGATCGACTCCCGAGCAAGCCTCACCTTCTCTACCGCGGTTATGAGGAAAGTGCGCTCTTGATCTATCGCCGCGGACAGATCAGCTTGCTGCAACACATAAAACTGGGCTACAAGACGATCGGCCTCTAACAGCTTAGGCTCCAGAAGTGCAGCTAATCCCGCCCTACCGGGGAGTGTTCTAAGGATATCGATTTGGCCACCGACGCACCGACGGGCCATAGCAAAGGGATTTCCCTTCTCCACAGCTGCCTCGATCCCTCTCTTCAGGTGGCGGTGAAAGCTGTCAACCACATCCTGAGACACTTCATCCAAAACTTCTGTAGAGGACGACGTCAAAGGGAGTATGGCTGGCAGTACCAAAGGAGTAGCATCAGAACTTGCCATCGATGCATGAATAGCAGCTAGCTCCTCTTCCGTCGCCCGAAGAGCTTAGATACTTGGCAAGGCGGAAAGGTTAACCCTCGAAACCATATTCGCAGAGGAGGACGCAGGAAGTATCGTCCCTTGCCCCAGCTGTACTGCCACTGGGGCCCCCGAACTCGACACAGCTAGAGGCCCCTCAATATAGGTTGGAAAGAAAGGAGGCACACGTGCTTCCATCAGATCCCCTCCGGTAGAGTCCGCCCTGACAATGTCCGTTACCGGCAATAAAGGGGTAGGACCTGTACGTCCAAAGCAACCATCAATCGACGTAACCCGAAGGACATGATGATAGAGCAAATAGGCCTCCTCACAAATTAAGATTCGGCTTATCTTACCAGGGGAAGAGCATGGAGACTGCAGCTCATTCGCAGCTGGCATAGTCTCCCCATCCGCGGCTTCCAAGGTGAATTCAACTGGTTTCTCCGCCCTAGCCGCCCCTGAAAGGGAGCCAGCCAGGTCAGTGTCATCCTGTTGAAATTCAGATGTCTCAGGGACAGGTGCAGTAGAGCCCCCGTCCCCATGGGTTGAGGTCTCAGCATGGTGAGACTCATCGGCCGCCTCCGGAAGAACCCCAGCAGAAATAATAGCGGTGCACACATCATTGACCAAACTGGACAGGACCGGATCAACCTCGTCAATCGGGTCCCGAGAAGCAGACTCCTCTGACGCCTACAAAGAGCAAAAGGAAAATGATTGGGCCATAGTTCAGAAAAAGAAGGAGAAGATAGTTGAAATTCAAATCACCTCAAAAACAGCGTCAACATCATCAATAAACAGCCTGCGACGTCTCACTGTAGCTCGCTTCGTGGAGTAGGTTATGCTATCATTAGTAGACATACGCCTGCTTCGCTTGCGCGAAGGACCAGGCACAGCGGGCGGCTGCCCCGCAACCATGTCATCCAGCACGATAGGTGGCGATCCCCCGCCTCCTCGTCTGAAGGATGGGATGAATCATCGGCATACTGTCCATCATCCTCTTCGCCCGCCGTCATGGACTCCGAGTCCGGTACAGGAACCATATTCGTCTTTTTCTTCCTCTTCTTGGACCCCTCGGGCTTCTCGGCCAAGCCAGTCCCGACAATAAAGCTGGTGCTCATGTCAAAATTTACCAGAGGTTTGCTCGCCGCAACATGATAGAGGGCCGCCATATACAAAATCTCCCCTTACGTATTAGCGTCGGGGACCGAGAAGCTAACTCGGGTATGAACCGCATTGTAATAATGCCACGCCTGATACCGTCAAGGACACTGCCCTCGTAGCCTAGGCAAGCACTGGGACAATCAAGGAACAGCTGGCTGTACCCGAACTGGCGGGAGAACCTAATAGGCAAGTAGGGCTCCATGTACACGTTATTGCGGTAACGATATACCAGGTGCGCCGGGCGAATATTGCACAGCCAGAGGAGCATCTTTTAAGATAAGAGCAGGGGAGGCTCAATGCCATCAACATGTACACCCCTCACTTCTCTAGCGGTAAATTGAGGGAGAGACACAAAGAAGTCGGGCCCGTCTACTCTCGCCAACGCCCTCCGACATGCTGGCATAGTATCGTATTCCCAAGGCTGACGACGATATCGGAAAAGGAAGACGTCATCAGCGGTAACATCATCTGCTGTTCCGGGCCTCATCAACGACCGGTAATGCATCAATAGCCACCCCATTAGATAATGGTAGGGTAGCTCTATCCGCTCAAAGTCCAGTGCCGTCTCGCGAGCAATGGCTTTAGACGAAAAGGCGCGGAGGCCGTGATAAATGCTACATACCATGGCTGGAAGAAGGGCCAGCCTAACCCTGAAGACCAGCTTCACGGCCGGGGGATGAAGTGACGACTGATCCTTTCAATAGAACCAGCCCCCCCCCCGAGACTACGCAGTTCCGTAGCCACACCATCAAAAACCCGGCCAATAGTGCTTTCTCAGTCATCTGCCGGGTACCGTGGTGGAAATAGCTGAATGAGTCAGTACGACTCCCAAATCTGTCTTTGGTGGACCTCGACCTCTTGGCAGTCGACATCAGGTCCTTTACCTCCTCCTGGGTTTGAGGACCCCGGGAAGAAACTCGACCGGAGGGACTGAATTTGAAGAGATACGCGACCCAGGACGTGGTATGGGAGGCATTCCCTTCTGGGCTATTATTCTTCTTGATAGCAGTCTGGTGACAAATGCTGTGGTGGCACAGCAGTTCCCGGTACATGGCGATGAAACCCGGGAATCGGCGATCCAGATCCTCGAGTTCCTCGTTTGTCGGGGTGTATACTTCAAAGGCCTCATCCCCCCACGGCAGCTTAGAAACAGCATGTATTTCATGGAGAGCAAGTCCTAACTCTCCTCCAGGAGCAAAAAAGATTCCCGTACGCCGGTTATACATCTCCAAAAGAGCCATAAACAGCGGCTCGTTAATGGGTAACCCGTAACAGGTGCCCCGGATGGCATAATAGAGGTCAATCTCCCGAAGGAATTCCTCGTACTTCCTCAGGATCCATGAGGTAAGGTTGACCCACGTAGGGATGGGGTTTATCCAATTCGGCAGCGATAACCTACCAACAGGATAAGACCCCTTGTGCGTGAGCTGATTCAGGAAGGTATCAACTAGAGTAAAAGTAAAGTTGGGACCAGATACGTTTATGAAGGTACCCGAAATCAGTCCCATCACACTCCGACTGACCGAGTCCCTGCCCGCACATACTGACCCCATATTCCTATTATAGTGGATGTTGCCCACGAACATCCCCGATTGGGTTGGAGTCAGGGAGCCCACCATTTTCCTGCTCAACGGTACCATATTGAACCATGAGAGGGGAAAATGCCGTTCCATCTCGGGAATATGGATCTCCACCCCGGCCATAGCAAAGTCCCAGCTCTCAGAAATGTCCAGCACTCGGGGGTTCTTTACGGATAGAGCATCCCCGAAGAGAAAGGCTGGTTTCAGATACTCTCCGTCCAGTCTTCCCGAATTCATCATAGTACAAAAAAAGTGGAAAGGCTGGTTATTGATGGCGCCCAACCTCTCTAAAGGCTCATTGGTAGGAAGCTGATCCGACACATGTCGAATCAAGCCGTCGAGTCGCACACCCACGGCATATTGAGCTGAACCCACCAAAAGCTCTCCTGAAGGATTGGTTGGGAGGTTCACTGAAAAAAGACAAAAGAAACAGGATTAAGAGATGGTTAAGACGAAATCACTTAAAGTTTCTCAAAAAAGAAGCTCCTATGAGCCTATGCAGCCCGGATCAATGGAGCCTTATGCGGCCCAATTCAGTTGGGTCTCATGCGGCACGGATAGAGCCTATGCGGCTCGGGTCAACACAGCCTTAAGCGGCCTAATTCAGTTGGGGGTTCCATGTGACACTGATTCGATAGCTTATGCGGTTCGGCTAAACTTATGCGGTTCTATCTAGCAGAAGCATTTATACGGTACGACTTAGTGAGAATTTATGCGGTCCAGTTCGTCTGGAGTATATGCGACCCCGTTCAAATGAGGTTTCATGCGGTTCAAATCCAGAAGTGCTCATGCGGCTCAAATCCTTCTCATGCAGCTCAAACACGGGGCATGCCCTATGCGGCTCGGACATGAGAGGGTCATACGGCTCATACAATTTCATCATGATTAAACTTGGACAGTTCAATAAAGACGGAGGATGAAGGCTTGTGCATAAATTATGCAACAGAGCCATGGTTTCTTAGGGTTCAAAAGTATTCAAAATTTCCACCCAATCCTTATCTTGAAAAGCAGGGTGGACATCAGGGTGCACTTCAGGCGTGGTGGCCGACGAGGAAGCCGCTTTCTTGCCCTTCGCGGCAGCAAAGGCGGCCTTGGAAGACTTGGGGGCCATTATCGTCCGGCGGTCGGAGAAGGGAGACAAAGAAAGAAAGTTAGGAAAAGTTGAAGATGAAAGAGAAAGTAAAGAAGTCTCTCCGACTGAACACATCCCTATTTATAGACGAAAGGAGGGCACTTCGATTCTCATGCAAAATAAAAAAACAACCCTTCGGTTATCGAGGCGAGCCAACTAAAATGAAGGCCAAACTCTTGGGATCCTGTCCCGAAAAGCGGCTTCAAATCCGACGGCAAATCAACAGCATTTAATACAAAAGATTTCCACACGTGGCAGGATGACGTGGCAAGGAGCTCAGGTGGTCAGAACAGCCTATGTGGCCCGAAAGTCCTTGCGGCTAACTGACCAATGCGGCTGAGGAGGCCATGCGGCTGAGACATCCATGCGGCCAGGACATCATATGCGGCCAGAAGAGTTTATGCATAGCCATGCTTCTTATTCAAAGTATTTCAATTTTGTAAATTAAAAACTTTGAAGGGGGTCCTGTAGAAGCATGAAAAAGAATAAAGAAATATCCATGCGGCCAGGGAGCCCCATGCGGCTCAGAGAGCTCATGCGGCTCAGGGATCCATGCGGTTCAAGCATCTATGCGGCTCGAATAAGTTCCATGCGGCTCAGAGAGGAGCCACGTGGCCTGCAAACAGCTCTTCCATTTGTCCTTTACTGCATTAAATGCCTTGACGGCTGACAGCTCTGACAAATAATAGCTCTGACACAAAGAAACAATAATGACTTCGTCATAATGGCAGACTCCTAGGGAAACGAAGGAAATCTCTGACATGATCCCCCGAAATCCAGAAACCTTCATGCGGCCTTGACACGTGGACAGTCGCATGCGGCTCAGGCAGAGACCACCCCATGCGGCTCAGGCCGAAGCTATCCCATGCGGCTCAGGCCGAAGCTATTCTATGCGGCTCAAGCAGAGGCTACTTTATGCGGCTCACAAGGATTATCTCCATGTGGCTCACGAAGAAGGCACCCATCATGCGGTCACCTACGCTCATGTGGCTCAGATCATCACCATGCGGTTCAAATGTTCAGGGGTCATTCCCAAGTAGCCTTGACACGTGGCCAGCCTTATGCGGCTCAATAATGGGACACATGGCATCAAATCAACCGAAATCCATCAACAAATCCTAATGAAATATTGGGATCAAATTAGATCATTTGCAATCAAGCAAATCAATGACACGTGGCAGGAGATCCGAGATTGGCATAACAAATCATGAGGATTTATGTCAATCATCATTAATTATCCACAAAGATTTGATGCAATCACATTAATTGTTCGGATCTATTATGTTCAAGATGAGCGGCCCAGATTAATTGATCCTAAGCCGCCGACTTTGGAGAATGGGCAATCATTACAAACCCTAGTGAAGTCCCCCACTCTTATAAATTGCAAGATGCCATTCCCTTACGAAAAAGAGAAGACTCTCTTATTTTTGTAAAAAAGAAGACACAGAGATCCAGAGAGCCAGAGAGAGAATATACAGAGATCGAAAGGAGAGCATTTCTTTATCAATGCCAAGCAGTTCTTCTACAGAGCCAAGGCTGCACCCGATCGTCCAAGGAGTAAGGCAGAGCGGCCGTCACTTTCCCGAGCCTCTATCGTCACCCCCCAGAATCTAAAATAAACAATTGTACTTAGATTGCTGCACCTAGGCTTTCGTCCCTAGGCTTTCTTTGTACAAACGAGTTTGTATTATGAAGTAAAAGTCCAGTCCTCCGATAATTGTTCTGTTCTTTTATATTTCATGGCAAACAGTCGTGGATGTTGTTGTTGCTGTGGATGTAATTAAAATCACGAGGGTTGATCGTGCTTATTATTTTAATTTTGTAATCTAGATTATGTGTGAACTCCTTCGGAAGGCATAGGATTGATGCAATTTTTATTATTTTTGATCAATCGTGATGACGGTGGTGGCTGTTTCTGACGTCGGACGAGATGCTAGTTTTAAGCAGTCCAGAGGCAGACAGATGATTTTTGATGAAGGAATCCCCGAATAGATCTGTGTAGCGCCAGATTTTGGATTCGGATAGTTGAGGACGGAGCATCAAAGATGACCACAATAGTTGGATATTTTCTCTTATTTTTGTCATTTTGCTTTTTCTGATTATGCATGTTTATTATTGTGTGGTTTTTTTAGAAAAACCAAGCCTACATTAATAATGGACAACATAGACATAATATCAACTAGTAGAAAAACCCTCATTGTTAAATAACTAAGTGGGAGAGGATATTTATTTAGTTTAAATCCTATGGTCTCCATTACTGGTTTGTAGGTGATGTAATTATACTTGCGTGTTGGCTATAGTGCTTTCTTCCATATCGGATGAGTATAATTATGGATCACCAGTACAAACTTCCTTAGGGATAATTGTAGAAAGTTACCTAGTATGTGTTCACGTCTCCATCTGAAGGAACTCATTACAAGGTAATGGACTTAGTATTAAGTAATGGTATACACTTAGATACAAATAATGGTATCCTCCCCATCGGAGTCACTGCTATTATTTGTATGACCAGAGCAAGACCAGTATATTAATTTTATTTGTCATAAAGTTATGTTGACATGATAGTAAAATTAATAAGAAAAACCTACTTGAACAAAGTTGAATTTGTATACGTCCACACTATCGTGGCATGCAAAATTCATGGTGTTCAAGGTGTTGGTGAATTCCTTATTATTGTTTTGAGGGAATCAATATTTAGTTAATTCAAAAAGTTTTTTTTTTGCCCTACATAATTTTATTTATGTGATTCTCAGGATTTCAAAAATAGGTTCTTTCATTCCACTTATGGTGATTCTTAAAGAAAACAAACATACTTGACCTAATTATATTGACTGGAAACATAATTTGGACATTGTTCTGACTGCTGAGGAGTACAAATATGTACTTGTTGAGGAATGCCCACCTAAGCCTGATGCTAACTCTGATGAAGAGGTCAAAGAGGCTTATAAGAAGTGGAAAAAGGCAGATGAGATGGCGCGGTGTTACATTCTGGCATCTATGTCAAATGTACTGCAATATCAGCATCAGGCCATGGCCACAGCTTATGACATGATGTATAACCTCAAGGAACTCTTCGGACATCAGAGTAGAGCAGCTAGGCAGTTTGCTATGAAATGTTTGATGAATACAAAAATGGCTGAGGGTACACCAGTAAGGGATCATGTTCTCAAGATGATGGGTCATCTGAATGAGATGGAGATCCTTGGAGCTGAAATCGATGGGAAATCCCAGGTCGATATCATTCTCGGGACTCTGCCTAAAAGTTTTGACAATTTCTGCCTTAATTACAACATGAACAAAAGGTTGTATAGTTTGGCAGAACTTGCAAAAAAGCTACAGGATGCTGAATCTCTCTTTAGGCAGAGTGGTCATGTTTTTGTTTCTAAAAAGGCTTCTACTTCTAAGCCAAAAGGCGGTAAGAAGAAGAATAACATTCAGAAACAGGCAAACTCAGCAAAGAAGGGCATGGGACCTCAAGATGCGGTGAAAAAGCCGAAAGGCAAATGTTTCAAGTGCAAAGGGTCAGGACATTGGAAGACTGATTGTCCTTTTCTCAAACAAGGGAACAAAGAAGGTATATCTCATTTACTAGTAGTTGAAACATGTTTAACGGTGTTATCTACCGGCACCTGGTGTGTAGATACAGGAGCCACTAATCATGTCTGCAATATATTACAGGGGTTCTAGAAAACCAGACGGCTTAGTGATGGAGAGATATGCTTGTTCATGGGTGATGCTACAAAAGTATCGATCGTTGCATTAGGAGATGTTACTTTATCTTTTGGTAGAAATAAGTCTTTGACATTGAAAGATTGTCTTTATGCACCTTCACTTAGAAGGAATTTAGTTTCTGTTTCTATGTAAGGATGGATATTCAGTTTATTTTAATGACAATATTGTTATTAGAAAGAATAAACATTTTATCTGTTCTGGTGCATTGGTTGATAATTTATATGTCATTAATCCTATTTTGCCCACAATACAACTTATGGAAATGAATAATATGTCATCTAACTTAAATAAGAGAAAAGAACCTTCTTGTATGAACCAAACATATCTTTGGCACTTGCGATTGGGGCATATTAACCTAAGAAGGATTCAAAGACTGGTTGAAGATGGACCTTTGAGTTCATTGGAAGTGGAGGCACCACCAGTCTGTGAATCCTGCTTGGAAGGTAAAATGACCAAAAGGCTTTTTTACGGTAAAGGGGTATAGGGCCAAAGATGTGTTGGAATTGGTTCATTCTGATTTATGTGGACCCATGACTATCCAAGCTAGAGGTTGCTTTGAATATTTTGTCACATTTATTAACGATTATTCAAGGTATGGATACATTTATTTGATGCACCGTAAGTCTGAGTGTTTTGAGAAATTCAAAGAGTACAAGGCTGAAACGGAGAAACGTCATGGAAAATGTATCAAGTCATTACGATCAGATCGTGGTGGCGAGTACCTCTTTGGAGAGTTTAGGGATTATTTATCAGAGGCTGGGATTGCATCCTAATTGACTGCACCTGGAATGCCCCAGCAGAATGGTGTATCCGAAAGAAGGAATAGAACTCTTATGGAGATGGTTAGATCAATGATGAGTTATTCGGATTTGCCAGATTCGTTTTGGGGATATGTCTTAGAGACTGCAGCTTATATTTTGAACTTGGTTCCTTCTAAGTCAGTACCTCTTACTCCCACAGAGCTGTGGATTGGGCATAAGCCTAGTCTGAAACATGTTCGTATTTGGGGTAGTCCGGCACATGTGCTGAATGGGAAAGCAGATAAGTTAGAATCTCGTACAGAAGTACGTTTGTTTCTAGGCTATCCAAAAGGAACGAAAGGAGGTTTATTTTATAGTCCTAAGGATCAGAAGGTCATTGTTAGCACCAATGCCCGATTCTTAGAGGAAGACTATGTGATGAACCATAAACCCACAAGTAGAGTTGTTCTAGAAAAACTGAGACGTGAGACACCAAGTACATCAGTACCAACAGTACAAGAGCATGAACCACAAATAACTGCATAACGTGTCACAAATGTTATACCACAACCGATAGTGCCTCGTCGTAGTGGAAGGGTTGTGATACAACCTGATAGATATATGTTCTTGGGAGAGTCATCAAACTTCGTTCCTGAGGAACAAGATTATGATCCCTATACCTACAATGAAGCACTCCAAGATAAAGATGCAGAGTCTTGGCAAAAAGCAATGATATCTGAAATAGAATCTATGGATTCTAATCAGGTCTGGGAGCTTGTAGAACCACCCGTTGGTGTAAAAGCCATTGAATGCAAGTGGGTCTATAAGAGAAAAAGAGGATCAGACGGTAAGGTTGAAACCTTTAAAGCTCGGCTTGTAGCAAAAGGTTTTACTCAAAGAGAGGGTATCGATTATGAGGAAACCTTTTCTTCTGTAGCCATGCTTAAGTCTATCCGGATTCTTTTATCTATTGCAGCTCATCTCGATTATGAGATTTGGCAAATGGATGTCAAGACAGCTTTCCTTAATAGAAGTCTTGAGGAAGACATCGATATGAAGCAACCAAATGGGTTCATTGAAAAGGGCCAGGAGCATCTTGTTTGTAAGCTCAAGAAGTCCATTTATGGACTTAAGCAAGCTTCCAGATCTTGGAACATATGTTTTGATCAGGTGATAAAATCCTATGGATTTGATCAATGTTAGGATGAATCATGTGTATACAGAAAGTGGGACGGAAATGTGATGGTGTTCCTAGTACTTTATGTGGATGACATCTTGCTCATTGGAAACAATGTGAAGGTGTTATCTGATGTAAAGGTATGGTTATCCAAACAGTTTGATATGAAGGACTTGGGAGAAGTAGGTCACATCCTTGGGATCAAAGTTCTACGAGATCACAAGAAAAGGATGTTGGGCTTATCCCAAGCTTCCTATATCGATACTGTACTAACTCGTTTTAGTATGCAAAATTTTAAGAAATGTTTCTTACCTTTTAGACATGGAATTGCTCTATCAAAGGAGCAGTGTCCGAGGACACCTAAAGAGATAGAGAACATGAAGGCAGTTTCTTATGCTTCAGCAGTAGGAAGCTTAATGTATGCAATGCTATGTACGAGACCAGACATCTGCTTTACCGTAGGCATGGTCAGCAGATATCAGTTTAACCCAGGATAAGAGCACTGGACTGCCGTAAAGCATATTTTGAAGTACCTGAAAAGGACTAAAGAGTATATGCTAGTTTACCAGGCAGATAGTTTAGTTCCCTTGGGGTATACAGACTCAGATTTTCAGTCAGATAGGGATTCCAGAAAATCTACCTCAGGTTATGTGTTTACTTTGGGAGGTGGAGCCATTGTGTGGAGGAGTATCAAGCAAAAATGTATTGCTGATTCCACCATGGAATCCGAGTATGTGGCAGCCTCTGAGGCAGCCAAAGAAGCGGTTTAGCTCAGAAACTTTCTGTTGGACTTGGATGTGGTACCTAGTTTGCCTAAGTCCATTACACTTTATTGTGATAATAGTGGTGAAGTTGCAAACTCGAAGGAACCACGAGCCCATAAGACTGGCAAACACATTGAGCGCAAGTACCACCTGATACGAAATTTCGTAAAGAAAGAAAAAGTTACTGTGATCAAGATAGCATCAGCCGACAACCTAGCTGATCCCTTTACAAAGAGCTTACCAGCTAAGGCTTTTGATAGTCATGTTGAGGGAATGGGAGTCAGATGTGTAGCAGCATGACTTTAAGTATAAGTGGGAGATTTGTAACAGTATACTGAAAAGCAATGCTTTGAGTATAAGTGGGAGATTGTTAGGGTTATATACTAAAAGTATCACTTTTTTAGTAACCTTATTTCCTTAAATTTTGAATAAGAATCATATGGACAAATGTTTGCATATTGTATTTATTGCAAGTGTTAATGCAAATGTCTGATATTCTATATTGTAGATAATATGGTGTGTGGTGTCACACAGAAGATCATATTATCAGTTCCCTATGGAGTATATAAATAGTTCACAACCTAGATGGACTTGGACAATCTATTGGAAAGGTTATAGTGTAATCTGGTATTAGTCTATCTTGACTATAGGTTTACACTAATACACTTTGTGTGTATTGAACAGGACCACTTGAGGTTGTTCTCTTTGTACTGACTACATAAGAGAACAAACACCTCTGTTATTATGGATGCTTGTGCTCTTAACCCGGATATAATAACGGACATGTATATGCAGTGTGTATTATTTTGACTCATAAAAGAGTGAGATTCATTATGGATCAACAACCTCTATGAATTGGGTAATAATATTGTATGTATGATGGGCTGTTGATTATAAATGGAATCTATGTCCCGATACATCGGGTTGATGATGTCCCCTTAAGGAGCTCATAAGGATTGTCATGTAAACCATACAGGTGGATTATATTCGACATGACAAATAAAGTTGAGCGGTACTACTTAAGGATAAAAGATGTCGAATCAATATAGTTGTCAGTAACTTAATTTAATCGACAGACATACGATATCTTAACATGGGGAGCCAAACGAGCATATAATAAAAGGAGTCTATAAACATAATTTGGGATTAGAGAGGTAGTGCAACAATAGCTCATTAGTGGACCGAGCTATTGTTAATGGGTCTGGATTATGTGTTCGGGCTGAACACGGGATATCCAGATCCGTTAGGAGGCCTAACCCTAATTTCTTCTCATGGTCCCTGTCGTAGCCTATATATATCCTCTATTCTCTGGCCGCCAGATTATCGATCAGAAATCTGAAACTTTCTCTAAATTCGTGATTCACGTAAGGAGAGAAAGAGAGGGCTGCCAAGGAGAAGAAAAGGTTGAAGGATCGTCGCCCACACGACGTCCAACTCGAGGAAGGAATACGTACAGAAGATCTTGGGGTCGTCCACTCGAGATTGCCAGGAATTACTTGTCTCATTTTCGTTACAGGTATAATTCGTGAACCCTAGTTTCCGCCTATGAAGGGTTAGAACACGTATTAGATATGTTTAACTTTCTATCGATCAATACGCACACCAAAGGAAGGGTCCTGGGAATCCCCAGTTCCATCACTCTGTATGTATTTACCGAGCAAAGTTTTATTTTATATGTTACTGTGCCGTAGGCCTTACTCTCAAAGCGAATTTGTGCGTATGTACATCTATCGCCGTATCACTTGTATAGAAGTACATTTTATTATGTTCCCCTGCACATTGTACACCTATTGACGATCATGTACCTGCTATAGTTTTAAACATTACATATACATCTGTCTCTATGACATATGTGTCCTTGCCATGATAGATTAAGATATGACATGATTCCTGTTCATTACACTCATGTTTATTTCATGTTTCGTATATTTAGTTTGCTAGAATCAGTACTTGCTCCCATCTTGACAGGATAACGTTGTAGGTATACTTTCTGAGGAGGAGTTGCTTTGTGATTCTTATTATGGGGTTGCCATCGAGGATCAGGCTTTACTTTACGAGGATGTACCTGCGGAAAAACTCGTCTAGTTTGTATAGTTGCTCGGGACTTATGAGAGTAGTCATGTTTTAGACTACGTATTTTGTAACTGGACATGTATCCAGTTTTACATTTTGGACTTGTACTTGGAACTTATTTATATACAAGATGACTTTTGTGTTTGGAATATTTCTGACTCATTATTACATATAGAACTGTTAGCACACTTTGGTCTTATCTGATTTGTCTTTAGAACAGCTTACTACGCTTTATCTCAAGCGTAGGCTGGACATGACTCGGCCCGGCCCAACAATTTGGGTAGCGGATCGTGACATGTTTTTAGTGGTGGCCCATGCAGGTCCTGACTAAATTGTTTGGTTACGTCATTGTACTAAGCATGCCTGCAATTAGGAACTTAAGGTAACTAGACAACACTAGGAATGACGCTTAGAACACCTAGAGGATTACTAGGATTGCAACATAGGAAACACATCACATCATATGCTCGCTATTACAATTAGATTTTCTTGTTTATGATTGTTTACTTAAAAGAGTCCTTATAAGTTCTTTCATATATTAGATGGTGCTCATCCCAGTATGCCACACCTGAAAATGGCACACTCCCTATCCAGTCGGTTGACTAATTGACCGATGCACCTCCACCTCCACCTACCATACTCCTCTACTCCACAAATCCACCAACCCAGATGCCTCCACCACCTTCCACATCACAGTCCCAACAGGACCTGATACTCTCACCACCACCTATTACCATACCTGCCCAGGCTTCCGTCACGACGG
The DNA here is from genome assembly GCA_029216955.1 of Iris pallida. Classification (NCBI taxonomy): domain Eukaryota; kingdom Viridiplantae; phylum Streptophyta; class Magnoliopsida; order Asparagales; family Iridaceae; genus Iris; species Iris pallida. The sequence goes on from JANAVB010014200.1 coordinate 7,106,784, forward strand.
GAACCAACTGCTCACTCTGATCCAGGGATTCCTAACGACCTATCAGGAGTAGACCACCCTACTCCGCCAGAGCATGGAGCATTTTGAGGAGCGTACCGTGCTCCCACTACTGGTAGAGCCACGGCAGAGAGCGGGGTCAATCAAGGACTTCATGGGTCTGAACCCCAAGGAGTTCATGGAGACCGAGGGCATAGTAGTAGCAGATGACTGGCTAGACTCGGTAGAAAGGAAGCTCCTTGGAGCTAGGTTGCCGGGTGACCTCCAGGTCGAGGCAGCGGGATTTCTGTTAATAGACTTGGTAGGAGTTTGGTTCAGGAATGAGCCACTATTCGCAAGAGGGAAGGCCACTTGGGATCATTTTAAGACCCAGTTCAAGAAGAAATTCTTCTCGACCACCGCTAGGGTAGCCATGGGGCTACGATTCCAGAATATCCAGCAGGGGAACCGTTCTGTTGACGAATATACAGCAGAGTTTAGTCGCCTGAGCTATTTTGCTCCTAGTCTAGTTGCAGACCCAGAGGAGATGACGCGTAGGTTTTGCCATGGTCTAGTTCTAGACATTGGCATTCTTATAGTGGCAAACGGGACGACTGACTACTACCAGAGCCTAGATTTGGCCCGAAGCATAGAGGAGCGTCTTCAGTCTTGCAAGAGGCCGGCTTCTGTACACCACGAGGGACCTTCCAAGCGTCAGGCTTTCCAGCCGAGAGCACCGGCGCCGCACCAGCAGACACTACAAGAAAAATGACCTTTCTTGACGGTCAATTTATTGACGTATGGTCAAAACCGTCAAGGAAAGCAGTTATCTTGACGGTTTTAGACATACGTCAACAAAACACCCATTTTTCTGTTATATATTAAAATTTGACCATATTACTTGACGGTTTTATACAAAGCGTCAAGAAAACCCATTGCATTACTTGACGGTTTGCTGATAACCGTCAAGTAATGCATGTGCAGAAAAAAAAGGCGCGCACATTTCAGATGCCATTTTCGTAATTTTTTCAAAAAAAAAAATTTCTTGACGGTTTTAACAAAATTTGGGAATAGAGGGTTTCTTATATATTTCACATCCAAGTACTTCTTTTCCTCCTTCCCCCCCCGATCCCCAACACCACAACTCTCTCAGCCTCTCCCTCTCGAGCTCCCCCTCCGGTGGAAGTCTTCCCCCGGCCGGCGAACCCCGACCGGATGGTTGTTCTTTTAATCAAGGAACACAGGAAGCAGTCTCTCGATCTCTCATAAAAATCTTTCAGAGAATCATCTTCCTTTCCTTATTAAAACCCCTCTTCTCGTGCAACTCCTCTCCGCCTCCCCTCTACCGTAGCCGCTCCATCGACCACTCCCCTGTCTCTTTTCCGTTCTCCGTCGAGGCCTCTCGGCGCGCTCCGGCCATCCACGACCGTCGACCACTCCCTTGTCTCTTTCTCGAGCTCCTCCGCGGCCTCTCCGTGGTCGAGCCTCTACCTACCTCCGTCGATCCGGCCATCAGACCCTCCTGAGGCTCCCTTCTACGTCAGCCGCCTACCTCGAGCCCCCATATCTGTGCCCCCTGTGCCCTAGCCGGCCTCCTTCATCGCCGGCCCCCGAGATCCAGCCGCCTCTCTCCTTCTTGGCTCACTCCCATCTTCCCTCGAGCTGTCGACCCCCTGGCCACGAGCTCCCCGCTCGACCCTCCTCTCTTTTTCTCCCTTTCGGAGTAGTCGACCCTTTTTCCCCTTGAAGAAAACCCTAACCCTAGCTCTCCCCTTTCCTGTGGCCGTTGTTCCCTGACCAACTGGCCCCTTCCGAGATGATGTGACCGTGACCCGTACTCGAGATGCTGCGACGACTCTGAGGTGTGCTCCTACGCCGGTGATGACGTGTCGAGGATGCATTCTCGAGTCCATATAGACGCTGGACGCGCGGTTGTAGCCGAATCTGAGGCGTCCCGTCAGATTTTGACTAATTTGGGTATAATTTCTGAAACTTTTGGTTGGAATCTCTGTTTTCGTTTTATATCTGTCGATGATGATATTTGGGTCTCGATCTGATGATGATATTTGGGTCTCGATCTCCCTACCTAAATTGGGTCGTCGAATTGCTGATGCCTATCGGATTCAACGTTGTGTGACGATCCTTTGATCATCTTGGTTTGAGAATCTTAGTGATTCCTAAATCACGGATTATATTTGTTGGATGGGTTTCTTCCTGTATTGCTGTCGGGTTTTGTATTACTGTTGGGTGAAGAAATTCACATATGCTGGGTTGGTATTTAAATTAACATATTGTTGGCTGGTATTCACATGCTATGTTGGGTTATTTTCATATACTATTGGTTATTGGGTTGCTATATAATTATGGTCTGTTGTCATAATCGGTTTTTGTTGTATCGAGATCATAATCGGTTTTTGACCCTTCTTATTAGTATTGGTATCGGCAGTTTCAGATCGGAGTTTCATAGTTCTTGGTTTCAGAAAGACAAGAAATAATTTTAAAACTTAAAATATATTTGGTGCATTTAGAAATAATGTTATGTATTACTTGTTGTTTTCCATTAGTTTTAAATGGACCAATATTCAACATTGTTGAATTATTGATCCGCAGTGGATATTGTTTCTTATTACTTACTTCCTATACAAAGTACCCTCACAATAGTTTGGATCGAATGATATCAATATGTATGAGCATATTGATTGTCAACACATCCGGATCGTGTCGATATTGTTTTTTCTTTGCCATATTTCTCTCTTTTCCTTTTCTTAATTGAGTAGGAAGGAGAACCACAATTTGGTATCGACATGTATCGATCGGGGTGAGTATCAAATTAGACATGCCAAAAAGGTACAATACTGCCTATACTTACCGGTATTGATCAACACTGCGAACATTGATCTGTGAACCATGGTTTGATCACCCTTCATGAGATTCATACTTTGTAGTATCTGACGAGATTAGAATATGTTTTACAGCTTGGTGACTTTGTAGTTGTATCAGAGTGTATTTTGACCTTGTGTCATTCTAGACTATGGGTAATGTGGTTCTGTTGCATATATGTTGGTTTGGAGGCTTGCGTATATGCTGGGTTGTTCCTGTGATAGCTCCATAGTATGTTGTTTATTTTCTCTTCCTAAATCACTTGTTGTGGGGAGTATTTTTTACCGTTGGTAATGGATATATGTTCTTAGTATGTTGCTTGGGTTTAGTGATATGTCGTTGGATAATATTAGCTTGCTAGACATTTTATTCCTTGTTGGCTTGGGATTATTTTTGAGTACTCTGATACTCTTGGTAATGGTCGTTGACCAAATGAACCAAGACGTTGTAACCATGTAGGGTATACTGGCACCATGTTAGTACATGTTCAATACGTGTGGAGGCACACGCACGTACGAAAAATGATGTATGATCCAAATCTGAGACATAGTTTATCTCATTTTTTAGTTATCTTATTGCCTAGTCGTATTCGTGTTTTTGGTACTATTGGATATAACTTTAGTTCTCACTATATACCAACACACCATTACTCTCTACTAACATTTGGCCTCTCCATTTTGTCTTTATACCTACCTAATTTCTGCTGTATAGTGAGTGAGTGACTTACCTACAATGGGAGACCACCAAGAGGAGGTTACAGAGAGGAGGGAAAAAGTGGAGGAGGAGAAGAGAGCAGCGGAGGGTTCTAGTTCTGGAGGAATGGAAGGGGAGAGGAGAGTGGCAATGATGGTGGTCAGCAATACTCATGACCATACTTCTCAACGTCATCAACATCCTCATCCTCCCTGCAGAGTGTATCCTTCTCCTCTGCTCTCCCATGTTGATGTCTCCACGGACACAGCAGCCTTCTTTGACGCCCTCCAGAAGTTCCACTCCGCAATGGGGACCAGGTTCATGTATGTGGTGATCATTTTAACCAATTTGCATGTCACTTTTTTTTTTTACTTCTTCATTGTTGCTTACATGCATTGATGATTGGTATGTTATATGTTTGTGTATATATATTTTCCTGTGATGGAATGAAGGGTTCCTGTGATTGGAGGGAAGGAGCTGAACTTGCATCAGCTGTATGTTCAAGTCACGCAGAGAGGAGGCTTGGAAAAGGTGGCAGTGTTATTTATATGATATGATCATCATCATCATCATCGATCATGATGGCTATGTTTACTTGCTAGTATATAATTATTGTGTTTGTTTTTGTTTCATGGGTGTTGATGTAGGTGATAATGGAGAGGATGTGGAGGGAGGTGATTGCAACTTTCAACTTCCCACCAACCACGACAAGTGCGTCCTTTGTGCTGAGGAAGTACTACTTGAACCTCCTCTACCACTTTGAGCAGGTCTACTTCTTCAGGGCCCAGGGCCCTCTCATCCCTCCTTCAGGTGTAGTTGTAGTTTGTTAAGTTAATTTGCAGTTAGCCTCCCCCTTTCAAATTCTGTGGTAGTTGCTAATTTTCTACTATTTTCTTTCATGGGATGTGGATTCTTTTTTTCTTCTTTTCCTTCTCTGTTTCCAGGGATTCTTCAGACAAAGACTCCTCTAAGCAAGCTTGACCCAGGTCTTCATCATTCTTCTTCTGTAAGTGATTCTACAATGAGAAGGAAAATGGCCATTCCCCTGAGCTCTGGTGGAGGTACATGTTTTTTTTTTACTCTAACTTTGGTGTTTCAGAGGTTTAAGGGATTTAGTAATCATACCCGACAAAATTGAAGTTACAATATGTTGGTAGATATTAGTGACATCTAGCTAGAGAGGATGGACTCATTAGCCCAGACACAAGCTAGTTTACTTGAGCCAAGGCTATAGCCATCAAAACAGATCAAGAGTTTAGATCAAATCGGATATAGGATGCCCTTTTGTAGATCTTATCGAGTGTTACAAAGGTGTGGGCATTATTTTCTTGGCCAATGAAGAAGTCATTTGGCTTGAATGGAAGGTTAACAAGGATTTTGACAAGTATTATTCATGATAATCGGAAAGACACAAGAGGTTTAGAGGGGTTTATTCCTCTTTGGCCCATAACTTTCCCAAGCCTTTCTGTCAAGGGTTACAAGATTATTTCTTCGGCAATGTAGCAACTTGACTGGCTTAAGTGGTTAGCCCCTCTTTTAAGACGATGTTGCGGAAGACACTAGACGTCACGAATGAAATGCATTGCAGTGTTAGACTGTAAGTGCAACTGTACCTTTTGCTAACTAGAACGCATGGTGAAGCCACAGTAAAATTGAATGTAACTTTACTTAAAGGCTGATAGAACATGGATAGGATGTACGGTTCTATCCTTCGACCAGGTTAGACAAATATATAATTAATTAGTTGATAAACCTTTTCTATCCTCCACTAATTACTTTCACCATTTCAACGTAGCTTTTAATTCTTACCTGCGACAAAATATTCTGGAGTGTAGTAACACTGGCTGCAGTTGTTGCTACACTGCAATTATTTGGTATATTATGCCAATTTATAATGAATCTTGCTACTTCTCCACCCCTTCAACTAATTAAGGTTGCCACTCGCTACAAATGTAGAGTTTCGTCGCATGTTATGAAATACCATTGCAGCAAAACTTGTCACAAGTGATGCTATGCTGCAGGAATTTCGTATATTAGACCAATTTATAACGGCAACTGTTTTCACACCTCCATAACCAGTTCTTCCAATTTCAATGCATCTTTTGTTGCATGTAACAAAATACATGCTTATAATTAGAGTAGCATGACATATTCTTGAATGATAGGACCTATTCCAATACAAAAGAATCCATTATTGATTAATGACACGTTTCAAGGATACATACACTATACAAATACAGGTATAAGAATTTCCAAATAGGTATAGTTACCTATGTTGCATGAATACGGATAGGGGCACATATACAGATAAGATATAGATACAGACATCATATTTCTAGGCGACATTTATCATTGAGTGACTGAATCTAAGTACATAATATACGATATTCATAGGAAATTAGGATGTGTGACCAATAGATTATGATTTGAGTGACATCGTAGTGATTTAGGTTCCTATGGTTTGGAAAGGTAGCGACTTTGTTATCATAAATAAGCTAATTCTTGAGTTTATTCATTTTACATGGGAAACATGTTCTTTTATTCCTTTCAGAACTTTAGTTATTTCTTTCCTATGCTAGTTATGACATACTTTGCATTGTTCCCAATTTTGAGTTCATGTTGACATGCTAGTGTCCCATTTCTTCATGTCCCATTTCTTTCTTCTGCTATTACTACAAATTAAACTTTATTGTACGAAAGGCCAAAGAAGAGGAAGCTACTGCTTTGGAGTTTGACAAGTGGAAAGGTGAGATACTCACATGTTTGAATGTTAAACTGAACTGTCTCTCTATTTCTGTATTTTTTTCCCCAACTGATTTCCTGCACATTTAAACTACTGCAACATTTGAGTCCTCCCTAGATTGTTCTGTCCATTCAAAATTTGATTGAATTTCAGTTGTGTTGCTGACTTATAATGTTATGTTCACCTTGTTTGCAGATTAACCTAAAGGAAATGCTGCTCTGGGTTCAGATATATTTTGGTTAATCTACTCCTGTAAATATGTTTTGGATATGTATATATGGTGTACGAACGTGTTTGTGGTTGGACGTTTGGATGTACTTGTTGGATGTACTTGTTGCATGCTGCTCTGGGTTCAGAGATATTTTGGTTAATTTACTCCTATAAATGTTTAGGATATTTATGGTGTACGAACGTGTTTGTGGTTGGATGTACTTGTTGGATGTTTGGATGTACGAACAACGTATTTTTTAATATAAAAATTGTGTATTATAGTTGTGTGATGCTTGTGATATTATATATTGATTCTGGAATTGGATTCTGTGTAATTATGTGTATTTGGTAATTGGATTTCTGGAATATATTATGTTTATCTTGACGGTTGTAAAACGGCAAATTTTTTTATTCCTTGACGGTTTTTAACTTGACGGTTGCAAAAACGTCAAAAAATAATTCATTTCGTGACGGTTTGCAAACACCAAAAAACAATTTCTTGACGGTTTTTCCCCGTCAAGAAAGATTTTTCTTGACGGTTATTAGCCGTCATCTAGGCCCCCGTCAAGAAAAGTCGACACTTTTCTTGACGGTTTTTTGTTTGTTTTATTGACGGTTTAAAACCGTCAAGATAACGCATGTTTCTTGACGGTTTAAAACCGTCAATAAAACAAACAAAAAACCGTCAAGAAAAGTGTCGACTTTTCTTGACGGGGGCCTAGATGACGGATCCAAAACCGTCAAGAAAAGTCTTTCTTGACGGGGAAAAACCGTCAAGAAAAGCCATTTTTCTTGTAGTGAGACTTACCGTCCTCCCACACCATATCACCCAACCCCACCAGTTAGAGCCCCGGGACCTCAGCCGTAGAAGGGAGCTCTGTGTATATTTTATCGAAGGCCAGGGTGTCACGACCCGCACCCGCTTTTTGGATACAAAACGTGTCCAAGCCCAGCCTACGCCGCAGTGTCGACGGTAGTACGCTGTCTAAATACAAGTCACGACAATCTAGATTCACATGGTAAACTAAATCTCATCCACAGTAATAATCATGTCACAGTCAAGAGCAATAAAATGACATGAACTGAATAATAATGAATAAACTGAATATCAAGAATCACTGTCACGTCCGGTAGACACAAATCCACTACCAATAGATGGAAAAATAGAAGAATACATGGAGTAACTAACTGAATAAAAACTGCTAATCTAGACCACCTCAACTGCAAGCACTGCGCTCTGATGCTAACTCAAATCCACTCGACTGCTCCTAGATCAAACTCGACTAACCTGAAGAGATCATCAGGTCCTAGAGGACTAGCAAGATACATAAAAACGAGCCTTTCTAACAGTTTATTATGCATGGAGAAAGATACAGAATAAACAAGTAAAACTGAGCAATGAATAAAGCACGAATCTATACACTGTCTACACATAGATGAACTGCCGAACAAGGACTAGAGAACTCATGTCAAGATGTCAACGGATAGCCGAAATAAATACTCAAACCCTCGTCCCTAGCGTGGACTCGCAGGTTTGAACTGCTAACCCTCGTCCCTAGTGTGGACTCGCAGGCTAGCCTCTACTACTAACCCTCGTCCCTAGTGTGGACTCGCAGGCTAGCATCACCCTCGTCCCTAGTATGGACTCGCAGGCATAACCCTATACCACTAACCCTCGTCCCTAGTGTGGACTCGCAGGCTAGCATCTACTACTAACCCTCGTCCCTAGTATGGACTCGCAGGTTAGCATCACCCTCGTCCCTAGTGTGGACTCGCAGGTGTGGACCAATAACTACTAACCCTCGTCCCTATCGTGGACTCGCAGGTTAGCTTCAAGGTTCAAGACACGGAAGCACAACTCAATCAAGGCACGACCAATAAGACACAAGGCTAACTGTGAATACTGTCTAAAGCAATGATAAAAATATACCAGCTTGATAGAAAAGATACATGGCAACAATATGAGAAAACTGGATAAAATAATAGACAGTGCATGTAAATAAAGCTATGTAGAAAGGCAAGGTATACTTGTCTTAGGTCCTGAGCTGCTGGTACGGGTCAAAATCCGTATCAAATCCAAGTATCCTGTTTATAAATTGATAGGATCAATATACAATTTAATATAACAACAAGTCTACCTATACATGTTTAGGCTTCTAGGTCCCTTTTCACTCTATTTGATTTCTAAGTAAGTTGATAACCTCTAGTTGGTAAAACCCATCTATCATATCAATAACACATGCTCTCCCTTAGGTTTGAAACTAAACTGCAGTGACCACATCATAGGTATAGGGACACACTCCCAAGTTATCTATGCACAGGTTTCTTTGGTACCAAGTATACAAATTTCTACCAAGTCTCCTCCACTCCTTATAAAGCACAAAACCCAAATAGGACCATAATGTATCTTAAACCAATGTCTAAATGAAAACAGAAAACCAGTTCCATGGAAGTTTACTTTGCATTTATTTCTATCACAGTTGGTACTCAAATCGAACACATACAAGGATTTACATATATGGCTAACTAAAGAATTGATACAATCTCACTGCTTGTTTTCTGCCTAAATCTTCTTATGCCAAGAGTTAAATCTGAACTCTAGGGGAGGTGCAAGCATGAACTATTTCATAACAACCTTGAGCATGGGTAAATAAGTTACAGGGCCTGACACATTATTTCCATAGGCCATTGTATGTCCTGGTATGGGCAATGGCCTGCAGGCTTAACTATGGTGTTTAGTTACTAGGGATGGTGTCAATTTTTTCTATCAGAGCAACCTTTCAGAACCCCAATCAATGGAAGTGTTGGAAACTAGACCCAACCTTCTGATAATTCTCCACTACATATATGGCTAGATGGTAAAGTAGTTAATGTTATGGTGTGCAGTACCTGTAGGTGGCCTTGGGTAAGATTGCATCCTGCTGTATGTCTTACAAATTGACCTTTTGGAGATCTAGGCATAACTCAAGTATTAGAGATTGTAATCTCCAAGTTGTGGAAAATACAGAACAACTTCTTGAAGAGAGGAAGAACTTGGACTTAGTATAGAGTTTGATACAAGAAATGAAAGTTAGGAGCATGTTTCATATTTTGCTTGTGTTAGAACAATATATACGTATAACCCTCCCCTGGCACACATTCTAAGCTGATTTTATAAAATAAAAAAATACATGTGCTTTAACATGGTATGAGAAGTTTCATAGGTCCGAATCTCCTTGGGCATGCATTTTAAACCAATTTTATTTAGAAAAAATACTCATGCGTGAATCTAGCTCTTTGCCTAAAATGGCCCTTCAACCTGCAGGGCGTGTTAAAATAATATGATTAGAATCATATGAATAAATAACCCTCAACCCTCACTACAACTCTAAAGTTTTGGTGTAGTGGGAAGGTCTTTAACAACTTGAATTATTTAACTAAATTTATCTGGGACAATCTTCAAAAACATTACAAAGAGAAATGCTATCCAATTATGAGTTATTGGTGCTTGAAACGATATAAATACTGGCAATACCATCATACAGGATATAGTCTGAATGGGAACCCGACCTATCATGATAGAGTGGCTTAAAATACTCAAGAACAGACACTCCATGGCTGTCATTCAAAAAGGAATATTAGAAATGAAAATGCCTATGTCCTATTGATGTAGAATATTACCAGATATCTGATACTCCCATATCTCCAAACCTTTGGTAACATGGTCTGAAAGTAGGCCATGGGATTGGATTAAATATGAAATGTTAGGGACTGATTTCCATCCAAGATATCAATCGACTGTTCGACTGAAATACAATCTCGAGCCATCACTTATTGACTAAGAAAAAATGTTGGAGATTGATTTCATTTAACTGAAAGGATCAATCAAGAGTGGCGACTGCACCTCTAGCAAATACATGAAGGTTTCAGTGTTAAAGTGGACTGTCATATCTCTCTTGATTTTTCTAGCTCGTGAATGCCCTGTCTCTTCCCTGTCCTCTTTGTTTAGCTTCAGGAACTCTCAAAGTGTTTCACTCTGACCCAACATCTGAGAATAATGTCTATAATCGAAGACACTCAAGTATTTGAAACATAATGTAATATCTATAGTTATTTAACTCCTACTCAACAGCAACCTATCACTGTCTCTTCAAAAAGAAACAGAATAAGGCTCACAGTATCCATCAACATGGATATCTGAGGTCCACATATGGTACCTACCCATGGAAGCTTGATTCCCTGCTCCTAAGGATATGCTGGACAGAACATGTAAGATGCAGTCGACCGATTATATGCTGATACCAAGTCATGTCAAGGACTGATCTACAATCATCAAAGGACTGAACAAATGAGAAATGGAGTAGCACTTGAAGGGTAATGGCTGATACTAAATGATAGGAGACTGAACAATATAGGTTGCACTCAGTCTCCCTAGTGTGCTTATGCACCTCAACATGTCAGTATGATGATCTGTCACTTAACATACTAGAAAAGTCCTCAATATTTGTTAAACTTTGTTTAGGCAATGAAGTTTACATTGATATCCTACTTGGAAACTTCTGCAAATGATACTAAACTTGCAACTGGTGTTTGTTCCCCGGAGCACAATTATCCAATCAAAAGGTGCCATATACAGATCAAACAGGACCTAACAAATACTTATCAAGTAGGAAAGAAAAGCAACAGATGATTAAGATATTGTATGTACGCTGCTATTAATGATTTCCCTGGACATAAGTAATGACCATATCATTCTATGTCCACTAACCCATATCAGACTCAAAGGCATCCAGGTAAGATGCAGGACAGGTTTGCAGTGAATTAGTTTTTACTGCAAACTATAAACATGGTCAGGTCCAACAAATAGGGATCTTGCCACATTGCTTTGGGTCTGAACAGTAGATATAGACAGGTAGGATGAGTGAAGGATAACACAATAAAGGAAGCCATGTAATGTGACTGCAATTGACATAATGAGTGTTAAAGAAGTGTTGCCTAACGACTGAACACGTGATCTCTGAAGCATGAACATATAATGGTGTAGGCGATGAATAGAGAAGGCCGCAAATATGGTCTCAGATTCAGCCATCAATGTGAGTTATGCTGGGGGTTCGACAGGGCTCTAGAACAATACTGAATCGATTTAATAACCTTTGTAGGCTGATACATTGCCCTCTTAAACATTGTTACAAACACCTATACCATGGTTGTCTAGATTTAAGAAAATAATGGACATGGTAGATGAAGAGAATGGGTTTACCTGTTTTGATAATTGTAATACCCATATTCTGAATATGAATTTTGTCAAGCTTACATATATTTCAGATCTGTATTTATTTTCTCGGATTTTGGCATGTACTTATAATTGGCTTGACTTGCAGATTTTGGTTCTCGTAACTGGGTTTTACCTGGCTTGGTTTATTTTGTGGAGGAGAATTGGTTTGGTTTGGTTTGGTTTGGTTTGGTTTAATATGCATGGAACACTTTAACCTATACTCCACCCTCAACACAACACAACCCACCCTTATAATATCTCCACCAACCTTCTCTCTCTTCATTATTCTCTCATTTATTTCTCCATCTTCTTCTTCCTTCCTCTACACAACACCAACACCCCTTAGGCAAGTGCAACTTGCTTCCACAAGAGAGCCCATTTTTATTGTTCCATTAGCTTCTCCTCATGTTTCTAAGACACATTAGAACTTGTCATTTTCCATTTTGAGGCTTTGATTTTGTAGATCTAGAAATTAATTATTTTTGGATTTTGGTGGTTTTGATCTATCAAACTTCTTTGTTTTCAAGTTTTGATGGTTCTATGTTGTAGAGAATTTTATTCTACCCAATTTTGACCTTTGAAAGTTGGATTTGGACTTATTTTGACCAAGTTATGGACTTTTGAAGTTTTAGGTTCAAACCATGGAGTTCTTGCTGTTTTGGAGAAGACAGTGAGCAGTGCGCGAGCTTTTTAGCTTGCGCCACTGAGCTGCGTGCGCTCTTTAGCGCAGCGCGGTCTACCTCATACGCTGCCTTTTGGAAGCGTATGTCTTGCATACGCTGACTTGGGTGACAAGGAGTCGTATGGACCTCATACGCTGCCTTTTGGAAGCGTATGTCTTGCATACGCTGACTTGGGTGACAAGGAGTCGTATGGACCTCATACGCTGTCTTTTGGAAGCGTATATCTTGCATACGCTGACTTGGGTGACAAGGAGTCGTATGGACCTCATACGCTGCCTTTTGGAAGCGTATGTCTTGCATACGCTGGCTGAGCGTATGCTGACTGAGCGTACGCTAACTGAACGTATGCTGACCTGAGCGTATGCTGCCTGAGCGTATGCTGCCTGAGCGTAGCTGACCTGAGCGTAGCCTGACCTGAGCGCAGTCTGACTTAGGCGCAACTGGACCTGACCCTACTTACCCTAGATCTCCTATAGCCCTGTATATTGATATTTTATTAGATATTTAACGTCCATTTTATATCCTTACGCCTTTTGTCATGAACTTGATAATCCCGAATTTATTTATTATGTTTGGAATGATAATTGAACAATGCTTGATAGTGGTCTGCCGTGGTGCACTCCTGACTTGATAACTTGACCTGCTACACATGACATGACAGTGACCCGTGGTGGTGCACTCTTGATAAGTAATTTGACATGATAATTCTTGATGGTGGTCCGTCGTGACGCACCCTTGCCTTGATAAGTAATCTTGACAAGTAATCTTGACACGATAACCTTGATACGCTGTTGCGACGGCTAACTTGACATGCTAAGTGAATTCTTGACACCGTGGGTGATTTTATTGAATGTGCTTGTGTAAGCAACCAGTCTTGTCTTGCATCATGTCTAGGACATGAATCCCTGGTTTTCCACGGTCAGGGATTCATACTGAATCTGGCTAGGTTAATGACTAGATTGATCAAATAGTTCATGAAGAATTTCCCAGTTACCTGTTGCCCCTTGGGTCCCGGCCTTATATATATATACATGGGATTTGTTGCTATCCGTCGAGATGAGCGTACTTCCAGCCCGCCGTCGAGTGTGATACCTTAGGACACATGTATCTTACTACAGTGTGTCTGCTATATCCTGCTATCTTTTTCCTTTCTTGCTGGGATCACTCAGGTAGTAACAAACAGGTAACCGAACTTGGGATTCTCATTGCATCTTGCTAGTAACTAGGCCTGTGATAACCCTAGTTAGTTAAAGTAGCAAGCCGTATTTATTGCTTGGCCGTGATTGATTGGATGGAGTCTAGTCCAGCTTTGTCTCGTCCTGATTCTGTACCATTTCTGGCATGACATGATTACTCGTGCTTTATCTTAATTCTATATCATGAATAATTGCATGACCAGATTTCTTACCTTGCCGATAAATGGTGGGAGAAACCAAGTTCTGTTCAGACGAAGGGTTACAACCTCGGTCCTTGTTTGGTTTACGGGTTGTAACCTGGTTATCTGAATAGTCCCATGGTTATCTCATCGTATATCATCCTGTCATGCTCTTCCATATGTTCTGTCTTTTATCGATTCTGTATAAGATTGTCTTTTATATTCACCTATCATGCTTTTTCTTAAATTAACTGTCTCTTATTATGTAATTATATTATTGTGCTAATTGCTGGTTTTAGTTCTTAAGTGAAGCCTCCTTTGTGGCACTTGCTCTTTCTGGGGTCTGATCCAGCTGGTTTTGTATGGCCAGATACCGGAGCAGCAGCAAAGGATCTACCTGCCTTCCAGCCACATGGTGACCACTAGAGAGAATCCTGGCAACGAGTGGGTTATTTTGGCTCTCCCACTCTATTGTACATTTTCATTTTGAGGCGTTTAGCCGACGAGCACTTGTTAGCTCGATGCACTTTACTTCTGCCTGCCTACGGGCTGTAATCATGATTGGCAACTCGAGGTTGATCATGTATGACTTAACTCTTGCTAGTCCTTACATTTTGTACGACTAGCTTCATGATCATCTGGATATGTAATGTTTGGGACGCCTTACAATTGTATATTTGGTGATCTGATATCTTGTGATTATTACTAGTTGGTTGAGATTAAGACAATAGGATAATTTATGACCTTAAAAGACTGATGGCTTGTAGATAAACCCTCACATATCTAGACAGCCGTGACCGTATGGTGAGATGGATTCCATTTCATTATACGTAGCTGGCTATGTCTGCCCCCGCTCTCCAGTATTCTGGTTCTGGGGCGTGACAATAATTCCATTGTTCTATTCTTGAGTCCTCGGTCAGGCTTCACGAATTGAGGAGCTTAGGGTTTGGGGAAGGCAGGAGTCGGCTACCAATCCTCGTATTTATACTTGTTGATCTCCTGAAGGGATTTGGAAGAATCCGATTTGATCTCGGCTAGGTTTGGATGAGGGTTATCAGAATTCGAACTGAAAATTTGAATACAGGGGTTCGGCTACAAAGGAGAATTTGAATTCGAAGGTTTTCCATTTAAAACCTCAAACTATATGAATTATAACTTCTTTCCTGAATAAACCCTTCCAATTATGCACTCAGGTCCCTGCCCTATATGGTATTTCCTCTTGGGTCCTCTCATTGCATATAAAATGTAATAAATCTATAAATCATATCAATGTATATATGTAAGACAATGACAAAAAAAATATGAGACAAAAAAATGAATTTCAATTTCACAAATTCGAAAAAAAATTGGTCAAGGGGTTGACACAGGACATGATTACTCCGTATGCAGAAAGAGGTTGAAGCAGTGCTTAGCTTGCGGGTCTGCTACCCACCAGCTTCGGGAGTACCCAATAGCGAGGGTACCAGGTGCCGGACCACCATCTAGAGGACCGCCGCTTCCGACTCAGCAGCAGAGATTTGGACAACATCTACAGCAGCAGAAGAGACCCCAGGGGAAGGCTTATAGTCTGGCTCTTAAGGCACAACCGGAGCAGGTTTCGGAACCAGATTATTTGGCTGACGTCATCACAGGTCATGTTTATTTGCATACTTTTCTAGCTCTGTGCTTGTTTGATTCCGGTGCATCACATAGCTTCCTGTCATTAGAGTTTATGCATAAACACCACTTAGTAGCTAAACCTACCGAGGAGATGAGTAGAGTAATGACGGAAGGAGGACCAGTACCTATTAGAGCTATCTATAGATGCTCTATTACTATAGCTGGGAAAGAATTTAGGGGACGATTCTTTGTGATGCCACTCCCCGATATGATATCATATTGGGGATGGACTGGCTTAGCTATGCTCACGCAGCTATAGACTGTCATGAGGGTAGTATTCTGTTCAGTCCCCCAGGCACGGCACCATTCAGTGTCATGAGGACAGGACCGAAGATCAGCCTAGAGCCGAACTGTTGTGCGATAGTTGGGGAGTTAGCACCGCCACACCCTATCATTAGGGAGTTTATGGATATATTCCCAAAGGATCTTCCAGGACTTTCGCCTGATAGAGATGTCACGCCCCGCTCCCGAATAATCGGGTACGGGCCGATGCATGCCCGGCCTACACTGTCGTTGACAGCGGTAGTGAGTCGTCTATTCATCAATAACAAATAATCTCATCACAGCATCTAAGCACGGAATCTATACTAACCATCACAGATATCCACTATACAATTATTACAACTTATACATGAATGTCCGGGTACAAAGCCGGTAAAATATAAATGATATAACAACAACATGTAATCAAATACACTCAATAAATTCCTATACATGAAACTAGATAACTCAATATCAAACGAGCTCCAATGCCAGCCAGGACAATCTAAAGATCCATATCACCTGTAATCAACGATCCAGTCAGGAAAGGAGCAAAGTACAATGTAACTCAATAAAACTCACCATGAAGATCAATGGAACGGTATATCAAATATAACTGAAAGACATGAAACAAGATGAGCAATAAGCATGCACTAGCTACGTGTATATGTGCAATTGGACGTTATCAACATGTGGGGACTAATATGTAATCAGGCATATAAAATATGCTATCAGTCAATATATAATCAGGCATGTCTGACGACAATGCTATCAGTCACGCAATAATCAGGCATGTCTGACGACAATGCTATCAGTCACGCACGAAATGGACTCAGGCATACGGAGTATGCTATCAGGCAATATTTGTCCAATATTAGTCAATCACATGTCTCTAGAATGTCCCCCACCCGACACGAGAAATAATACAATCAATCGAGCAAGAATAGTAAAATAATGACAAGAGACAATGTGAGTGCAATGCATGCAATGATGGTAATACTGAGTACATGTACTTGCCTTGGTTCCGGGGTTTTTTTCCAAGTCTTCTAGATCACCTAAAATAGAAATTGAAATTAGAAACATTCTACTTATCCTTAACTAAATTAGTGATTTCTATTCAACTATTTCTAATTCTTTAACCATCCTTGCCTAAACTAAGTGACAACAAAGCTTAGGCATCCTCAACATAATCTGTCTTAGAAATCTATATATAGACATATATATGGCTCGACCCATAAGGTTGGCCCAACAAGTCACGTATTTAGCAATTCTAATCTAATTCATTTAATAACAAACTCAACACACACAAACTAACCCAATAAATCAATCAAGCCCAACTTAACTAAGCCAATAGCTAAAATCCCTACTGGCTTCCTAATAGGTCCATACTAAGTTCGAGCCCAACTTCATAACCCATCCTGGTGAACCGAGCACCCAACCAATAATACCCACCAAGCCTAAGTTAAACTTGGCTCTAACAACTACTAATACTTCAAAACCTCAAATATTAGAGTAGGCTTAACAATGATACACCCATCATAGATTCAACTACCAATTTACAGAGCCAACTACTGATGTTATGAACCTATCCATAATGTGTCCTTATTCGTGTTACGAGCACAGTCCCGTGTCCGATCCCGAGTCCTGCCAAATGCCATATGTGTTGCCATTGAACACCCGCCAAGCTACCAGTAAAGGAGTAGTATCGAAAATACCTGCAATTAATTGGACTCTGGTGTCAGACGCTCATCTCCGTGTCCGACTACAGATCTTATATCCGAGGATGGTGTCTTCGAGTCCGTGGCCTGCTGACAAGTTGTCCTAAGCATTCCATCGAACAGGATATGAGCATAAGAAGAAAATATCAATGTGAGTTTAATTCGAATCGAATCAACTACAAAATTGGAGAATACTCTCAAGAACTAACCAGATGTTGATCCAACCAAAACAAATCAAGAAGCCAAAAGGATCTACTCGGAAAATTTGATTAAAATGAATGATTCGAATCCAATCAAAAAGGAAAAACCGATACAAATTGCTTACCAAAAAGAATCGGTCACCGGCTCGTAGACGACCACGACGAAGCTCGTCGTAAGGAGAATCAACGCCGGTCGACTTCGCAGTTGGATCGGTCGTTTCTCGGCTCCTCCAGGAATCCGCCATAGCCGAGCTCGTGAGGAAGAAGAAGAGGACGAGGAAAGAGGAGAACCAGTAGAGAATCCAGCAGTGCTTCGCCATGATGAAAGTGGTGAGGAAGGAGGAGGTCCAGCCTCTTATTTATAGGCTACGACGAGCGGACAGCGGTTGGCCGGGCACTTGACCGGCGGTTGGGCGGGCAGTATAGTTACGATCCAACGATCGGGAAGAATTTGGGTTGTTTGGAATCGACAATGGAGATGAGAGGGTTAGTTAGTCAGTTAGAGGAAGTTTCTGGAAGAGGATGGATCCTTCTCGGCTTCGTCGTTCCCGTCGTCGTCGTCATCGTCGTCGTTCCCCAACTTCAGTAACAGAGAGTGGAGGGAAGAATAGAAAATGAATTGAGGTTTAAATGATATAACGGTTGGATTGGTTAACGGGCGGTCGGGTTAACGGGTTTTCAGGTTATCGGGTTAGAATTTGAACCCACGCCCCATAGAACTAGAGGCCGGGCTGGGCTTCACTAAGCTGGGCCGGCTGAACGGGCTTTAGAGTTTGCTGAGAATTGGTTTGGGCTGAAAAATAATATAGGAATATGAGGAGATGGGTTAGCTCAGCCTGCATATTGAGCTGCTGGGCTTATGGCCCAAGAGAAGTAATAAAGAAAAAGATTTAGGAACATAATTAATAGAAAATTTAAGGAAATTCAATTAATCAAATCCCAATCATTCTAATAAAGGACTTAGTAAAATAGTTAGAAAATCATAAATGATAATTTAGTGATCAAAATAAATTCTTTAAATTAATTCCAATAAAATCATAGAAAAATACTGAAATTATTTATTTAGAAAATGGAGTTACAAATCTACCCACCTTACAAAAATTTTATCCTCGAAATTTCAAAAGGCACAAGTAAGAAGGTAATTTAAACAAAATTAGGTTAATCAAGAAATATTCGAAAGGAACATGATTATGAAGGTAATTTACTTGGCACGATTAAGAAACAATCCAAGGAATTTAAATGCAATAATGATTAGAATCCGTCAAGGCACGGTTAGGGATACGAGTGAAATAATATAATCATGATTAAGTTTTAATCAGGACTAAGGATAGTCAGGATTTCGATCAAAGTCAATTAGAATGATATAGTTATGATTAGTAGAAAATTTATATAGGCACGATCTCGAATAGAAAATTAGAAGGAGTTAGCACGATCCAAAACAAACGGCATAGTCATGGTCAAATTTTGAGTCTAAGCACGATTAAGGATAATCAGCACGATCATAATTAATTAGGCATGAAATGAATCGAAGGTCAAAAAGATTTGATACGATCTAAAACAAAATCATGGTCAATTGAGAATCTAAATTACTCAGGCATGATTAGAACATGATTTGGGCACGATAGATTCAAATCATTTAGGTACGATCTACTCATAACTATTGAAGTCGTCTAGGCACGATTAAATTCGAGTCATGGTTGGAAATCAAGATAAATTCTGGTAAAGTTGTCAATGGTGATAGGAGGCTAATCATGAATTTAGTCTAAAAATATTCAGAACTCATGCATATCCGAAATCACTTTACCTAAAATTCATGCCCCGCCAGTGTACATCTGGCTGCAGTGAACTCTCGGCTCCGTGACTCAAGAATGATAGGTACCGAATAATTTCTAAACTTTACCCATGGACAAAACAATTTCAAGGGATAGAAACATAATCTCGAGAATATTCGAAACCTATACATACCTGAGATCACTTTGACTTAGAGCCCCTGCCTCGCCAGTGCGCTGATGGCTGCAGTGGGCCTGCAGTTTCCATAATCCAGATAAATGGCTGCAGTGCGCGACTGCCACGCCATAGTAGGATATCGAATATTCCTTCAATGGTTATCCACTGGAATTCCAAAGGAGTACCTTGATAATTCAATTCAAGCAAGCTTTCCGATTTACTAAAGAGATTCAATCACACTAGGAAGGACATATAAATATCTGTTCTTGAGAATCAAGAGATTGACTATCAAAATAGAAGAGTGATTAGAATAGAGTTGATACACTAGTCATGGGAATGTCAATGGAATAAGTACTTAATACGGCTAAAGATGAGTTGAACTCTAAATAGGAAATGGATAGAGAAATGGTTTTGCGAAAGGATAGAATAGCTAATATAGGAGCTTTATGGCTCACCATGAATATCAATGGAACGGTATATCAAATATAACTGAAAGAAAGGAAACAAGATGAGCAATAAGCATGCACTAGCTACGTGTATATGTGCAATTGGACGTTATCAACATGTAGGGACTAATATGTAATCAGGCATATAAAATATGCTATCAGTCAATATATAATCAGGCATGTCTGACGACAATGCTATCAGTCACGCAATAATCAGGCATGTCTGACGACAATGCTATCAGTCACGCACGAAATGGACTCAGGCATACGGAGTATGCTATCAGGCAATATTTGTCCAATATTAGTCAATCACATGTCTCTAGAATGTCCCCCACCCGACACGAGAAATAATATAATCAATCGAGCAAGAATAGTAAAATAATGACAAGAGACAATGTGAGTGCAATGCATGCAATGATGGTAATACTGAGTATATGTACTTGCCTTGGTTCCGGGGTTTTTTTCCAAGTCTTCTAGATCACCTAAAATAGAAATTGAAATTAGAAACATTCTACTTATCCTTAACTAAATTAGTGATTTCTATTCAACTATTTCTAATTCTTTAACCATCATTGCCTAAACTAAGTGACAACAAAGCTTAGGCATCCTCAACATAACCTGTCTTAGAAATCTATATATAGACATATATATGGCTCGACCCATAAGGTTGGCCCAACAAGTCACGTATTTAGCAATTCTAATCTAATTCATTTAATAACAAACTCAACACACACAAACTAACCCAATAAATCAATCAAGCCCAACTTAACTAAGCCAATAGCTAAAATCCCTACTGGCTTCCTAATAGGTCCATACTAAGTTCGAGCCCAACTTCATAACCCATCCTGGTGAACCGAGCACCCAACCAATAATACCCACCAAGCCTAAGTTAAACTTGGCTCTAACAACTACTAATACTTCAAAACCTCAAATATTAGAGTAGGCTTAACAATGATACACCCATCATAGATTCAACTACCAATTTACAGAGCCAACTACTGATGTTATGAACCTATCCATAACGTGTCCTTATTCGTGTTACGAGCACAGTCCCGTATCCGATCCCGAGTCCTGCCAAATGCCATATGTGTTGCCATTGAACACCCGCCAAGCTACCAGTAAAGGAGTAGTATCGAAAATACCTGCAATTAATTGGACTCTGGTGTCAGACGCTCGTCTCCGTGTCCGACTACAGATCTTATGTCCGAGGATGGTGTTTTCGAGTCCGTGGCCTGCTGACAAGTTGTCCTAAGCATTCCATCGAACAGGATATGAGCATAAGAAGAAAATATCAATGTGAGTTTAATTCGAATCGAATCAACTACAAAATTGGAGAATACTCTCAAGAACTAACCAGATGTTGATCCAACCAAAACAAATCAAGAAGCCAAAAGGATCTACTCAGAAAATTTGATTAAAACGAATGATTCGAATCCAATCAAAAAGGGAAAACCGATAAAAATTGCTTACCAAAAAGAATCGGTCACCGGCTCGTAGACGACCACGACGAAGCTCGTCGTAAGGAGAATCAACGCCGGTCGACTTCGCAGCTGGATCGGTCGTTGCTCGGCTCCTCCAGGAATCCGCCATAGTCGAGCTCGTGAGGAAGAAGAATAGGACGAGGAAGAAGAGAACCAGTGGAGAATCCAGCAGCGCTTCGACGTGATGAAAGTGGTGAGGAAGGAGGAGGTCCAGCCTCTTATTTATAGGCTACGATGAGCGGGCAGCGGTTGGCCGGGCACTTGACCGGCGGTTGGGCGGGCAGTATAGTTACGATCCAACGATCGGAAAGAATTTGGGTTGTTGGAAATCGACGGTGGAGATGAGAGGGTTAGTTAGTCAGTTAGGGGAAGTTTCTGGAAGAGGATGGATCCTTCTCGACGTCGTCGTTCCCGTCGTCGTCGTCGTCATCGTTGTTTCCCAACTTCAGTAACAGAGAGTGGAGGGAAGAATGGAAAATAAATTGAGGTTTAAATGATATAACGGTTGGATTGGTTAACGGGCGGTCGGGTTAGCGGGTTTTCAGGTTATCGGGTTGGGATTTGAACCCGTGCCCCATAGAACTAGAGGCCGGGCTGGGCTTCACTAAGCTGGGCCGGCTGAACGGGCTTTAGAGTTTGCTGAGAATTGGTTTGGGCTGAAAAATAATATAGGAATATGAGGAGATGGGTTGGCTCAACCTGCATATTGAGCTGCTGGGCTTATGGCCCAAGAGAAGTAATAAAGGAAAAGATTTAGGAACATAATTAATATAAAATTTAGGGAAATTCAATTAATCAAATCCCAATCATTCTAATAAAGGACTTAGTAAAATAGTTAGAAAATCATAAATGATAATTTAGTGATCAAAATAAATTCTTTAAATTAATTCCAATAAAATCATAGAAAAATACTGAAATTATTTATTTAGAAAATGGAGTTATAAGAGATGTGGAGTTCACTATAGATTTAGTATCGGGTTCATCACCAGTATCCCGGGCTTGCTATAGAGTGAACCCCAAGGAGGCCGTAGAGATGAAGGAGCAGATTGATGACCTTTTGAAAAAGGGTTTCATTCGATCTAGTGCTTCTCCATGGGAAGCGCCAGTACTCTTTGTACCGAAGAAGGATGGTACAGTCCGGTTGTGCATTGACTATCGGGCGTTGAATACCATCACCATTAAGAACAAATATCCTCTGCCCAGGATAGATGATTTGTTCGACCAGTTGAGTGGGGCGAAGGTATTTTCCAGGATAGATTTGAGATCTGGTTACCACCAGGTGAAAGTCAGGGCTACAGACATCCAGAAGACGGCGTTCAACACGAAGTACGGGCAGTACGAGTTTTTGGTGATGCCATTTGGTCTCACAAATGCGCTAGCTGTCTTTATGAACTTAATGAATAAGACATTTCACCAGTATCTGGATAAGTTCGTCGTAGTATTTATCGACGACATCCTGATATACTCAAAGACGCCGAAGGAGCACGCAAAGCACTTGCGGACAGTTTTGGGGATTCTGAGGCAGGAGAGGTTGTATGCCAAATTGTTGAAGTACGAGTTCTTTTTGGACCGAGTGGAGTTTCTCGGTCATGTAGTTACTGGAGAGGGGATCTCGGTGGATCCCAGGAAGATTGCTGCCGTTGAGACATGGAAGGCTCCGACGTCAGTTTCAGAGGTCAGGAGCTTTTTGGGTTTAGCAGGCTATTATAGAAAGTTCGTCTAGGACTTTGCTAGGATAGCTGAACCTATGACAAAACTGACACGAAAGGACGCAGAGTACATCTGGTCAGAGGACTGCCAGACAGCATTTGAGGAGCTGAAGAGGAGGCTGACGACCGCTCCAGTTCTGACATTACCTTCAGGGTCTGGAGGTTTCACCATATACAACGATGCTTCGGAAAATGGGCTAGGATGTGTCCTACAGCAGCATGGGAAAGTGATTGCTTATGCATCTAGGAAATTACGGACTCATGAGCGGAACTATCATACCCACGACCTAGAGTTAGCTGCGGTGATCTTTGCACTCAAGTTGTGGAAACATTACTTATACGGAGAGCGTGTGGAAATCTTTACTGACCACAAGAGCTTGAAGTATGTGTTCACGCAGAAAGAGCTGAACATGAGGCAAAGACGATGGTTGGAGTTGATGAAGGACTTCGACGTCGATTTACAGTATCACCCCGGAAAGGCAAATATGGTGGCAGATGCGCTGAGCAGGCATCCGATGGCATGGTATCTGATGATAGATCGGTATTTACAGGAAGATCTGGATAAGCTCGGTATCGAGATAGTTCAGCCAGGATCAGTGATATAGATGATGGCGTTAGACATTCAGTCAGGTTTGATAGAGCAGATCAAGAAGGCACAGTCTACAGATGAGAGCCTTCGCATACTTCGAGCCCAGGCTTTAGCTGGATTGCTAGATGACTTCACCATAGCAGATGATGGATCCTTGAGGCGTGGCATCCGGTTATGCGTGCCAAAGGGGAGCTGATAGAGGCAGTCTTGCAGAGGCGCATAGATCATGATATTTTATTCACCATGGTGCCAACAAGATGTACCGTGACTTGCGGGAACATCTTTGGTGGCACGGGATGAAGAGGGATGTATCACGTTTCATTTCGAGATGCCTAGTTTGCCAACAGGTCAAGACGGAGCGTCAGAGGCCAGTAGGTCTATTGCAGCCATTACCCATTCCCGAGTGGAAGTGGGAACACATTACGATGGACTTCGTCTCAGGGCTTCCTCGTTCCCAAGGAGGGAAGGATGCCATTTGGGTCATCATTGACAGGCTGACAAAGTGTGCGCACTTCATACCCTTCAAGGTGAGGCTCTCCACCGAGAAGTTGGCGGAGCTATACATGCAGCAGATAGTTCGTTTACACGGAGTACCAGTGAGCATCGTGTCGGACCGAGATAGCAGATTCACGTCCCACTACTGGAGGAGCTTGCAGGAAGAGTTGGGCAGTCAGCTCAAGTTCAGTACAACGTACCACCCACAGACAGATGGACAGTTCGAGAGGACGATACAGATGCTAGAGGACATGCTGAGGACTTGTGTGCTGGACTTTGGCGGATCATGGGAGAGCCATTTGTACTTGGTAGAGTTTTCATACAACAATAGTTACCAAGCCAGCATCGGTATGTCTCCTTTCGAGGCACTATATGGACGACGATGCCGTACACTACTCTTTTGGGATAATGTTGGGGACAGAGTTATGCTTGGGCCAGAGATAATTACGGATGCAGCAGAGAAGGTCGGGATGATCAGAGACAGGCTCAGAGTCGCCCAGGACAGGCAGAAACACTGGGCCGATGCTAGTCGCAAACCGACGGAGTTCGCTGACGGAGATATGCTGCTGGTGAAGATATTACCTACTAGAGGGACGATCCGGTTCGGACGAGGAGGCAAGTTGAGCCCCAGATACATCGGGCTGTTCGAGATACTTGGCAGGATCGGAGAGGTAGCTTACAGGGTTGCACTTCCACCCAACCTAGCAGAAGTTCACGATGTCTTTCATGTGTCTCAGTTGAGGAGATACGTTTTGGACCCCAGCCATGTGCTAGATCATTCAGAGTTGGAGATCGGACCGAGCCTTGCAGTTACTGAGCAGCCAGTGGAGATATTGGACAGAAGGGAGAAGAGGCCGAAGAACAAAGTTATACCCTTAGTACGAGTAGCTTGGAGCCGTCACTCTTCGGGAGAATCTACTTGGAAATAGGAGTCGGACATGAGGGAGAAGTATCCTTACTTGTTCGACCCAACAGCCGCGAGGGAACCACCCGTTCCCGCTTGATACCTTAGAGGTTAGTCTTAATAGTAGCCTTAGTCATTTGTTGTATTGCTTGCTATGTTAGAATATTTGTAGAGTCTTCTATCCTTGTAAATTTTGAGGACAAAATTTTCCAAGGAGGAAAGATTTGTAAGCTCCTAGATTTTAAAATATCATTTTTATAATTTTAAATAGCATTTATATCTTTACAATAAATTATTATAATTATTAAGAATTTTTCTAGAATTTTTAAATGATTTTTTAATAATTTTTAAAGCAAAATATATTATTTTGTAAGTATTTAAATTGTTTTAATATCAATTTGCAATTGTTTTAATTGTTTTAAATAGTGTTTGCAATATTCGATTTGTCTGTGCAAATTAAATTTGCACAGAGCAACAACGGTGGCCTATTTGCAATTTGGAAATTTGTATTTCCTAAGGCGGTGGAGTGGTTTTGTAATATCTAAAATTTAGGGGGGGGGGTTCTGCAAAACCCTAACCCGACCACCGACTTCGGTCGCCATCTCCGACGATTAGCGCCGAAACCCTAATCCTAACCCTAATCTAAAACCCTAATCCGACCGACTTCTTTCCCTATAAAAGCCCCCGACCCCAAACCCTAACCCTAGACTTCACCACAGCCGCCCTAGCCACCACCCTCCACCCGTCTTCCCCGACCACCCTCGTCGGAACCCTAGATCTAGGTTTCCCGTCACCCAGAGCCACTTCCCGACGAACCACCACCGCCAACCGACGCGTCTCGACGAGGCGACCCCGTCCTATTTTTCTCCGGCGACCCCAACGCCTACAACCGCCGCCAGCAGCCCCGATCGACAACACCCATCGGACACGTACGTGTCTTTTCGTGTCCGTTTTATTTTCGTGTCTCGTATGCACACGTATGGACTCGCCCAGTGCTGGGGAGTCCAGTGATGAACGTGGACACACGACATTCGTGTCGTGCGTGTCATTTTAGCCCCAGGACACAGGACTCGGTATCGGGTTCGAAAGCTCGTGTCCTTAACTGTCAGGATACAGGTCTAATGAATTGGATTTCGGGTTTGAATGCACAGTAACGGGTTTAAAACCCATTAACCTAATTCACTATAAAATAAACTAAAACCCTATCCCTATCAAGCTAACTCGAGCTGACCCCCTGGCCAGCCCGAGCCATGTTAAGCCCCCCCCCCCCCCGTTGTGTGACCCGAGTTCGAGCCCCCCTTTCGTTTCTTTTTTTTGTTGTTTTGTTTTTATTTTTTGTTTTATTATATATATATATATATATATATATATATATATATATATATATATATATATATATATATATATATATATATATATATATATATATATATATGTATATATATATATATGTATTTATATATATGTACATATGTATATGTATTTATATATATATATATATATATATATATATATATATATATATATATATATATATATATATATATATATATATATATATATATATATATATATTATTATTATTATATATACTGTATTTATATATATATATATATATATATATATATATATATATATATATATATATATATATATATATATATTATAATTAGTATTTTCATATATATATATATGTATATTTATTATGCATATATATTCATTATATATATATATATATAAATATCTATATATATGTAAATGTTTTTGTTGTGTATATATATATATATATATATATATATATATATATATATATATATATATATATATATATATATATATATATATATATATATATATTTTGAAAATCAATTTTTGTGCAAAATATTATTATGTATAAACTCACAAGTTATTTTACTATATAATTTTAGGACTTGTATATTTTATCACTTTAAAATATGTTATTATCAAAATACTTTAATATATATATATATATATATATATATATATATATATATATATATATATATATATATATATTTGAATTACTGTATTTTATTAATCATGGCCATTTGGTGTCCAAACCTAGCATGGGTTTTTGGGCCCAAATGTGTCTAATTAATACATTCAAAGTCTGTACAAGTCATATTGGACTTGATTCATGGCTTTGGGTCCCGTATCTGGACTTCGGTTCAATTTCGAATACGTGGACAAAATAGTAAATAATTAATTAATTATTTTCCAAAAATTGTTACTTGCTGTTTTTGAATTTTTATATATATTGTATTTGCTGTAAAAATCTAAAAAAAATTATATTTAAATACTATGTTAATTTAACTAATTTAATATAGTTTTTCCAGCATTTAATAAGTAATTTTGGTATTTTATAAAAATAGGAAAACAGAACTCATTTTCAGGATACATATGTTTGCTGATTTTTAATAAATATCTATGAGGGTTTATAAATTCCAGAAAAATTAGTATAAATTTCTATAATTAACAAGGATCATTTTGGTACTTTATTTTATGTAAAATTGAGCTTTTTGTCTATCTCAAAAATTGTTGGAACACAGTGTACAGTCTGATTTATTTATTGAGTAGTTACGACTTACAATGATTTGTGTTGATTTGAGTTATTGTAGTATTGGACCTCACCCTACACTAGTGTAAAGGCCCGAGAAAGTTAGTTTGGATATTGTGTCACCCCATATTGGTCTTCTATGCTAAAGTTATCATTTGGCTAGGTGTCCAGTCAGAAAGTCGTGTCGCACAACTAGTGTCTTAGTGTTTAACTTAGTATGAAAACTAAGTTTATGTATTATTTCTACAGTGACGAGTCACCAGGCATCTATAGCATTTCTTTCACTACCTTGCTTTGCTAAAGGCAAGTACCTCTACAAACTTTATATACTGCTTTAACAATAAACTGTGATCCAACCATGTTAAATGCTGATCCTTAGGGTAGCAAGTTAAATTTTCACATGTTACATTATTTTCAGTCCCTACCATGCTTAGGACAGTTCTTATATCTCTTACATGTTAGAATCTGGGTTATGGAAAAACTGATAGTTGAGTACGTGATCATGCCTCCCTTCTCCGTATGTATTTACCGAGCAAAGTTTCATTTTATATGTTACTGCACCGTAGGCCTTACTCTCAAAGCGGATTTGTGCATATGTACATCTATCGCCGTATCACTTGTACGAAAGTATATTTCATTATGTGCCCCTGCACATTGTACACATATTGATGATCACGTACCTGCTACAGTTTTAAACATTACATATACATCTGTCTCTATGACATATGTGTCCTTGCCATGATAGATTATGATATGACATGATTCCTGTTCATTACACTCCTGTTCATTTCATGTTTCGTATATTTAGTTTGCTAGAATCAGTACTTGCTCCCATCCTGACAGGATAACGTTGTAGGTATACTTTCTGAGGAGGAGTTGCTTTGTGATTTTTATTATGGGGTTGCCATCGAGGATCAGGCTTTACTTTACGAGGATGTACCTGCGAGAAAACTCGTCTAGTTTGTATAGTTGCTTGGGACTTATGAGAGTAGTCATGTTTTAGACTACGTATTTTGTAACTGGACCTGTATCCAGTTTTACATTTTGGACTTGTACTTGGAACTTATTTATATACAAGATGACTTTTGTGTTTGGAACATTTCCGACTCATTATTACATATAGAACTGTTAGCACACTTTGGTCTTATCTGATTTGTCTTTAGAACAGCTTACTACGCTTTATCTCAAGCGTAGGCTGGACATGACTCGGCCCGGCCAAACAATTTGGGTAGCGGATCGTGACAGGAAGGAACATTGAAGGGAATGTAATAATGGGGAGAATAATGGAGATAATTAAAAGGGAATAATTATGCAGAGAATAATGAGAAGAGAAAAATTGTGGAGAGAGAAATAATTAATTAAGGGTACAAATGACATTTTATGTTATTTCTTAATAAGTGTGCTTAACTCTAAAACGCCATTTATTTAGGATAGGAGGGAGTATAAATAAGAGTAGAGATGCCAATTTTATACTCTCTCTTAATTACTAAGTCCAACTAATCATTATCATTTTACCCTACCAAAATCACAACACGGGAAAGCCTTCCGCCATTTCTCTAAGCCCAATCTAGTGGAAAACAATCCAGCAAAAAATTTCTTTCAACAACCCAAGCATTAAACTTTTTCCTCATTATATTTCCTCTCGGCCTTTACCTATATACTTTGTCCAGGCCCGGCCCGTGAGCTGCGCCCGACCCGCATGCTATGCACATATATATAGATACAGAGAAACCCTAGCCGCATTCCTCATGTCATCCTACCGTTTCATCTCCATTTTGTTTTAACCTTCCTTTCTCCTTCTCACCTACCTAGCCGCCACCCGGCCTCCTCCGCTCGCCCACAGAAACCTCAACCACCTCTATGAAACCCTAGCCGCAATCTCATCCCACCGTTCTATTCATGAACAACTGTTCCTCCTTACCATCTCGCAATTTTGTAACCTTCTTCCTCCTCCATCTACCTAACCCAAACCCTAACCTTCCTTTCTCCCCACCTCTATGGTTCCCGCAACCTCGTCTCCGCCACCCATGACCACGGTTCCCGACTTATCTTGGACGCCGGCACTCCCACGTGGCCTTCCCAGTTCCGGGCCGGTGCACCTGCACTGGTGCCAGCGTCGCAAGCCCCGGCGAGAGGCTGCTCGCTGGCGTAGTTACAACCCCCCACCTCCTCTGCCGCCCGCAGAGCTGCGGGTCACCAAGCGCGCGCCAGAGCCGTCTAGCCCACCTGCTCGTGCGACCCCATCTTCTCATGGAGGCACTGCCGAGGTCTTCGAGCCCTCTGTCGTGCGTGCAGCATGGGCTTGCCATAAGGATCCCAGCGTTGACAATGTTTTGCAAAGCGTCGACGAAGATGAAGAACGGAGCAGCAACAGCGGTAGCTGCTCCGAAAAGTAGCAAAATCCGCTCCTTGTACGCGAAGGAGAAACCAGCATCACAACAGCAGTATTACTTTCCCTCTCTTTCAAGAAAAAACAAGCTCCCATTGCAGAAAGAAGCAACCTCCCATTGCTTCCAAGAAATAAGAAATGCATGGGCATTCGATTCTGTTCGTCACTGGATTGGACGATGGAGTTGAAGAAGTATCTCTGGATATTTTCAAGGTATTCGGTCCAGCAAGTGTCCATCTCCTGCATCCAGCGGGTAATCACCTCCTCCAACCTGCGGTATATGAATTAGGCCGGTGTGCGTACATCAGTTATACCCACCGCTTCGATGGTATGCCTATGTTTAATTTTATTTTCTTGATGAATCGTTCCACCCTGAATCGTTTCACCCTTATTGATTTTCTTGATAAATCGTTGTTCCACACTTATTGTTTTTTTACAAACCCTTTTTGTTTTTGTTGTACTAGCTGAAATTGCTAAGAAAATCATAGATGGGATCACGACCAGCACCCTGATTAGGGGCACGAGAAGCGATTACGTCCAGCCTACGCCGCAGTATCGGCGGTAGAACCCTGTATATAGGGTCTGTAAATACTACGACTAAACAGATAAATGTACCTGTACAGTATATACACTCCGAACGGAGGAACAAAGCAATACTGTCTCAATCACATAAATCAAAACTAAGGTAGAAAGCATGGAAAAGAGATATGATAGAGTAAACAAGAACGAGTCCAGAAATATCCACAAGTCACAGCTAACACAAAATCCAGAGTCTCAGAATAATACTAAGTATAAAGATACTACAACAGAAATAAACTGGCTGGCTCGCAGGCCAGGCAAACCTAACTAATACTAGGCTACTCTGGGTGGACGAAGTCAAGAGGCTCTACCACTAAGCCCCTGTCTAGGTCAAGTCCATCAGACTCTATCCCGTAGTAAGTCGGGCAATCAGCCTCGAAATCATCTGTAAAATTTTATCAACGTATCCTGTCAGGAAAATGAGCAAGTACAAACTTCCATCAAACAGACAAGGAACAGATGGAATCGAAATTCAAGACAGTTTATAAGGTAGCAAATGCGGAATGAGATTGAAAGATTGGAACCTGCTATCTGTTCCGCCACTGCCTGAGTGGGCTCAACTGTCATGGCGAATGCACGCCCCTGCTGGCCTCCTCTAGCCTGCTGCACGCCGTCCTGGTCTCTTCGGATTCCACTAGCGTGGCAATCCCTCAGCTGGTGGTCAGGCGCCCCACAGTACAAGCGGACGTCCAATCTCTTCCTGCAAACCTCTCGAGTGTGCCCTGGCTTCCCGCAGAAGGTGCACTGTGTAGCTGGCCTCTGACCCCGACCCTGGTGCTGCTGGGCACGCGTCGGTGCCTGCTGGAACTGCATCTGAGGCTGCTGCTGCTGGAACTGCCTCTGCTGGGGATGTGGGCGCTTCGTTGGCCCCACACTCGAACTGGCTCCCAAAACATCACTGCTCCTCTTCGGCTTAAGGCCGAAGTCCTCCTCAGCAATCTGGGCCTCCATCAAAATTTGCTCAAAGGTAGCGTCTCGTCGCCAGGACATGCGAGTGCGCACTGCGTGAATGAGACCCCTCCTGAACTTCCGGGCCTTGCACCCCTCGTCCTGAACCAAACTCGGTGCAAACCTGCTCAGGCGAAAAAACTCAGCTGCGTACTCGTCGACCGACGAGCTCCCCTGCTCCAGACTGGCAAACTGCCCCTCCAAAGCTGTCAAGGCTACATCTGGGTAGAACTTCTCCTTAAAGAGTTTTCTGAAGTCCTCCCAAGATATACCTCTAACCGACGCACGCGGATCCGTGCGGTACCATGTCAGCGCTATGTCGAAGAACTGGCTCGCTGCAGAAGTCACCCACAGACCTCTCGGGACCTCTGCCAACTCCAGACTCCGTTGGACATCTTCTAGCCAGTCGTCCGCGTATAGGATACCCTCGGTACCCTTGAACTCCCGCGGGTTCATCTTCCTGAAGTGGAGGTGTGTACCGGGCCTCCCCTGACCCTGCTGCTGATCTGGTGCTCCCTGAACTGTAGCCGGTGCATCTCTCTCTACTGCTGCCATGGCTAACTGATGGGAGTTCTCCATCGTATGTCTCAGTAACTCTGTCTGGCGCTGCTGCGTCTGCAACATCTGCTGCAGAAGGGCCATCATCCCCTGGGTGTCTGCCGGTAGCTGAGGCGGCAGTGGAAGAATGTCTGGAATGACCATGGACGGTCTCGCTGCTGGAGGTGGAAGACCTCCTGAAACCGTCGCTGCCGGTGCTCCCGCCGGTAGGGCAGGAACTGATGTGGCCTTGACA
The DNA here is from genome assembly GCA_029216955.1 of Iris pallida. Lineage (NCBI taxonomy): Eukaryota > Viridiplantae > Streptophyta > Magnoliopsida > Asparagales > Iridaceae > Iris > Iris pallida. Next base: position 7,139,294 of record JANAVB010014200.1, read on the forward strand.
GCTTTGGAGGGGCAGTTTGCCAGTCTGGAGCAGGGGAGCTCGTCGGTCGACGAGTACGCAGCTGAGTTTTTTCGCCTGAGCAGGTTTGCACCGAGTTTGGTTCAGGACGAGGGGTGCAAGGCCCGGAAGTTCAGGAGGGGTCTCATTCACGCAGTGCGCACTCGCACGTCCGGGCGACGAGACGCTACCTTTGAGCAGATTTTGATGGAGGCCCAGATTGCTGAGGAGGACTTCGGCCTTAAGCCGAAGAGGAGCAGTGATGTTTTGGGAGCCAGTTCGAGTGCGGGGCCAGCGAAGCGCCCACATCCCCAGCAGAGGCAGTTCCAGCAGCAGCAGCCTCAGATGCAGTTCCAGCAGGCACCGGCGCGTGCCCAGCAGCACCAGGGTCGGGGTCAGAGGCCAGCTACACAGTGCACCTTCTGCGGGAAGCCAGGGCACACTCGAGAGATTTGTAGGAAGAGATTGGACGTCTGCTTGTACTGTGGGGCGCCTGACCACCAGCTGAGGGATTGCCACGCTAGTGGAATCCGAAGAGACCAGGACGGCGTGCAGCAGGCTAGAGGAGGCCAGCAGGGGCGTGCATTCGCCATGACAGTTGAGCCCACTCAGGCAGTGGCGGAGCAGATAGCAGGTTCCAATCTTTCAATCTCATTCCGCATTTGCTACCTTATAAACTGTCTTGAATTTCGATTCCATCTGTTCCTTGTCTGTTTGATGGAAGTTTGTACTTGCTCATTTTTCTGACAGGATACGTTGATAAAATTTTACAGATGATTTCGAGGCTGATTGCCCGACTTACTACGGGATAGAGTCTGATGGACTTGACCTAGACAGGGGCTTAGTGGTAGAGCCTCTTGACTTCGTCCACCCAGAGTAGCCTAGTATTAGTTAGGTTTGCCTGGCCTGCGAGCCAGCCAGTTTATTTCTGTTGTAGTATCTTTATACTTCGTATTATTCTGAGACTCTGGATTTTGTGTTAGCTGTGACTTGTGGATATTTCTGGACTCGTTCTTGTTTACTCTATCATATCTCTTTTCCATGCTTTCTACCTTAGTTTTGATTTATGTGATTGAGACAGTATTGCTTTGTTCCTCCGTTCGGAGTGTATATACTGTACAGGTACATTTATCTGTTTAGTCGTAATATTTACAGACCCTATATACAGCGTTCTACCGCCGATACTGCGGCGTAGGCTGGACGTAACCGCTTCTCGTGCCCCTAATCAGGGTGCGGGTCGTGACACATTTTTGTGGTGGCCCATGCAGGTCATACTGGTTCATATTAGGTCATACTAGGTCACTGGGAGTCATTCCAAGTCAAACTAGGTCAATCGGGGTCAACGGTTGACTTACAGTTGACTTTTGGTCAAAAAGTCAACCCTGGTCAACTCTGGTCAACTTTAGGTCAACTCTAGGTCAAACTAGTCTAATGTTGACCAACTATTGACTTTCAGTCAACTGGTAAACTCTGGGTTGGTTTCGGTCAAATCGGGTCGCTTAAAGGCTAAGTTTGACCTTCGGTTGACTTTTGTTGACTTTTGGTCAAAACGGTCAACCGACGTCAAAACTAGTCTTAGAGTACCATATTTGATCATTACCAACCACGGGGATCAAGTTCTAACACCATCTTAGACTTCTAACACTAATATCCTATTTCTAGGCAAAACTAGCATTTACCCTTCTAAGGTAAATTCCGATACCTTACCCAATCCCAAGGAAACCCCGCCAATACCCATGGCACTAGCCTAGGCTCCTTAGGGTAGCAAGATATCAACTTATCTAAGGTTTACCCACCAAGAAATTGGGGTATTCTAAGCATCTAGGCCATCTTACGACACATGTTAGCCCTTTACCCGTTATCTTGCCTATATCATGAATTTACCCTTTTCATTATCCCACTCACTAACACCACTCACCCTCACATGGTACCACACTCTAATAGGCCTCTCTATAGGTTTCCTAATAGGTTTCCTACTAGTTTAGGCAATAGGCTACCTATGGGTACTAAACTACACTCAAAATACCTCACAAAACACTCACACACATCTCACAACACTCACACACACACACAAAGGTAAAAGGACAGATTTTTGTAGTGAGGAGGGGACTGATTTTATGGGTGTTTGGGCTGTCACTTTGGGTTTAAAAGTGGACCTAACTATATGTGAATTGGTGGCTAAAAAGGGTGGAAGTTTGAGGGATTTTGGATGGGTTTTAAGGGACTTTATTGGACTAAAAGGTAGGGGATAAATAGGGGCTGTTTTGGGGCTGTCATGGGGCTGTTTTGGGGCTGTCATGGGGCTGTTTTGGTCCTATTCACTGCTGAAATTTCAGCAGCACAACACTACTCTAACACCCCACAAACACATCACAAATATATCCCCCAATATATATAAGCCTGATTTAGGGTGGAACGATTCATCAAGAAAATAAAATTAAACATGGGCATACCGTCGGAGCGGTGGGTATAACTGATGTGCACACACCGGCCTAATTCATATATCGCAGGTTGGAGGAGGTGATTCCCTGCTGGATGCAGGAGATGGACACTTGCTGGACCGAATACCTTGAAAATATCCAGGGATACTTCTTCAACTCCATCGTCCAATCCAGTGACGAACAGAATCGAATGCCCATGCATTTCTTATTTCTTGGAAGCAATGGGAGTTTGCTTCTTTCTGCAATGGGAGCTTGCTTTTTCTTGAAAGAGAGGGAAAGATAGGAGAGTATGTGGGTTTTTGAAAAAGAGGAGGAGAGTTTGTGGGAAGAGAGAATGTATGTGGGAGTTCAGTTAAATGAGGGTTTAACTTCTTTATATGTGACGTACAGTAGGCAGCAGAAGTGTAACAATAACAACAACACAACAACAACAACATAAGTGTAAATTGGGGTCAACCAATACTCTCTTGAAATCTTTACAGTATTCGGTCCATCAAGTGTTAACCTGCTTCGCGCCGCGTCCCATCAATGGACTGGGTGTTCTTACATCCACTATTCGAACCGCTCGGACGGTAGACACTCACAAACCTAACAAATTACTTTTTTTGATCAATCTTTCTAACCATTCTTGTTTTTGTACTAGCTGAAACTACTTTGGAAGTCATGGATGGAATCATGATTGAAGGAAGACGAATAAAAGTTAGTTGGTCCTTCGCGGATCCTATTTTCCGACAGCCTTCCGCAAGTGTCTTTGAAAAGGTAACAAGCTTTCTCTCGTGTTGTTGAAAGCTCCCATTCCTTCTTGATTTCTACTGTGCTCCTTCGGTTACATCTTTGATCGACTGCCATTTTATTCCCTGAAAGCTGCCATTTTAAAGAAAGTTGTTGAAAGCTGCAATTTGTATTGTTGAAAGTTGTTGAAAGCTCCTTTCAGTTGATTTCTACTGTGCTCCTTCGGTTACATCGTGTTGTTGAAAGCTGTCATTTTAAAGAAAGTTGACCCTGAAAAATTAATTGTTATTTCTTTACCAGACAAGGCAAATGTCACAGGAAATGACTAAAGAAATAATTTACTAATCTGTACTTTAATTTTCAGAAACTGCAATTCGTATACTAAATAACTTCAATTTTATAATTCACATACATCAATCTCTAACTTTGCACCGAAACCTGGTTGGGTAGGATTTGTGACCAAAACCTTACATTTAAAGGACCAGGTCTAGTTTTGGGGATCAGGCCCTAGCCACCAGAAATCGAGTTTGGGTCCAGATTGGATCCTATCCAAACAGAAGCCCCAGGTATGGTCTATTTATAGAGGAGCGGCACCCATCTTGAAGCTTGTATGGGTAGGAGCAACGGATACCGAACTAGCACTACCCTGGCCTGATCTGACCCGATATGTCAACAACCATAGGCGCCATATTGGGTTTGGAAACCATACAAGGACCGGTACAAGACTTGTGCGCCATAAGAGGAAGTAGGCATAGTGCATATATGTACTGAGCAAGTGCATATGTCCATGCAATCAAAGTATATGCCTCGTAAAGATGTGAATGCAATAGCTATTTGATTTCGGGAAGTGCATGTATACCATGTCATCACTTTGACTAGATATTCTTTGGAAAAAAAATTTGACGAAGCATATGGACTTGTATACGGCATACATGCACTTCAGAAAGCAAGGTATATGACGTTAGAAATTCCATTATGAAGCTCTGTTTGTGATACACACACGTTTAACATTGACAGTTTGACAATTCTCAGAGGCTCTGTTTGTGGTACACTTGTCAATTGTGTCAACTTTCTATGTTAAGACTTTGATATATTTGAGAACATTTTCACACATTTCATACCCCATTCTATGAAGTCAATAGATTATTTTTCCTTTCATAATATTAGTAAGAAAGATGGTCAAAATTCAGATTTATATGAAAATATTAAATGTCTGTTTGAAGAATAATTGGAAGATATAAAGGTACCTTTTCAGTGGTACAAATGTCTTTGTATGTCTTCAGAGATGTGTCTAAGAATTGTAATTTTAATGTGCTGAAATATAGAATAAATGGTCATATTTGATGAATTCTATTGCATTGCACCTTATTTTGAAAAAGATTACAACAAAGCCTTCATATCCCAAGGCTACACAATTGCATACGGGGAGCTTGAAGATGGAGAAGTCGGAGAGGATGGTGAAATCCGGTAACAACCTGTTGCTTTCGTTTTTTACAGCAGCAGTAGTACCCCTAGTCTCATGAGATTTATGTTGTACATTTTATTAGTATTGAGAAACTTGTATTTTCTTTTCTTGCATAGATGGATAGATGGTCGTAAAAAGCCTGTAGAAAGCTCCCAGTCCTTCCATGAAATGTATGGAATTTTGTTTGTTAGCGGCCTAGGTGTCGGAGTCAACGAAGACTCTCTCGGCGTCTTCAAAGTATTCGGTCCATCAAGTGTTTACCTCCTCCGCCCTGCATCCCATCATGGACTTGGGTGGGCATACATCACTTATTCAAACCGGTCCGACGGTACTCATTCAGACCAATAATATTGAATTTACTTTTTTGTTTTTGGTACTAGCTGACAGTGCCAACCCTTCTTGTTTTTTGTACTAGCTGACAGTGCTATGAAGGTCATGCATGGATTCCTGATGGATGAATTACGGATAAGAGTCATTTGGTCATTGGGTGATCCTACAATTCGGCAGAACTCTGCCTCTAGTTTTATAAAGGTAAGTGTTGTTGATTGCATAATTAGTGGGTTGTCATGATCATACACGTTTCTTGCAGCACGTTGTTTATGAATTACTATGGCCGTTTTGGGGTGGTGGCTCAGAGGTTGCATTGTCGCTCCTTTACCACTTATCTACCTTAGTGACGGAAGGCTTCTCTTTTTGATATTCACTTGGTGAGGAATGGAAACTCAACAATCAAATTAAGACTTACACCTTGCCTAATACCCCCCTCCCGGTTGATTAATTATCATAAGTCGTAGTTATTCAGAATAGTTAATAATTATTTAACCCTTATTAAATCTTGTTTTGGATGATTTCACTTTGACATGCAATTTGGGTGATGAAGTCTAGTATGAATTATAGGATTGTTCTTGATCTCTCAATTTAATTTTCTTCAACAAAGGACTATTCCATGTTACTTTTCTCTCTTCGTATACTTTGCTAACTATCTTTTATCATTTCACATTCTCATTTAATTGAAATGTAGGTTATAACTCGCATCACATCAAAGACTTCTAAAGAATAATCCAAAGAAGGCCTAGTAAATAACATTTTTTAAATGTTGTTCTATGTTTTTAAGTTACCTGGTCTGTTCGTTTAGGCAGATTATGCATCTTACACAATGTCAAGACATGTTCTGAAATTATACATTTTCAATTGCTAAGCAAAGCAGTACTAGAAATCAGTTCCTGAAGTGTTTCCCATGTTATTCTTGACGATGCCTTTCCAATTAAACCATGAAAGCTACCTCCAACTGAATTATAGGATTGTTCTTGATCTCCCAATTTAATTTTCTTCAACAAATGACTATTCCATGTTTCTTTTCTCTCTTCGTATATAACCTTTGCTGACTATCTTTTATCATTTCACATTCTTTTTTGTGAAATGTAGGTTATAACTCATATCACATCAAAGACTTCTAAAGAATAATCCAAAGAAGGCCGAGTCAAATAACAATTTTAAATGTTGTTTTATTTTTTTTAAAGTTAGCTGGTCTGTTCCTTTAGGCAGATTATGCATCTTACACAATGTCAAAACATGTTCTGAAATTATACATTTCAATTGCTAAGCAAAGTAGTACTAGAAATCAGTTCCTGAAGTGTTTCCCATGTTATTCTTGCGATGCCTTTCCAATTAAACCATGAAAGCTACCTCCAACTGTATAGCTTTCTAATTGATCTAGTTAAATATGAGTAAGCTATTTGCGATGAAGTAATTTTGAAGGTAGAAAGAAATTTCTCTATCTATTATATCTTTGGACGAAAAAAGGTCTTGCGATGAAACTCGAGTTTAAAGTGAGGGAGATAACGTTTAGTGTTCCCTTGTGAGATATTCAATGCCTGGTTATGTCTATGTTTAACTAATTACCACTAATGTATCACGGAGGGTTCTTTCCACCGTTTATTCTCAAATAAAAAAACCAATGCTAGGTTCCAGTTTGTAATTGGCTAACTGGTGTCATTCTAGCCATATTTTCCACTTATATTCATAGGCAAATTGTCAAGAAAAGTGTAGCATAGTTATATTCCGTGTGCATTTGAAATTTCCTCGCTACAAAAGGCAACATTAAAGTGTAAGAGAGATGCTATAGAAGAAAATTAGACTAAAAGCATCTATTTATAAATAATTACTATGAGGAATCAGTATACTTAATTGCATCTATGTTTATTATAGTAGTTTGATGTTTAGCTCATTGAATATAGTAAAGAACATGGACATCAGCCACTCTCTTAAGGCTTTACCATCAAAAGACAAAGTATGACATGCACATGGCAGTCCTGCTTAACTATTTCACCTATAGGCTAGTTAAAAACTTGCAACAAGGTTACCTGAAATTGTTAGGGGGCAGTTTTGGATTTTTATACAAAAGAAATCTCAACCATATTAACAGTTGACAGTGCTGCAGATCTAGTTCTGTCTACGACTTTTTTCTTTTCTTGTGGTAGATATTTTAGTTTTAGTTTTATTATGGATAAGTTTTTTCTATAGTTGTGATGTTTTTTCCCCTCATTTTGTTTTGTTTTGGTTCTTTTAGTTCTGATAATTATATTTTTATTCCAGAACTTGATACCGTGGGCTTCTAAGGAGGATACAGAGAGACAGCTGATCGAAGCTTTCCAAAATTATGGTAGGGTACTCTACTGTAGAGTTCCTGTACAGGAACATGGGTGGAACCGTGGTTTTGCAATAGTGCAAATGGGTGGAAATTGTGAAGCGAGGAGAGCTGTAGCAGCTCTTCATGATACAGTTCTAAACCATCACTTTGGGGGCAAGCTATATGTCATAGATGCATATGCTGTTTTTTTAGCCCTGTCTAAACATTCCAAAACTAGTGATAACCTAGGTAATTTACTCTTTAATCATTCTCATCTTTCTTGTTTCTTTTAACTATTACTTTTCTTGACGTGTTGTTTGCTGCATGCAGTGTCTGATGGGCCTGGTGAATGTTTTGTTTGCTGTAGAGCATGCTCTACCAGAGTTTCCGTTTGCAACTACATGAGGGCCTGTATAAAAATGCTCCAAAAAATACAGTTGTCCAATCTGTGACGCGTAGTACCATCCCTAGTAAATTTTGGGTCGGCAAGGGCTGTGGTTCCACGATGTACTCTGTTGCTAAAGAGAGATGAACGGCAAAGTCCCTCAGTCATCGATATGTTTGAAGAGTATACTAAAAATTCTTCTATTTGTATTACTTTGGATTTTTTTTGTTAATTCTGGGAGTACGGATTACAAGACTTTTGGCAGCCTTTTGTTCGTTCTGGGAGTATCTTGAGATCATATGTACGCTTCTGGCACATTATAGTTTGTAAACTACTCATGTTGGCAGTTCAGCACTTTACATATTAAATAAAATACTATCGTCATATAGTAACTTGTTATAATTAGTTGTCATGTTAGTAATATATTTCTTCAGCTTTGGTCGAGGTAGCCGAACCATATTAGTCTTTCTTCTTTGTTTCAGTTTTTTGTTCTTTTGTTGATCAACCCTTTGGCTAAAAAGTTAGTTTTGACGAAAAATAATTTCTGCTCTAAACTATTTAGAGCTATCTTTTGCGAAATTAGTTATGTTTAATTTTACTTTAATAATGTTAAAGACGATAATTTAACGCTTACATCTTAAGTATACTACGACAGTTGGGTTCATATTGAGTGTTTGTGTTTCTCTCCTGATGACCAAAGATTTTCATATAAATGATATTTTCTTGTTCCCATCTTTAGAATGAGTAATGCTATTCGTAATACTTTGGATGTTTTTGTTAATTCTTCTTGTCAAAGTCACTACGAATGTGTTAGTTTAGTGAGGAGTTGGAGGGGATGGGGCGAGAGGTCACTGCTGAGGAGATGATTGTGTGTGGTCTGAGGTCACTGCTGAGGAGATGATTGTGTGTGGTCTTCCTGTACTTTGCAGCAGAAATAGAGTTCAAGTAATGAGGAGGGGGAGGGTCATGGTTCTTATAAATCTGGAAGCTGTCTATGAGAGTATAATGAGAGACCAAATTGAGGTGTGTGACAGAATATATCAACACCTTGCAATTGCCCTCAATGATAACTTCCTTGATCTTCTTCCTCGTGCACACTTTGAGGGCTAATGAGAGACCAAGTCCTTCCACACTACAACAAAATATGTTAATAATGACACTTTTTAAAGACATTTTTCTTAATAAGTGTTGTTATTTATTTATTTTATTGATGACACCCTATTAAAACGTGTTCTAGTAATTGAGTATTTATCATAACCTATGATACCATTTTAAAAATATTATAAACATAAATTCAACAACACTTTTAAGGACACTTAAAAATGTCGTACAGTATTATATCTAAATACAACACTTGAAAAGTGTCGTATAATATTATATATCAAAATATAACACTTAAAAAATGTTGTCTCAAAATTTATTTCCTATATTTTTTTTCAGACTACCGCCAGCTCCTGCCCAAAAAATTTCAAATTACCGTCCACTCAAGGTGTGTACTAGGCAGGGCTGGGCCGTCCCGGGCTCAAGTCTGACCGGGTTTGACAGGGCCGGGCCGGGCTTAGACCGGTCGGAGCAGCGGGTCCGACCAGGTTGGCCCAGAGGAGGGAAAGCTGGACCCAGCCCGGACCCATGGTCCGGTTTGGTCGGGCCGGGCTGAACCGGACCAGCCCAATTTTTTGGGGAAAAACCAAAAAAAATCTTTTACATTCTACCAGTAGAAAATTAGAAAGTAATTTTTTTATTAATTTCAAGATAATTTAATGTACAGCTGTTCAAGTATTTTCTTCCATTAAATTTGTAATAAAATGTAAAAGCTATAAACTGATAATTTAATGTACAACTATAAACTTCAAAGCCCAGAAACTTGTTGTTCAATCTTCAGAGAATTCTTAGCTTCAATATTTTGTAAGAGAGAAATGATTGTGTATATTTTTTATGAAATTTGGTCTTTTTTTGGGGCAAAATGACATACTTTACCCCAAAAAAAGTTGTTACAAGAATATTTTTTGTCATTTTCAACAAAATGACCAAAATACCCTTCCAACGGTCTAAAAATAGCAAGTAAAATGAGGGTAAAATGGTCATTTTGGCCTCCAAACATTAAAAAACAAAACGTTTTTTCTTTTTCAAAATCGGCCTGGACCGGGACGGCCGGGCCAGATCGGATTTAACATGTTTGACCGGCCCGGACCCGCGGACAAACTGTACCAGACTAGGTCGAGCTTTCGGGTCCCGGGGAACAACCCAGCCGGACCGATTTCTCAATGGGCCAGACCGGTCCAGGTCGTTGACTGGGCTTGGGCCGGCCCAGATCGGATTTGACCGGGTCGGGCTCGAGCCCAAGTTGCACCTTGACGGTCAGCTGCCGAAAATAAATTGGCGTTGAGATGATAAGAAGGTTTTCCTTTCTTTTTCTCTCCCATTAACACTCTCCTCAGTTTCTTTCTCTCTCTCTTTCGAAGGTTGGGCTCTGGCGCTGACCTACCACAAGGTGGTCCTGCTCACCGAATCCATCTCCGAGAACCTCATCTGGTACAGAAAGTTCACCGCCGCGCAGATCCGACTTCGTCACCTCCCTCTCTGTCTCCGGCGATCTCCAGGACGCGCCATCCGTCTCCGTGTGGTGGAAGACCATGGAGAAGTACTACCCTCTCAGTCGAGGACCAAAATGCCTAGTCTCGCCCTCGACGAGCAGATCCTCGACAAGTCCTACTCGCTTGGCAAGTCGCTGAAGGGGGGCCCACATCGCAAAGCTGGCAAGCAAGGGAGCCCACCTCTAGTCCATCAACGTCGTCCTCACCTCTGCCACCTTCACGGTGCATGGAGGGCTTCTGCACTAGCCGGTACGGGACCTAGGGGTCCTCCCGGCAGTCCAAGTCCGGGCGGTTCACCTACGTCTGGGTCAGGGACTCGACGGAGCAATGCCCGGCTATTGCTCGTGGCCCTTCTACTAGCCGGTGTATGGGCCCCAGTCAACTCTATTGGTGGCGCCCAACGGAGACGTCGGTGACGACGGGATGGTGATCAACCTGGCGAGCCTCTTGGCCGGCACCATCACGAACCCGTTCGGAAACGGGTTCTTCTTGTTAGTCCCGGGACTTGATCAAAGATCGTAGAACTAGATGTCGAGATCAGAGGTTCAAACAAATGTTTCCCTTCTGATTATTCTCGACATCCACGAGGAACACTATAATATAAATCTGATTACAAAAGCAACAATAATCAGAAAATAAATCTCACGTTCTTCCTTGCAATCGTAGTTGCTGACGGACAGAACTGAGTTACAACTCAGAGAAAAGAGAAGAAAGAAGAAGAGGAAAGGTTCTTGCTGGGGTGATTAAGATCACCATTGCTCAAAGCAAGATTCGTCCCACCACGATCTGCTTCCAGGAACCAGCAAGTTCACGAAGAACTTCTGGAACGCTCGTAAGTCAATATTTGAGACTTGAATGGGCTTCCTGGACTTTACGGACTCCCTTCTTGGTGCATCTTCCAAAGGAGGCCAAGGGGCTCTATTTATAGAATGGCGTGAGACTTCATCTTTTCTCCTATCCGATGTGGGACTAAAATACCAATACTCAAAAATAGAGTTTGATATTTTAGATCATCCCACAATCAGCATAGTAGTGTGCCAGTCCACGTCTACCCCCCCGAACACTCCCGTGCATGCACGAGACAACCTGTTGTCCGTGTCCGAGTCCGAGTCCGCACAACAAAAATCAACTTGCATCCTTGTTGGAATTAATCATTTTTTCTTCTAGGAAAATACTCTCACATGACACACACTTGTGTCCCACCATACCTCATGTGCACACCTCAACACAAGCAATACATTATATTGAGATACTCACCATTTGTTGTAGCCGATGTGGGACTATCTTTTCTAGTCTAAAGGCCAAAACACCAACAATCCCCCACATATCTCAATATATGGGTTGAGCGTTCCTCACAGTGACTGCCCATCATGCATTAGGAGAGATGTCGCTGACGACTTGAATCTTCTCGCATGGGTCAAATAACAGTATGATATAAGAATAGACTAAGCCTTGAATTCTGCACCATGACTGTAATTTTTTCTACTCACATAATGACATCAGTTGTGCTTCCTGTTGCACATTAAAGGCCCTGTGCATGCTTAATTTCGATGTATGTATCTTGGGCGTCTACAAGTTTACCCTCAAGAGATGGCCTGAATTTCTTTCCATACATTCTAGGTAAGTTCTTTTAAAGAGTCCTTTGGCATGAAGTCTTGCGCTTCCTTGCGATGATATCCGCTATGACATGGCCCAAAGCCGAGGCTACACTTCATCGTGGTGTCACACCACTGTAGCATGAGGTCCCGGCCTCTTTGTAGTGCCAAACTACCTAGCATGAAGCCTTGTGCTTCCTTGCTGTGTTACGCCGCTGTGACATGGCTCGCGTAGCCGAGGCTTTACCCACTCTAGGTACCTCTTGGTGGTGTCACACCACTGTAACATGAGGTCACCGGCCTCTTTGTAGTGCTGACTACCACTCTTCATTCTACAACATTAGGCCCCCTGCCTATATGTGGTGCTACTCCGTTGTGACATGGCTCGCAAAGCCGAGGCATTACCCTTACCAAGGAACCTCTTGGTGGTGTCACCCCACTGTAGCATGGAGACCTTACGCTCTTTTGTAGTGTTGTGCTACCGTGCTTCCTATAGAGCACACCAGACATTCGAAATGCCTGAGAACTCATTAAGGCATCTAAGCCATCCTCCCACAGGACTTGTTCTTTTAAAAGAATAGATAGTAGACAACAGTAGTTATGGGTCTGTAACCCCTCAGTGTCTCAAAAGACTATCCACTGTTCCAGATATTCTCTCCGTCAGTGGTCCTTCTTTAAACCAAAAGTTAGATGCCTAGTAGATTTCTCTTTGAACTAATAGCATAAAACTTTATGGTAGAATTACAAAGACAGAATATCACATCATCTTCAAGCCCATCATAGTTACTGTGTCCTCGACCAGCTGGCGCTTGAGACCTTTGGTAAACGGATCGGCCAGATTTTCCTGACTCCGAACATCAATCACGGTAATGACTCCAATCTTTATCAGATCATCCACCGCCATGTGCCTCAATCGCACAGTCCTCTTCTTACCATTGAAGAGATCATTTGATGCCACCGATGCAGCTGCCTGGTTGTCGCAGTATATCGGTACCGCCAGAATCTGTGCACTAACTACTGGAAGATCATACATGAGCTCCCGAAACCATTCTGCTTCTTTTGCTGCAGCATCCAGTGCAAAGAACTCAGATTCTATTGAGGAATGAGAGAGCATTGTCTGTTTCTTCGACTTCTACGATATAGCAACTCCATCCATGGAGAAAATGTATCTTCTTGTGGACCTTTCGCTCTCTACTTCTGAACACCAGCTTGCATCACTGAAGCCTTCCACTACTGTCGGATATCCGTTGTAGTACAGTGCATACTTCTGAGTCCTCTTGAGATATCTTATAACTCTCTTTACGGCCTTCCAGTGCTCCACACCTGGGTTGCTCGTGAATTGACTCAGCATCCACATGGCAAAAGCTATGTCAGGTCTTGTAGCAGTAGTTGCATACATCAAACTCCCGATGACGCTTGAGTACTCCAGCTGCCTGACGCTTTTCCTAGGATTTGGCTTCAGCTTCTTGTCACACCAGTAAGGAGTATCGATTCCTGGAAGATTCTGATATCCATAGCGTGTGAGCATCTTCTTATTGTAATGAGACTGTGACAGTGCCACTCTAGTATCTGTCCGGATGATCCTTATCCGTAGGATAACAACAGCTTCCCCTAAGTCCTTCATACTGAACTTAGATGAGAGGAACTTCTTTGTCTCAATTACACGTGCTAGATCCGTACCCAAGATCATCATGTCGTCCACGTATAGACAAACGATGACTCCTCTCCCGTCAACGAACTTTCTGTAAACACATTTGTCCGTCTCACTGACCATGTAGCCATTTGATCTAATGACTTTGTCAAACTTCTTGTGCCACATCTTGGGAGCTTGCTTCAGACTGTATAGAGATCTCACCAACCTGCAGACTTTGCCTTCAAGGCCCTTGACGATGAATCCTTCTGGCTGTTGCATGTAGATCTCTTCGGTCAACTCTCCATTCAGGAATGCTGTCTTCACATCCATCTGATGTATGACGAGCTTGTGAATTGTACTCAGAGCAATCAACATCCTGATGGTTGTCATCCACGCTACTAGAGCATATGTGTCGAAGTAGTCGATTCCCTGCTTCTGAGAAAACCCTTTGGCTACCAGCCTTGCTTTGAACTTGTCAATAGTTCCATCGGCCTTCATCTTCTTCTTGAAGATCCACTTGCATCCGATTGGTTTAGCTCCTTCAGGCAGATCGAACAACACCCACGTATTGTTGGAGGTTATAGAGTCATACTTATCATTGATAGCCTTCCTCCAGAAGACAGCGTCTCTGGTCTTCATCGCCTCATCATAGGTAAGCGGATCAGCTTTCACATGATAGGTGACGAACTCATCTCCGAAGTCCTTCTGTCTCCTCACCCACTTATATCTAGGTTCTGCGAGTTCTGGTTCAACAATTGTCTCTGGTATGACAATTTCTTTTTCTTGGACTGCATCTTCTTTGGAAGTGATAGCCGCCTGTGCACTCACATTATTCTCCAAAATGTTCGCGATAACAATGTTCTTGTGCCTCACAAATTTATCTTCAAAGAATTTTGCATCACGAGATTTAATGATTTGATTGGTTTTAACATCAAAAAACCTCCTAGCATCACTTTTCTCAGCATATCCCAAGAAGATCGTCTTTGTAGTCCTTGTCCCAAGCTTCTGAATCTTCAAGTCTGGAAGCTTCACATATTCAAGGCACCTCCACACTCGAATGATGTTCAAGTTGGGTCTGACTTTGAACCAGAGTTCATGAGGAGTGACTTCGGAACCTGCGTACGGCACTCTGTTCAGAATGAACGTAGCCGTTAACGCAGCTTCTCCCCAGTAGCATTTTGGAAGACATGCAGTCAACAGCATTGAGTTCACCATCTCTGTCAACGTCCTGTTCTTTCTTTCAGCTACTGTAGTACCCCGTCCCGTAAAGTAAATCGGAGGAATCGAAACGCCGACGGCGTTAGGACTTAGCCTTGCAACGGCTGCTCGAAGGCTCACTCGGCCGAGGCGACTCCTCGCTCAGGTGGGGTAGTTTCGGTGAACTTGCCTCATCTTAGCCTTCACATAATAACTCGTATGTTTTCAACTTGCACAAGTTAGGCTTGATAATAAAAGAGACGCATCCACATAGCTAAGAGAATAATCTCGATGGGTCAGAATGTGTTAGAACATGAAAAATGGTCCCACGGTCTGCATAGAAGTCGGCTCAGCGTGCTTTCAAAATGACACTCGGTCCTTCGTCCTGTGGCTTGGGAGAAGGAAGTTGGCCTAAGTTGCTAAGTTGCCACGACACTCGAATTAGCCTAACTCATAGGCGTCGCCCGCGTGAATGCTTGATAAAGCATGCACGGTCCCATCGTCCAAGGCTTGGCATATCCTTCGCATGTCCCGTGGGTTAAGTCGTCCTACACGACTTTTGGCTTAAGTCTAGGCACCCGAGAACTTGGTTGTTCAAGTCGAGCGCGTGCACAGCACGTTTCCTCGATGCGAAGCTTGGCGTAGTCTTTGCTCATCAAGTCGTTACGCAAATAAGTTAGGCAAAGTTATGCCGGTCGATCTAAGCCATTCATAGTACTGTCCCGCTCTATCTGCGGTTGTCAAGTTGTGTAGTCCCTTGAGAACAAGGCTCATCATATAAAGTATATGAATTGAGCGATAGCGTCGCCTAGAGAACAAGGTCTGTCTAAGGTACGAGCCACGGTCGGTTTAGTCAAAAGCATGCCACAGACAAAGGAAGTCCATGCGACTAGTTATCTCCGAGATCGGTCCCGCTACTTGGGAGTCTCGCTAAGTCTCAATAAGGAATCACGTGAGATCGGTCCCGCTATTTGGGAGTCTCGCTAAGTCTCGATAAGGAATCACGCAAGATCGGTCCCGCTACTTGGGAGTCTCGCCGTCTCGATAAGGAATCATGCGAGATAAGTCTGGATAAGCAAGCACGCAAGATCGGTCCCGCTACTTGGGAGTCTCTATAGAAAGATGGAAAACATGGCCATGGTTAAGGAAGGACTTGGTAGATCGAGTTGAGTCTGCATGGTCATTTGATAACTTGTTGACAAGGTGTAGTCTTCTCGAATGATAGTCGGGGCACCGGGATTATGTCGGCCCGGGGGAAGCGAGATGGCTCAAAGTAGGATGCTGGATAACCGCATAGGAGATTCGGTACTTTCGGGGCTAGCTACCCGTGGAGGGACGGACCGATATCCCCGAGCCGTGTCTAAGATAGCTTGACATTGCTAGTGACCACTCATATTAATATAGATGGGTCGGCAGAATAGCGACAAACCGCGTGTATGCTTTTGGATTGAGTCTAGAACTTGAATGCATATCCAGTCGGTAACCCAATGTCTGGGCCTAAGATTGGGCTGCAGCATAGGCACCGTGCTTGGCATCGAGATGTTCATGAAATCGACACTATATTTCACAAGTCTGTCTAAGTTGGTTTATGAGTCGAATAGGAAGGCCGCAAGACGGTAGCATGGATAAGTCTTGATAAGTTGCGAGGCACGGCCTCAATCTTGAAGCACGAACAAGTCTAAGCAAGGTCTAGAGGCACGACCTGCACAAGTTGTCTTCTTGACGTCATTGGAAACTAGAATAGAAAAGTAGATGTCATGGCACGACCCTGCCATCCCGAGTTGAAGTTCGGTCAAGTACATAAGCGATGAGGCACTGCCTCGATCAAAATACACGTTGGCATTATAACATGACCATATCGTGGCACATCGTTTTGGTCAGACATCTACGTCGTAAAACTGATCCTAAGGCAAGACTAGAAAGACAATCGAAAAGGGACTTATATTGCACAAAGTAAATGAACGTATCGGTTTTGTATGGGTGGGCAAGGAGCTCACTCCACCAGTATAGTTGAGTACTGATACCCACATAGTTTTCATGTGCAGGCACAGGTAGAAGCTCGTGGTGCTGAACTCGCTTGGATGCGTCGAGGCATGGAGTTCCTTGGCAAGTCGAAGCGTGCGACCGCATGGAATCAAGACTTTTACGGGATATAATGTATGGATATTGCCTTCCGAAGCTTCCGCTGGCTCAAGTATTGAATCAAGAGATGAGAGAGAGTGACTTATATAATGAGAAAAAAGTGAGCACGAGAGACTTGTAATCATGGCCTTGCGCCTGTTGTCATCTGATTGTTCAATATCAATAAAGAGCACTTTTGAATAACTTTTGTTTGCCTTTAAATTTCTGCTACATGTTCAATATTTTTGCTTGGGACTTCTGTACGACGACCCTGTCGCAGCCACTATAATCGACCGTTATGAAACTGCCTTGCACGAGCGCAATCTAGGCTCGTGCGGCATCACGCCTTAGCGAGGACGATCGCTCCTACGGGAGCGGGGTGTGACATAATGGTCTCAGAGCACGTCTTTACGTCCTTGGACTTCAAGTTGAATCTCTCAGTTTTGAAAGCTCGTCGTTAATAAAGAAGTGTGTGCTCTCTCTCAAATGTCCCGCGGCATGACCATACAATAAGTCTAAATATTTTCAAAAGCTCGTACAAGTGTTCAATCGAACGCATCGATAGGTGATGGCCTTTGTGCCGAACGGTGTCAAACTTGACTTGATAGAAAACACATGCTAAAGTTAGCAAGTCACGCGTGTGCCCGAATAGTCCTACGTCGACATTAGAAAATGAGCGTGCAAACTCGGAGTATAGTCCATACGGGATGGCTATGCACACGGCCTTTTGGCTAAGTTGTGCTGCGTGTCGTGCACCTTGACTTTTGGTGCAAACAAATCACGAGCAAAATTAAGTATCGCTCGGTCGGGAATGAAGATACACTTAGGGTGTATATCGATAGGAACGCTATCGAACTAACGCTTAGGCGTACTCGAAAGATTGGATTAGATTTTGAGGAATAGTGCGAACGACTTAGTGCGTTGGTACGAAGTGAGCGATTATGCTAGAGATTCGTCGAACGAATCTGAAAGATGTATTAGCGAGTGATGCGAACGTGATTGAGGACTAAATCGGAAGTCTCGAATCCTGAGTGGTGTATGGTTTGGCTTGGAAATCATTCGAGCAAAATTGAGGATTAGAGGTGACAACGAGTATGTCGGCGAGGCGATACGATTGCACAAAGCCTTAGAACGTGTCACGCTTAGTTGGTCGTGACTTCAAATATCTCGAACGAGATGTCGTTTAGACAACTTGTCAATGGGCAACGCGAGTTAGAAAACGATTCGGAACAACGAATAAAAGTGAATATCTTGATCGAGGAAGTCTAGAGGATTGCACTTGTGATTTTAGATTTGATCGAATCGAATTGTGGTATATCCAATTCGGACAATAGCATCAGTTGCATGACTCAAAATTTGTTGCAAATGAAGATCGTCAGGTTACATACATCATCAATGGTATTGAGGCGTATCAAAGATCGATGTGCGATAACTCGGGGGTACTCTGATTCGAGGAACGATGATCGGGTAAGATGTCATTGTTCCGATGGATGCTATACTCGGGATGTTGGAATGTGTCGAGGAAAAGATAGACTTGGCTCGAGGATTTTCTAGTTGAACGAATGACGATTAGACTATCGAACTGAGATCTTGGCTTGGATAAAAATGAAATATTTGGATTGCTTCGACGATAACCACAACGTTGACGTTCTTGTCTTATGCAAGCGCAACTCCAGCCTCGCACATGCGTCATGTCGATTAGGGCGATCATTTCGCGTGAGCGCTGATATGGTGATTCATACAGTGGGGGTGATCGAACTTGCATGGCGTGGCAATTTATATGCATCGACTTATGGTTTGACGTGAAGATGGATTCGAGAATGACTCAGTGTGTACTTGACAATTGAGCTTGAGGATTGAGTAGGTCTAATCCGCGTATCGAGAATGAATTGGTCTAGACTCAAACAAGAGTTACGCCCCGATGAGAATGATTATTCCGCGGGAGCGTTGCACGGTGATTCATGAACCACCGTGGATAATCAGACTCGCATGAGATTGGGGCGTGACAAATTGTTATGCTAGACGACCTCGTGATCGAATACATGAATTTGTTAGAATTGGTGAATTGAACATATTCGAATCTGTGCAACGATTTTCTTGCTATGAATTAGGTGATCGTGCTCAATGTTTAGAAATCTAAGTGACACAAGCTTGGGTAGAAAACCCTATATTATCGAATTTGGTTTGACCCTACGATTAGGGTCAGTGTTGGCATTGTTGTTGGGGAACTATGATTCCAATCCTGACATTGACTTAGCCTTGAGAAACGGCCTAGCGGTTAGGCGAGACGTTTCCGTTTCAATAGTTAGCAATCGAAAGATTGATCTTGATGATTGGTATGGATGGATAGAGTGAATCAAGAATATGGGAATTCCTCTCACGAGATTCGGCTGACATGCATATATTTCAGGGATGCCTGAGTATATGCACGATGCAATTCGAGTGAGAATGACGAATTCTCTATCATGCGGCTTGGCTGAATGTATGTATTTTAGGGACGCTTGGAATGCATGCACGATCCAACCAAGTAATACGTTGAGTTCAAGCAAGACTTGAGGAATGGAAGAGCGTCGAGAATTTGAAATCGTGTTAAGGAAAAGATTGATAATAGTGTAAGCGTGGCTCGAAATCGAAGAAACGCGTAGGCGGATTGTGTACGAGAGTCCATGGATCAAGTGGTCCAAGTGTAAGTACTCAGTTTTGAGGACAAAACTTTTTCTGAGTGGTGTATGATGTAGTGCCCCGTCCCGCAAAGTCAATCGGAGGAATCGAAATGCCGACGGCGTTAGGACTTAGCCTTGCAACGGCTGGTCGAAGGCTCGCTCGGCCGAGGCGAATCATCGCTCAGGTGGGGTAGTTTTGGTAAACTTGCCTCATCTTAGCCTTCACATAATAACTCGTATATTTTCAACTTGCACAAGTTAGGCTTGATAATAAAATAGACGCATCCACATAGCTAAGGGAATAATCCCGACGGGTCGAAATGTGTTAGAACATGAAAAATGGTCCTACGGTCTGCTTAGAAGTCGGCTCAGCGTGCTTCCAAAATGACATTCGGTCCTTCATCCCGTGGCTTAGGAAAAAGAAGTTGGCCTAAGTTGCTAAGTTACCACGACACTCGAATTAGCCTAAGTTATAGGTATCGTCCGCATGAATGCTTGATAAAGCATGCACGGTCCCGTCGTCCAAGGCTTGGCATAGCCTTCGTACGTCCTGTGGGTTAAGTCGTCCTGCACGACTTTTGGCTTAAGTCTAGGCACCCGAGAACTTGGTTGTTCAAGTCGAACGCGTGTACGACACGTTTTCTCGATGCGAAGCTTGACGTAGCCTTTGCTCTTCAAGTCGTTCTGCAAATAAGTTAGGCAAAGTTATGCCGGTCGATCTAAGCCATTCCAAGCACTGGCCCGCTCTATCTGCGGTTGTCAAGTCGTGTAGTCCCTTGAGAACAAAGTTCATCGTATAAAGTATATGACTTGAGCGATAGCGTCGCCTAGAGAACAAGGTCTGTCTAAGGCACGAGCCACAGTCGGTTTAGTCAAAAGCATGTCACGGACAAAGAAAGTCCATGCGACTAGTTGTCGCCGAGATCGGTCCCGCTACTTGGGAGTCTCGCTAAGTCTCGATAAGGAATCACGCGAGATCAGTCCCGCTACTTGGGAGTCTCACTAAGTCTCGATAAGGAATCATGCGAGATCGGTCCCGCTACTTGGGAGTCTTGCTAAGTCTCGATAAGGAATCATGCAAGATAAGTCTAGATAAGCAAGCACGCGAGATCGGTCCCGCTACTTGGGAGTCTCGATAGAACGATGGAAAGCATGGTCATGGTTAAGGAAGGACTTGGTAGACCGAGTTGAGTCTGCATGGTCATTGGATAACTTGTTGACAAGGTGTAGTCTTCTCGAATGATAGCCGGGGCGCCAGGATCATGTCGGCCCGGGGGAAGCGAGACGGCTCAAAGTAGGATGCTGGATAATCGCATGGGAGATTCGGCACTTCCGGGGCTAGCTACCCGCGGAGGGACGGACCGATATCCCTAAGCCGTGTCCAAGATAGCTTGACATTGCTAGTGACCACTCATATAGATGGGTCGGCAGAATAGCGGCAAACCGCGTGTATGCCTTTGGATTGAGTCTAGAACTTGAATGCATGTCCAGTCGGTAACCCAATGTCTGGGACTAAGATTGGGCTGCAGCATAGGTACCATGCTTGGCACGATACTTAGCGTCGGGATGTTCATGAAATCGATACTATATTTCACAAGTCTGTCTAAGTTGGTTTATGAGTCGAACAGGAAGGCCGCAAGGCGGTAGCATGGATAAGTCTTGATAAGTTACGAGGCACGGCCTCAATCTTGGAGCACGAACAATTCTAAGCAAGGTCTAGAGGCACGACCTGCACAAGTTGTCTCTTTGACGTCATTGAAAACTAGAATAGACAAGTAGATGTCATGGCACGACCCTGCCGTCCCGAGTTGAAGTTCGGTCAAGTACATAAGCGATGAGGCACTGCCTCGATCGAAATACACGTTGGCATTATAGCACGACCATGTCGTAGTACATCGGTTTGGTTAGACGTCTACGTCTTAAAACTGATCCTAAGGCAAGACTAGAAAGACAATCGAAAAGGAACTTGTATTGCACAAAATAAATGAACGTGTCGGTTTTGTATGGGTGGGCGAGGAGCTCACTCCACCAGTACAGTTGAGTACTGACACCCACACAGTTTTCATGTGCAGGCACAGGTAAAAGCTCGTGGCGCTGAGCTCCCTTGGACTCGTCGAGGCATAGAATTCCTTGGCAAGTCGAAGCATGCGGCCGCATGGAATTAAGACTTATACGGGACATAATGTATGGACATTGCCTTCCGAAGCTTCCGCTGGCTCAAGTATTGAATCGAGAGATGAGAGAGAGCATAGTGACTTGTATAATGAGAGAAAAGTGAGCACGAGAGACTTGAAATCATGGCCTTGCGCCTGTTGTCATCTGATTGTTCAATATCAATAAAGAGCACTTTTGAATAACTTGTGTTTGCCTTTAAATTTCTGCTGTATGTTCAATATTTCTGCTTGGAACTTCTGTGGGACGACTCCGTCGCAGCCGCTGTAATCGGCTGTTATGAAACTGCCTTGCACGAACGCAATCTAGGATCGTACGGCATCACGCCTTAGCGAGGACGATTGCTCCTATGGGAGCGGGGCATGATAGCTACTCCATTAGATTGAAGAGAATACGGAGCAGTTATCTCATTGACAATTCCATGTTCTTTGCAGAACGATGCAAATTCAATTGACCTGTACTCTCTGCCTCGATCACTTCTGAGTCTCTTGAGTTGTTGCCCAGTTTGACATTCAGCCTCAGCCCTGAACTCCTTAAACTTTTCGAATGCTTCATCTTTAGACTTGAGCAGATAGACGAATACGTACTTCGAGTAGTCATTGATGAATGTAGTAAAATACTTCATCTTGGTCTTTGTAGAGAACTGTCTAAAGTCACAGATATCTGAGTGTACCAACTCTAGAAGATTTGTACTTCGATTCACCCATTTGAACGGTTTTCTAGTGATCTTTTTCTGTGCACGAACCTCACACTTCTCCACCTCTTTACCCCCACATTTGGAGATAAGCCCTAGACTAGACATTTTGTTTATTCTTTTATAATGAACATGTCCTAGTCTATTGTGCCATAACTCAAGAGAATACCTAGAAGAAGAAACTGCATTAATAATTTTTGCAGGAGTTACAAGTTGAAGTTTGAACATCCCTTCGGTACAATAAGATTTTCTAAAGTATGTTCCTTTGTAGGACATCACTATCTGCCCAGCACTGACATCCATCCTCAAGCATGCGTTACATAGCAGACTTCCAGAGACCAGGTTCTTGGCTATCATCGGTACATGCTTCACATCTTGAAGTGTCAACGACTTTCCCGAAGTCAGGTTCAGTACCATCATTCTTGTCCCCAGTACTTCAGCTTGTGTCTGGTCCGCCACCATAACCTTTTCAGATGTAGACTTGTATGTGGTGAACAACTCCTTATTAGATCAAACATGACAGGATGCACCCGTGTCCACCTATCAGTTGGTGTCAACACCAGCCGTGGCAACCTGCATAATCATGGCAACCTTGTTAGGCTCACCTTGCTCTATCTGTTTGGACTTGGATCTGCAGTCTCTATATTGTAATCAGTTGTAATCAGTTGTAATCAGTTGTACCAGCCGTGGCAACCTGCATAATCATGGCAACCTTGTTAGGGCATAATGTATGGAACATTGTAATCAGTTGTACCAGTGAGATTGTGAGCCAAGTCGGTATATCGAGTTGTCATCCATTGTATCCAAATATTAAATGTAAGCTGTATAGCATTGTTCAGTTGGTTTCCAATGTAAAGAGGGATGTGCTGTAATCATTGTACTTCAATACAAGTCTTGTACTCTTCTTCAACTATCAATAAAGAGAATAAAGTTCTATATATCTCTGTGTGGCTTTAAGTTACTCTTTTTCTCCGCTGCTATAAAGAAGTGATGTACTTCTATTCAATGAGAAAGATTGTCCTCACTAAATTCAATTATCTGCTCCTGCCGCTGCGATGTGTTCCTATTTGAAGAATAATCGAGTATGTACCATCTTTGCCTTGTACAAGTGCAATACCAGACTTGTACGGCATCACGCCCAAGCGAGGACAATCGATTCCAAGAGATAAAATATGTGAATAAATGACTCTATGAATCGGGGCATGACAAATTGGTATCAGAGCACGGCTTTACGTCCTTGGTCTCTTCTTTGATTCATTTCAAATCAAAGTTGCATCGATGATTAACTAAAGTTGCTTCCGCGATAACTCAACGTTGCTTCCGCGATTAAATCAAAGATTGCTTCCGCGATTATGCTATTGTTGTTCGGTAATCATCCTTATGTTATCTGTGCTTGAAAGTTCGTTGACCCTCTTGGCTGCTCACTGGATGTTCCATACAATAAGTCTATATACATTGTGATGCCCCTAAATGAATGATTGTTGTTGGTTTGGACACGAATAACCCAACAATGACTCGATGCCATAGTATGCTATATTGTGAATGCTGTTTGGAAATGTGGGAATAAAAGAAAGGTGGCTATGTATGCTGCGACAAGATGAGAATTGCATGTGATGTTGGAAAAGAATTGTGAATGAAATAATTGATGGATGAGTTTGACAGAACTGGTGAATTGACTCATGTGTGTTGCAAAGTGCTTTAGAGACGCTAAGAATGTTGGCTTATACTATTGAGACCCTAAGATGTTGGCTAAGTGTTGTGATCGTTATAGATCATGTAAGTCCGGAATAGAATTGAGTTGGTATTGTTTAAGGATGGCTTCGTTTCTGAGTGGTATATTGCCTCTACCACCTCAGAACTAGATGTATTTTGACCCTTTCCATAGGATAGCAATGAGACTATCTGTGGGTACTGGGTAGTGCCGAGACATAGCTGGGAGTCTTGTATTGTTGCTAGATGACTCGAGTGTCCCTTGACGGTGATGTTATATTGGGTAGCGAGATTGTCAAAAATTATAACAGGTGGCTTTGGTTAGAAATTGTTTAGTCGAGTGATGACTCAGACTAGTAAGACAGTTAGTATGCTATGGGTAAATGGATTTGGCTAGAAAATGTTGTGGCTTAAAATATCTGAATGTTGATTTCGAATGGTTGGATGCAAATTATGTGGCTAATACAATGTTGGTTGCTAAGCTGAGAAGTCCTAGGAATGTTATCTGTTAACCAAAAGAATATTAAAAATTTTGTGCCTTGACCCTAAGGTGTAATAGATGTTAATCCATCTTGATCACCAAAGGATAGTTGTTGCCTATGTGCAAGTATGCTGAGGAATTTAATAGGATTAGAAAAGTCACAAGTAGTGACTCTGAATACTGGTGTTGCCTAGAGGATGATTAATTGATACATGAAATGTCAGAAAAGAATGGGATAAACTATTCGACCCTTGCTACATGAGATTAAGAATGTCCGTAAGATAATTTGATGATTGAGAAATATAGAGGATTGAGAAATGGCAAACTTGTTGGATAATGTCGGTATAGGTGACTGTTGGTTGGGATATGGATAGTTGGCTTATGACTTGGTGGTGTGACTCTGTCATACAGATCGAATAGTATGATTCCATAAGTTATGATGAGACTATCGAAATCGATGACCCTTGAATAGTTAACCTTGGTTTATGGGTTCGTGTGAGTACAAAGGAATTGGAATAGAAATTAAATTATTGGAATTTACTTGATGGATTATTGGAATGATGAGAATCGTATGTCAGATTGGGAATTGACCGTAATGTTGATAGATCGATCTTAGTCGATTGTGGGGTAAGTCTAGAATGAGCCTCTGTGGGAATTATTTCCTTGAGGAAGATCCTGGATAGATAGACTTGACCCTAGCGACCAGTTGATGAATTACCAATTGCTGGCTTAGCCCAATTGGCGATTCATTATTCAGACTGACTTGATACCCATAGGTTTGGGTAGAGTTCCTTAGAACTGTCGGTTGCTTGTTGGCCCTAAGAAGCAGAAACTATAACCCTAGTAGCCGTCCACTCTAGGGGAGTCACCTGAATGATTAGGTATAGCTGTCGGTATAGCTAACCATGGAGACTGGACCGAATAATAGATGGCCGTTGGCGACCCATAGAATGACCTTGTGGCATTGAACGAGAGATGGTGATGAGTATGATCTAAGAATGATAAGTTGTAAGTATATGCTCCAATATGAACCTTAGAGATGTTTGACCCTTGAGAATTATATGTCGGCCTATAGCGGAAAATGGAATCGTGGGATGAGACTTGATTTGTATGTATCGAATAGTGAATTATTATATGAGATGGAATTGACTGCTCATGACGGAAATGTTGGATAAGTATCTATAGTCGGGTAGCTGGGTTAACCTTGACTATTGCATAGAATTATACCCTGACTCGGATAATCGATAGCTGGTGTTGTTGGATTGTATCTTTTAGAAAAGATGAATTGCCTCGGTGAAAAATGTTGTTGGATTTTGGAAGGAAAATGATTGTTGTTGTGAAACCTTGATATGATTGGCTCTAAGTTAGACCCTTGATCGAATGTTAGAAATGTTATGCTTGGATGGAGATTGTCCCTGATGTTAAGTGGTGGCCTGGAAAATAGTGATTGTGGCAAAGTGAATAAAATGATAAGTCAATTGAAAGGATACTAAGTCTGATTGGAAAAGAGAGTTATATCGTGGCTGATCGAATTATACTATCAAGGAAGTTGGTTGAAGTATATATGTTTTGGGGACGCCTAAAATATGTGTATGGATACAGCCGAAGTGATAGGTTGCGACTGAGATAGTGTTGTTGGAAGAATTTATCGCACTAGCGCAGACTTTGGCTGAAATGCATATATTTTGGGGACGCCTGAAATATGTGTATGGATCCAAATGAAGTGATGTGTTGCGACCAAAATAGAATGTAAGAAAAATGTTGGTGAATCAATGAGAAGTTGCAAGTATTTGGAAAAAGAGATAGATGGATTGAATCGTTGATTGATTAAAGTGATACTGTTGGACAGCTATTTTGAAATGACCGAGTGGGCTGAAATGAATATTGAATTGAAGCTGAATGAGTAATTCATTGTGATTAAGTGAATCTAGTAGATGTGTTGTTTTCTTAAGTTTCGAGGACGAAACTTTTTCTGAGTGGTATATTATGTAATGCCCCGCTCAGCACGAGGCATTTGGTTGGCTTGTTGGATGGGATCAGAAAGTTGGACCATGACTTATGTTGAGAACCAAGAGAGTTGAGACTCATGTAGTCTTTCTTAGCTGGCTAGACGGAATGGGTATTGGAATGTGGCTCGCTGGTGGAGCTACGCTTAGTGGAATTGGAGCAGGAAGACCGTTATATAAGGCAAGTGGAACTGTCCTCCTTCCTCCTTATTCCCGCATGCTTAATAAATGGAATAATGTGATGCTATGAATATGTCCCTAATGTCTCTTACCTTGAATGTTGAATAATTATGATGCGATGCTTTAGTTGCTAAATTGATAGAGATTCATATGCTGGAAATCATTGAATGAATAACACATGAACTTTGAATTACTGAACGAATCACACTCGAACTGCTAATGTAACATGATGCCTGAGATTGAATTGATAATGTCCCTTATGCTTAAGATCGATGAAATGAATGAATCACTTGAATAATGAGATACTGCATAAATAATATATGAGAAAAGAATTAAATATGCTATTGTCCCTATGAAATGAATGAAATGCTACAGGTCCCTTTGAAATGAATGAATACTGTTGTTCCTCTTTAGAAGGAACAAATGAGAAATGTTGCAATGAAGCAATGAATGAGAATTGATGAGGCTTGGGATCGTTGAGATCACCAAATGAAATGATGGTAATGTTGGGAATGAATAAGTCATTGAACATGACTTGAATAAGATAAATGATGATGCACTGTTGTCTTCACTTCAATATTTTACCATGCATTTTATGTTCACGATTGAGATGGACACGCATTCGCATGGTCATAGGACAACTTATGCATAAGTGATGGGGATATGTTTTCTCGGACGGTACCCCGGGACGTTAGGGCGACCGATCCGGCCTAGGAGAAAACATTGGCGTGCCAGTAGGGGCACGGGTTCTGCGAGGCATCCTTTGGGGCTAGCTACCTTCTCTGGAGTCATCGTATTACCAACGAAGACCTATATGGCAACGTCCGTATGGTTAAACACCAGTGACCATGTAGTCAGGATGCATGCTAATGAATGTCTTATGCAGGCAGAGTAAGTATATCTGCTAACCTGTATTTGATGCAGGTATGAGGGAGTCGGCTATCGGTAAGAAATCACTTAAATGTGATAATTCAATATATGTGTTGGTTTAACTTGCATGCTTACGTTCCAAATAAGTTTGATGATGCTGTATGTAGCCTTTCAGTATGAGATCCTGCTTAACATGTTAAGTTCAATATGCTAAGAAAGATGCCTTGCTAATCATTGCTCAAACACAACATACATGCTAAGTGATGCTTGAAGTGAGAACTGTCATAATGTTTAAGATGTTAATGTTAACGATGCCTCAATGATGCCTTTTCATGATAACACCTAGTATGCCTCAATGATGCCTTTGCATGATAACACCAAGAATGTTAAAAAGATATGTCCACATGAATGCTACAAAGAATATGTTTACATGCTTCACTCTGATTATTGCCCATGAACTGTAAACTGATGCTAGGCCCCAAGTAGAAAGACCATTCTAATAAATGTTTGCTTAAATGATCACTTTAAATGTTGGTTTATGCGAGTGGGTTGGATTCTACTCGCCAGTACATAGATGATGTGCTGACCCACGTTTTGTGGGCAGGTGCTCTTGCTTGGAATATTCTACACACGAAGATTGGCTTGATTTGTTCCGCGGCATCGAAGATTTTGTTGGGCATACAGAAGCTCTCCTTGTACAAGATGATGTCTTCTGTTTATAAAGGGCATAATGTATGGAACATTGTAATCAGTTGTACCAGTGAGATTGTGAGCCAAGTCGGTATATCGAGTTGTCATCCATTGTATCCAAATATTAAATGTAAGCTGTATAGCATTGTTCAGTTGGTTTCCAATGTAAAGAGGGATGTGCTGTAATCATTGTACTTCAATACAAGTCTTGTACTCTTCTTCAACTATCAATAAAGAGAATAAAGTTCTATATATCTCTGTGTGGCTTTAAGTTACTCTTTTTCTCCGCTGCTATAAAGAAGTGATGTACTTCTATTCAATGAGAAAGATTGTCCTCACTAAATTCAATTATCTGCTCCTACCGCTGCGATGTGTTCCTATTTGAAGAATAATCGAGTATGTACCATCTTTGCCTTGTACAAGTGCAATACCAGACTTGTACGGCATCACGCCCAAGCGAGGACGATCGATTCCAAGAGATAAAATATGTGAATAAATGACTCTATGAATCGGGGCGTGACACCTTATGCTTTCCCTTGGAGTCCCCCGCATGCACCAAGTTGGCCTCTGCCAACTGTTTAGACAATGTGTCCAATTTGTTTTTAGCTTAGCCATCAACTCATCTCTAACATTGATGTTGTGAAGTAGTTGATCCAGGCTGATTTGCATCTTCTTCATGTGCATGTTCGAGATAAAACTGCTCTATCCTGATGGAAGCTTAGCAACTATACCCCCTACGACAAAAGCGTCGACAAGTGGCATGCCATCTTCCTCAAGTTTTTAACGTAACTTGAGGAACGCCTTGACTTGAGGTAACATCGCCTTGTCGTCCTCAAATCGTATGTTCCAAAATTTATCAGTCACATGGATCTTGTTGCGGTTCTCATCCGCCTGATAATGCTTCTCTAGAGACTCCCAGACGACCTTAGCATGGTCCGTCTTGCTGTATGACTCCGCCAGACTATCCTCCATGGAGTTCAAAATCATCAGCTTACAGAGATTGTTGTCTCTCCTCCATTTGTTCTGCTTTGCGGTTGCAATCGCAACTGCCCAAACAATAGCATCATCCTCGTCTAAAATCTCTGATTTTGGTTCTGTCAGAACGTAGTCCACCTCTGCCAGTTGCAGATTCATGCATACCTTCCTCTTCCAAGAGTTGTAATAATCCCCATCGAACTTCTTAAGTTTATTGAAACTTGTATCCAGAAGTTTCGCACGGCTGTTCTCCATCTACAAGGATCTTACTTTGAGATTGTTAGTCCCGGGGCTTGATCAAAGATGGTAGAACTAGATGTCGAGATTAGAGGTTCAAATAAACGTTCCCTTTCTGATTATTTTTGAAATCCACGCGGAACACTATAATATAAATCTGATTACAAAAGCAACAATAATCAGAAAATAAATCTCACGTTCTTCCTAGCAATTGCAGTTGCTGATGGACAGAACTGAGTTACAACTCAGAGAAAAGAGAATAAAGAAGAAGAGGAAAGGTTCTTGCTGGGGTGATTAAGATCACCGTTGCTCAAAGCAAGATTCGCCCCACCACGATCTGCTTCCAGGAACCAGCAAGTTCACGAAGAACTTCTGGAACGCTCGTAAGTCAATATTTGAGACTTGAACGGGCTTCCTGGTCTTTACGGACTCCCTTAACTCTATTCTTGGTGCATCTTCCAAAGGAGGCCAAGGGGCTCTATTTATAGAGTGGAGTGAGACTTCACCTTTTTTCCTATCCGATGTGAGACTAAAATACCAATACTCAAAAATAGAGTTTGATATTTTAGATCATCCCACAATCAGCATAGTGGTCACGACCTGTACCCGCTTTTCGGATGCAAGTACGTGCGTCTAGCCAGCTACGCATCAAGCGGACTCCAACCCGGCTCAAATACGTAAACGCTATCACGACTATGGTATACTACCAAATCATGGCAATGCAATCTATATCTCAAATCCACAAGAGTAATATAAGCATGAATGAACAACTACGGGTCATGGTCTGCAGCCCACTAGCATAATGTCCGATAAGACTCCAAAGAATATAACGAGTCTACAAATTGAATCAATAAATGGATATCTCATGATAATGAAAGGAAAGCACGACCTGGATAATAAACATGGTATCAATACCTAAATCTCGCAAGCAATATCGTAATCATCTGAAATCCACAAGCACTATAATCATCCGACATCCAGAACTGCTAACTAACTCCACGTAATAACTAACCTGAAGAGATCATCAGGTCCTCAGGGGACATAGCAAGATACATAAAAATATGCCTATCTAGCAGTTTAATCATGCATAGATTGTAAACAGAATATAAGCAAGGGACGAGACATACACATGGCAAGAGACTACGACCAAAACTGCTAACAAGAGACTATCGACAAGTGGCTACTGACAGGTGACTATGAACTGGAATACAAAAACAACTACACGTAACTGAACTGCTAGATGAACAAGTGAACACGAGATCAATGGAATACCAAACCCTCACCCCGAGTGGACTCGCAGGTTTGAACTAATCACTAACCCTCATCCCGAGTGTGGACTCTCTGGTTAGTTCAAGGCAAGGCACCCTCGTCCCGAGTGTGGACTCTCTGGTACAAATAAACAAGTCAACATCCTCGTCCCGAGTGTGGACTCAAGGATGTAAATAAATCAAGACAATCACCCTCGTCCCGAGTGTGAATTCTCTGGTGCAAACGGTCAACCCTCGTCCCGAGTGTGGACTCTCTGGTTGAAGAAACGATAACAAGGATTTAGCAGTTCAACTACACGTACTCGTTCCAAGACACGACTCAATCGAGGCACAGGTGAGACAAGGTACAACTCATGTCAAGACACGAGTAAGGACAACTCTAGCATGAACTATAAAGTGAACAAGTGTCACTCCCCGTTCCAAGAATGTGTATTTTTATACAAGAATGCGTATTTTTATACAAGAATGCGTATTTTTATACAAGAATGGGTATTTTTATACATGTGCAATTCATGTATATTTATCTAGTATTTATCATGTATTATCCTGTATTTAAATTCCTTTAATTTCATGATTAATTAATTGTCTGCATTTTATTCCTGCAATTTATTTTTGCATTTTATTTTCTGCTTTTAACCTCTCTGCTTGCTTTCGGGTTGGACCCGATCAAACCCGACCCAATAACCCCACCTACCTCCCTTCCCTATTTAAAGCTTCCATCTCATTCTCTCTCCTCATAACTTTCATTCTTCACCATTACTTCTTCTTCCTCCTCTCATCACTTCTCCACCTACCAGCAGTAACAGCAGGCAAGTACAATCTTGCTTCTTGCTTGGAGAACCATTTTATGGTTCATTATTCTTCCTCTCATGATCCTGAGAGAGTTTAGTACTTAGTATTTTTGATTTTGTTGGCTTGTTTCTCCCAGATCTAAGTTTTTTGTGTTTTCGGTTGACCATGGGTTTGATCTCCCAACTTGGCGTGTATTTTCGGTTGTCCATGGGTTCTGAACCATGGGAACTTCATTTCTGGCTTGGGACGAAGGTTCCTCAGTCACGCTCACGTTCTTACGTGTCTGCGTGTATTTTCAGTCACGCTCACGTTCTTACGTGTCTGCGTATATTTTCAGTCATGCTCACGTTCTTACGTGTCTGCGTGTATTTTTAGTCACGCACACGTTCTTACGTGTCTGCGTGTATTTTTAGTCACGCACACGTTCTTACGTGTCTGCGTGTATTTTTAGTCACGCACACGTTCTTACGTGTCTGCGTGTATTTTCAGTCACGCTCGCGTTCTTACGTGCGTGCGTGAATTCTTAGTCACGCACACATTCTTATGTGTCAGCGTGAATTTTTAGTCACGCTCACACCTTTACGTGCCAGCGTGACATTTGAGTTACGCACCATCTTTGCATGCGTGCGTGAATTTCTTACCACTTTTCACGCTCCCTTTTCACGCTCACGATTGAGTGCGTGAATTTCCCTTCACGCTCACACTGTGCGTGCCAACGTGAATTTCTTACCACTTTTCACGCTCACGCTTTACACGCTCACACCTACTAGACTTGTTGGCGTGACTTTTGGCCTTAGCATAGACTTGTTGGCGTGACTTCCTGACCTGGGTGTTTTTATTTGTTCTATAACTTATTCATTTAATGGTGGCATGATAATTCTTCTATTATATCCTTATGCCTTTTGCATGAACTTGATAAAATCATGATATGTTAATATCATTAATACAGATTGTTATGTGGAATGTGTCATGTGTCTTGATTGATCCATGGATACCCAGTATGACTAGAACTTAACTCTGAGGAGTTATAGGCTCGACCCCATGTAATACTAATTGACTTTCATGCCTTGTCACCATTGATAATGATTGTGACATTGACTAATAATTGATCATGCGTTCCTAGTTGGAACTAAGAGACTGGCTAGTTGTCTTATTGAATTAATTGAATGAGATACGTTCATGTAATGAACTATTGCAATCGATTAGCCGATCCCGAATATTGGCATACAAGCACATGCAGGCTTCAAAATTATTTATTTATTTATTTAGTTATTTATTTATCTTACAAAAATAGCATGTGTACTTTATGGTCAAGGCATGATTACTCCGTGGTTAGATTTGATTGTTGCATTACGCTATGTAAGATTTACAACATAGCCGCACGGGTATCGTTGTAGAGTTGTGCATATCGTACCCCGTACAAAATTACTCATTTGAATGACCATGATCCACGGCATGGGATTTCACTCAACGTAGAGACTATTAAGTTAAATAAAATAATGATTGCATGGAGAGAATAGATTCCCGAGTTCTTACATGGCAGCCCCCTTGGGACTAGTAGTGCCCGACGGGCCGGCTGGTTCCCACAGATACTGTAAATCTGTCACACGAGCAGGGAACGGTATCTGCTTATACTATTAAATTGTATATGCTATATTAATGGCGGGCGTCCCGCTGGGACTCGTCTAATTACATGATTGGCGCAATTGATTGATTGGATAGACTAGCCTTGCTCGCACATAGTAAAGAACTGAGGAATCCCTATTTGCATAATTCCAGGATAACTTGCTCACAATAGCAATCCGTAGTAGTTGATTGGCCATTCAAGATGATTTGTTTGTGTACTGTACCTACTCTGTTGCCTAACTGAGATGATCAGAATGTCAGGATATGACGGGCCAACTTCTGTCCTTGTTTGGTTGGGAGGTTGGTTCGAAGTGTCGTGATGTTATGTGAATTCTAGTGGAGAGCAGAGATCTATTATTATATTCTCTTACTTACTGGTTTAATCCTTCATATCGTCCTTCCTTGTGGTACTTGCTATTAGAGGTCTAACCTCTCTGGTTTTGCATGGCCAGATTTAGAGCCGGTCTCCGAGGATCCAGCTTACTTCTACCTCCAAGATGGTCAATACTAGGAGAATGATCGCAGGAGGACTCGAGTGGGTTCCTTACTCCACCGCTCGTTTTGTTATTTACTTCATACTTAGCCGTTTGGCACCGACATGTTAGTCGGATTGTCTTGCACTTACTTTTGCATAATTGTAACTAAAGTCAGACTGCAGCTGATAACAATTGTGTATATGTTACTATACCATCTGGCTATGTTTTGTAAAGCCAGATCTCAAGAACATTTTTGACTAAGCGTTTGGGACGCCTTACTGCTTTATCTTACATGTTCTCTATTTTTGCTTCTTGTTTGAATGATTGAGACAATAGATGTGAAATGACCATAGTAAGACTTTTATGTAGTATGCACCCCCTCGTCTGGTTAGACAGCATTGATCGTATTATACGATATTCATCTACCCGTAATACGTAGCTGGCTAAGTCATTCCTCCGCTCTCCAGTATTCTGGTTCTGGGGCGTGACAACAAGCCTGGTATAACTACGCTATCTAATCATGAAACTGATATACCAGTAAGACGATAATCTAGTAAAACATGGAACGCAGGAACATATAGATAAACTCACATCAACTAGAGAATAAGATGATAACATATATAAAAACAGGAAAAATATAAGCATGAAAATAAACTATAGAGGGAGGCAAGGTATCTTGCCTGGCGGTAGCACGAAGAACCAACAATATACCGTCAACTAGTAAGCCATAAAGTTCAAATCTCACAACTGCCTCCGAAAGCTGAAACAGACATTGCCAACATTCTCAGAATAGTCAAATTAGCTAGGATTGTCTGTCCTTAAGTCCAATTCTGGACCCAAGGGCAAAATGGTCATTTCAGGCCAAAATGGTGTCTGTCGTTGGACCCGCTTTGCACCAAAAAATATGCCAGAGTCAATGGTCTCTAAAGTCATCAAACTATATGTCTACGAATTTATTTTGATGATACAAACCCAACCGTATGTCCAAAGTTGGATTCCAGCAGGCCGTGCACAAAATCGTCCGTTGAATTGGATCGTAGGGCCCGCAAAACGGCGATCTGATCAACTATCTTAGAATCGGACCAAACTTGGCATACAGGACCAGAAAAATGATACGGTCCTGTTGGCGCAAGTTTTGTCTCGATCTGACGAACGTGCACAAAGTAATTAAAAAATTTGCACAAAGGTCGATACGGTGAATTTTGACGGATACGTATCAAATTCGTCGCACACACGCAACCAATTTGAATTCCGTCAAAGCCCACACGTCCATGAAGTCGATACGCACCTTTTGATGCTTTCGGTTCGTGACCACGTCGCCCGGTTTGGCGGGACGCACGTCGTATCGGAGGAATTTTCTATATTTCTATTGTTTTGAAAACTGTTTTTGGCCATTTTAGAAATCGAATAACTTTGTACCTACTCGATTAAATCAGGATCCATAAAAAGGGTTTTACTGTCATATATGTTGTCTAAACACCTGTTCATTTAGATTTTCGAATAGGTCGTTGGATTGGCAATGGTTTGCCATCCAAATCGGGTGTCTGGTACTGTCGTTCTGCCCTGTTTTGACAGTTTTCTGTTCGACTTTGCGTCGAATTTATGAACTGATGGGTTCTCTATGTCGAAAAATGCTAGGGTCTTTATATGGTTATATAGGCTTCCTAAAGAACTTTACGGAATCGAAAACGAACAAACGTTGACATAGAAATCATACCACAAAGTTAGGGGCTCGTGGACTCCTGTCACTGTTGTTGTCTTCCACTGTGTTGTGCGCACGCGTCTGCCAGTGGCTCTGGCCACATGCGGCGGTGGTACCGGCGGCAGGTGGTGCGCAGGGAGGTTAGCGAGGTCGGGGAAGGTGGCAGAAAGCCTTTGGATTAGGGTTTGGCGAGAACTTCCCCTTCGACTCTTTCCGATTTCTTCTGACTGTGTGTGTGTGTATATATATATATATATATTAAAAAATATATATATATATACACACACACACACACACACACACACACACACACACACACACACGCACAGATGCTCTCGGACTGGGCTGGGATAGGGAGCTTGGGGGAATTCTCCACTGTGTTGGGCTTTGGTTTATTACTTTTGTTTTCTAAAGCCTATTATATATATATATATATATATATATATATATATATATATATATATATATATATATATATATATATATATATATATATATATATATATATATATATATATATATATATATACGCTCACGTATATATACATATACATGCACGTGTACTTCTATATACATACACTTAAAACAAATATATATATATGTATTTATATATACTTCCATATTTAATAAAAACTAGAAAATGTTTTTAATAAAATACTATAACATTTTTGGAATATTTACATCATAATATTATCATTGTATATATATATATATATATATATATATATATATATATATATATATATATATATATATATATATATATTTTATATATATATATATATATATATATATATATATATATATATATATATATATATATATATATATATATATATATATATTTAAATACACATGCATACATACAGACCTATATGACTTATGTAAATATATTAAACTAGAAATTAGTGAATATACTATAATTAGTATACCAATTATATAAATTACTCAAAAGACTATAACAGGAACTATATATATATATATATATATATATATATATATATATATATATATATATATATATATATATATATATATATATATATATTTTAGAGTGGCGGGCACACGGTATACGCAGCTGCGTGGTGAGCACAATGCGAACTATTCTTTCGCCTTTTACTAAAGAATACCGTGTGCCCGCCACTCTAAAATATATATATATATATATATATATATATATATATATATATATATATATATATATATAGTCCTAGTTAAAGGTCCCAATTCCAAAAATGGTATTTCCAGCTATAATATCGCATTTCGAAAACT
This sequence comes from Iris pallida, assembly GCA_029216955.1. Classification (NCBI taxonomy): domain Eukaryota; kingdom Viridiplantae; phylum Streptophyta; class Magnoliopsida; order Asparagales; family Iridaceae; genus Iris; species Iris pallida. Next base: position 7,175,897 of record JANAVB010014200.1, read on the forward strand.
AATAAAAATATATATACGTAATAGATAGCAAATAATACATTAAATATCATTTTTAAAAGTCACTTACTAAATTATAAAATGTGCTATGGTTAAATACACATCTATATGTCCACATGGACACAGTTGGTCGCACTACACGACCACATGGGCTTGGACTCGTTTCGGGTGCAGTCCGGACTAGAATGGTACAGTCGGGTCTCCTAAAAGTCAATAGTCAATAATAATTAATTAATTAGAATATTTATAGGATCATGTTACAACTTAGTCTGGTTTTCCTAGTTAGAACACACTTATGGCTGGGTCTTCCTTGGCATGGCTAACACACTAGTTAAGGCACGCCACTGCACTATCTGTGTCATAATTCCTAGTCGTCTGGTACTTCAAAACTCAACCATGGCTAAAGTCATCTACCGTAATAATTAACTAAATAATTATTTATAAAAAATTCTAAAAATCACCATTTAATTCAAATAAATAAATAAATAATATATAATCAAAATTTCAGGAAGAGGAGTTACAATAGTAGTGTGCCAGTCCACGTCTACCCCCCGAACACTCCCATGCATGTACGAGACAACCTGGAGTCCGTGTCCGAGCCCGCACAACAAAAATCAACTTGCATCCTTGTTGGAATTAATCATTTTTCTTTCTAGGAAAATATTCCCACATGGCACACACTTGTGCCTTACCACACCTCATGTGCACACCTCAACACAAGCAATGCATTATATTGAGATACTCACCATTTGGTGTAGCCGATGTGGGACTATCTTCTAGGGGCCGAGGAAGACAGGTTTGGAGAGGCAGCCAGAGCTGAAGTCACGAGCTCGATGAGGGTATGGCGCTTGGCTTCCTTCTCGCGGGCATGGAGTCGGAGAATTTGAAGAAGTTGTAGATGATGGAGTACATCTGGAGCTTGGTTGTATTATTCAATAGTCGCAAGGTAACTACTGCTTGCAAAGTGTTTATACAATTGCTTTAGTCTTCATCTTTACAAATATGGTCATTCACGAGGCAACATTTTACAACTGTTTTAGTGTAGTGTCTGGGAGGAGTAAACTAAATCTGTGACTGCGGGAAAACATTTTAAAAGAATTCTGGCATCAGGTTAAATTGGTACATGATATAAAATTGGGTAAGTAAATTTTTATCTGTTTATTCAGGGTTCCCAGGGTTCACTCCCACACTCATCTACATCTGCACATTGGAACTCACACACTCATATGTTCACAATCCAAATCCTGCCATCACCCCAAATTTATCGGATACACAACATAGATATCTATCTATTCTTGTACATTGGACACTCAGTCAGTCACACGTGCACATACTAACATAGATACACACATGAGAGCACATACTACTCACTTAGATCCTGTGCACTGATACACAATCCCCTGCACATTCAAACCATGATATACAACTGCACAAAAGCACAAATTTCCTCTACTGATACACATTCTCTGACACACTGATTTTTTTTTGTAGGGAATACCTGCAGTTCCTCACTAACTGCTACCATGGCTGCCCCAATTAGTCGTACCTATCTGCTGCACATGTACAGGTGTCTGTTGGTATATTAGAGATGGACATAAGGTTATCTATATATATATAGGTACAGCTTCCTCACTAGACACTTGATTGATACTACTAGACACTGATGTCTACTGGCACCATGGTCAAAGGCGTGCCTCGGAGCAAGGCTCATCATCTGCGCCTCGCACTTCTCTAGACGAGGCGCATTTCTTCGGGAGCACCTTAGGTGCGCCTTTCAGTAAGGCACAACAATGAAAAGGTGCGCCTAGGCACGTCTTATGTATATTTTATTTTTTACCAAAAAAATAAGATATGGAGATAGCCTTTACCTCATACAAGTGGTAGGGAGGTAGCCCTTCCACGGTTGCCAAAGTCGGCTACAGTTGAACTTGAAAAACTAAAATTTACTAAAAATACAAATTTTTGTTAGTTTTGTTGAGTGTTATTGTTGCTATGCTAATTCACTTGGTTATGTTAACATGTTTTTGTTGGTTTTAATATGTTATTTGGTTTTATTTCTTATGTTACTAATTTATTTATATTTATATTTTTATTATTTTTATTTTGCGTCTCACTTTACTTGGGCACGTGCTTTAAGTACGTCTTGCGCCTCGGAAGATTTGAACCCTCTGCGTCTCGAGTGCGCCTTGCGCCTTTGACTACCTTGACTGGCACACAAATTCTTCATATGAACCCATATACACACCCACTCACTAATGCAATTACTGATACTATGATTCAACTATGTACTAATATATGTACACACTACTGCATATGGATCATGTGCTAAGCCCAACCACTGGCTTCTGCAGGAAAACTGCTGCTAAATGCAGTTTATACTGCTGCTTGTTCCAGTTCCTGCACTCACACATGATACTATCCTAAAAGAGAGACACTTTCAACTAGGGGTGAGCAACGATTCGGTTCGGTCCAAATCGAACCGTGCTAACAAAAACCGGCCATGAACCGAACCGATTTATTGAACAACCGAATCGAACCGTTTTAAATATTCAAAACCGAATTGAACTGAACCGAACTAAAATGGGTCAATTTTTTAGTTAATTCGGTTTTGTGGGCTTGGTTTAATGGGCCACTGGAAAGAGTCGGAGAAAATCGTTTTACATTAAAAAATTTGTCTATATTTATCCTTCAGTTTCCATTAATCATTTTTAATATATTTTTACTTCCAAAATGGGCCGCTTTAGTAAAATTTCATAACAAAATTAACATAACTTCTATAATAAAAACAACAAACATAAATATACAAATGTGCACATTTATTTTTAGTTACAATGACTCAAAACCACAAAGTAACTAGGATATTGTCTTTTTCCTTGCAAGAGATCCAGTAGGTTACAATGACTCAAAATCACAAAGTAACCAGGACATTGTCTTTCGGTTGATTCTTTAATTGCTCAGTTCATAATTATGTTCCTCATTTTCTAACTATTTTCTTGCATGTTGTATCTTCTTCTCATCTTTTCTTACAAGTATTAGATTTATTGGGAAGACTAAAGAAATCAAATAGGTTCTCATAGGTTATGACCTATGTTTCTCGTAGCGAAACCAATGGCTATTGGTGGTTAATAGTTATCTTCTCATCAAGTTCACTTTGTTCGGTTTCCAGGACATTATAATTATATTTGGAAGCAATGAGGATCGTAACAGCTCCTTTATCTCCGGTCGCTCCAAGTCATTCTTTGAGAATTTACACAGCTCGATTTTTTGAAGGAACATTTTGTAGCAGTGAGATGGATAATTTCGAATCCTAATACATTTTGCACCTCTTGGTAGTATCCTTCTTGCATATATTTGCAAAGCATATCAAAACACAGCCACTACTCATAGGCGCACATAATATGGGCACATGGTAGACAATATAAACGATAAGTGTTGGTTGCATCATGTATAGTTTCATACCGTATCGGACAATATCAACCAACAAACTTTATATTGTTTTTCATGAAGTCATGATATTTTTGAACGGAAAAATATATATTAAAGTTTTGGATGATTTTTATTACTCTTTTTATGGAACTAAACTGAATAGGGTATGCAATAAGAAGGATAAGGCAAGTAACAAAAGGTAGGCAAGAATAAAAGGAAATAGAAGCGGTTAAGAATATGTAATGCTCATATTTAGAAATATCAAAAATCTGATTTCAGACAAAGATAAGAATCATAAGATTTTAAAACGTTAAATTTGAACAATCATATTGATTTTTTTTATTTGAGATACATGTTGGACACTTTGTATGCGTAGTTATGCCAATCCGTCTAATACATGTTGGACAAAGTGTCAATATCAATAGAATTTAGTATAATATTTGACTTGTTTATTATTGAGGTAGAGCTACACTTATATAGGAGAGGCTAACCCCTCTCCATATTATTCTACTCGATGTGGGACTAAAAGTCCATTAATGCTCTCAACACTCTCCCTCAAGATGGGCGATAGATATCAATCATTCCCATCTTGTTACATAGTTTAGAAAGGCTTAATGAATTAAGTCCCTTAGTAAGACAATCTGCAACTTGTTCTTCTGAGCGAACATGATCGAGCTTTAGTATCCCTTTCTCTAGCTTTTCCTTGATGAAGAACCGATCGATCTCGATGTGCTTCATTTTGTCATGTTGAACTGGATTGTTAGCTATACTCAGTGTTGCTTGGCTATCACTCAGAAGACGTAATAATGTTCCCTGGTCGAGCTTCAACTTTCTCAGCAATGCTTTTACCCACAACAATTCTGACACAACTCGAGCCATAGCTCTATATTCTGCTTCAGCGGTCGATCGAGCTACCACAGACTGTTTTTTGCTTCTCTATAAGACTAGGTTACCTCCCACAAATACACAATACCCTGAGATAGACCTTCTATCATCTATGCAACTTGCCCAATCTGCATCACAGTATCCAACACTAAGGTATCCATTATTCTTGAACCATATCCCTCTTCCAGGGGCCCCCTTTAGATATCTCAAAATATGAAAAACTGCATCCATGTGGCCCTTCCTTGGATCATGCATGTAGCGACTCACTATACCCACAGCAAATGAGATATTAGGGCGAGTGTGACCCAGATAAATCAATCTTCCTACAAGTCTCTGATATCTCTCACGATCAACCGGCTCTCCTGCCTCTGCCCCCAACTTATTTTTTTGATCAATTGGAGTGACTGTCGGACGACATCCCAGCATACCAGTTTTTGTGAGCAGGTCTAGTACATACTTCCTCTGAGAGAGGACGATCTCATCTTTTCCTCGAGCTACCTCGATCCCGAGAAAAAATCTCATCATTCCCAAGTCCTTCACTTCAAATTCTTTGGCAAGTTTCGACATCAGCCGGGTAATCTCCTCTTGCTTATCACCTGTGATCACTATATCATCTACTTATACAACAAGTATGGTAACGTGGTCCCTCGCATGTCGGAAGAAGACTGTGTGATCTGTATTAGTCTGACTGTACCCCATGCCTATGACAGCTTTTCTGAATCTTTCAAATCATGATCGAGCAGATTGCTTGAGTCCATACAGTAATTTCTTCAGCTTGCACACCTTTCCTGTTGACTGCTTCGTACAAAATCCAGGGGTGTCTCCATGTATACTTCCTCCTATATATCTCCATGAAGAAAGGCATTCTTCACATCGAATTGATGAAGTTGTCATCCATGGTTTGCTACAAGAGCGACCAGGGTTCTTACAGTGCTCATCTTTGCCACATGAGCAAATGTCTCATCATAGTCGATGCCATAATACTGAGTGAATTCTTTTGCAACCAATTTTGCCTTGTATCGCTCTGTCTTTCCTTCTTGTGTCTCCTTTATCGTGAAGACCCATGTCCATCCAAGTGCTCTTTTTTCCTTCAGGTAATGGAATAAGTTCTCATGTTCCATTTTTTTTAGTGTTCCAAGTTCCTCTAATATTGTAGCTTTTCACCTTGGATCTTCCTTCGCTTCTTGCCAACACTTAGGCAAAGAGGTGATGTCTAACGATGCAATGAATGCTCCATAAGTAGGGAATAGATTAAAATATAATAGAAAATGAGCAATATTATTTTCATAACAATAACGAATAAGAGATCTTCCTACATTACTACGAGAAGATCTTCTTAACGGAATATGAAATAGTGGAAAAGAGATCATACCATCCAAATCAGAGGGATTCGTATCTGAATCAGAGGAATCCGGTGCGGAAGGTGCATCTTCAGGAGTTGGGGCAGGATTAAGCGAGGGACATGGCACAGTAGGGGCAATAGGAATAGTAGTGGACTGCTGCTTTCTTCTTCTGTAGACTTGGACCTCTGTAGTCTGTTCCTCCCCATGTTTTGTAATCTCCTCTGTACTGGAGCATCACTTCCTTCCTTCTAATGGTATGCATCATCATTACTTTCCCCACTTTCGTTATCTTCCCCTTTTTTCTTGGACCAACTTCCATCATTGGGCATGGAACTAACCCCACAGTCACGCTTGGGACAATCTCCCCCTCACTCCTAACACCTTTTGTGTTAGATGTGTCACAAAATACGGAGCCTTCACCTGAACCATTGTGGTAGTATGGTTCCATCTCTTTGAATGTAACATCCATGCTCACAAAGAGTCTTCGCTCCACCGAACTCCAATAAGAATATCCATTCTGATTTCCTGAGTAGCCAACGAAGACACACTTCACTGTCTGAGGGTCCAACTTTCCTACTGCAGGCCTATTATCTTTCACAAAGCATACACAGCCAAATACCTTTGGAGAAACAATATATTTGTTCTCACCTGTAAGTATCTCAAACGATGTCTTCCATCCTCATCCCTGAGAGGGCATCATGTTGATGAGATATGCAGCAGTCAACAGGCATGTCCCTATAAATGTTTCGAAACATTCATAGCAAACATCATTGACCTTGCCACTTCCAATATGTGCCTGTTCTTCCATTTCGCCATGCCATTTTGTGCTGGTGTATAGGCACATGAAATCTGATGATGTATCCAAATGCTGATAAATACTCTTCAATAGTTTTGTTGGTGTATTCTGTCCAATCGTCAGACCTCAAAATCTTTACTTTAGCACTGTACTTGTTGAAATCCTGCGATGAAAATCTTAAAAGCATGCAAAGACATCAGTCTTACTCTTCATTAGGTATACCCAGGTAACACGAGTATGGCAGTCAATAAAGGTAACAAACCACTTAAAATCATTAACAGCAGTTGTAGGACAAGGTCCCTACATATCAGAGTGTATCATATCAAAAGCAACTAAACTTTTATTTTTAGAACTCACATAAGAGCTTCTGGTATGTTTTTCAAGTTTACAAGCATCACAAACCAAATTTTGCTTATTAGCCTTTGATACATGGAGGAAAACATTCGACTAAGTAAACTAAATGAAGAGTGTCTCATGCGCTGATGTTGGAGTAATAATTCTTCTTCCACGGTACTTCGCGGCTCCTCCGGTTGTGCTTCGTCCACCAGTGCTGCCAGTGCTGTATCCAGTCCACCCCTGTCCAAGTACCATAGCCCTTTATGCTAAGTGCCAGTCCCCAACTGTCTCCCCGTTTCCTTCTCCTGAAAAATAACCTTCGAAATGTCAAAAAAATGCAATCAAGTTGAAGAACAATGACACTAATGGACAATAGATTAACAGGAAATGATGGAGCATACAAGACATGAATAAGACTCATCGAAGGAGTGCATTCAACTGTCCCTTTACCTACAATGGGTCTAGCAGTACCATCAGCAGTCTGAATGCTTTTAGGTGTCATCAGGTGAGTGTAATCTTGGAACTCATCACGGGCACCCGTGACATGGCAGGATGCCTCAGAGTCAATTATCCAATTTACACTTCCTGGTTTGTGGGTAGATGCAACGGTATAAGCAGGTATACATGTGCTTGTATTAGCATAGTATATGTGATGTTACCCCTGGAGGTAGTTGGAGTCGATGTCCCAGCAGTGTTGGCGCGACTGTCGCTGGTTTCAAACTTCATGTTCCTCCATATTTCTAGCATTTCTCTCTCACTATGGGTCGCATCGGATGACTGATTCTCATTTTCCCCTTCTGCTAGGTTTGCCTTGTGTCCTCCAGAATAATGTCCTTTGCCACCGACATAGCCTCCTCTGCCACCCCTACGCCCTCCACGGCCGCGTCCAAGACCACTAGATTGGCCTCTCATAGGCTTCGTACAGAATCTGATGAAGTGTACTGGGTCTTCACAGTTATAGCACCCTCCCCCTCCTGAAGGGTTTGGGTTAAAAACTGCTAGAGCTGATTTCTCCTCCGGAGAGCTAGTGGTGCTGGACATCAGCTTCAACCGTGCTTCTTCTTATGCCATAGCATCAATGGCCTCCTCTAGTGATGGCAGTCCGGGTTGTGCGAGTAGCACACTCCTCCTTTGCTCGAATGCTGGATTGAGCCCCTTCAGGAACTTATTATCCTCTGTCGCGAGATATACTCCATGAACTTTTGGTAATGTTTTACAAATTCCGGTTCCTCTTGCTCATCTTCCGCACCAATGGGATCATAGTGGTCGAGATCTGACCAATACTTCTTCGGCACAGTCGCATACTCAGATATGGTGTGATCTTTTTGGACCACCTTATCAAGTTCATCCTGCGGTTGGAAAACTCTCATAGGGTAGCCCGTCCCTAAGTACATGCCTTTCAGCGTCATCTAAATATCACCGGCTCCCTCCATTGCTTCCACGTTGTCCGACACTTGGTCGATCAAGGAGGTTGTCAACCATCCAACTACAACATTGTTGACGATCTCCCACACATCAAACTTCCATGAGGAGTGATCTTCAGGTGTCTTAGTTTGGCCATTCACATAGCCCACCAAGCCTCTTGCCTTCAGAGTCCACATCGCCTGGCGCGACCACTTCAAATAGTTGGAAGTACCCTCCAACTTTACTTTCAGTTTCTCCAACTTTGCTATTTTGTATGGTGAAGGATCCACATCTGCGTGTGCAGAATGGAAACTAGTCTCGGTCAGCCTCCTGGAGAAGAGATCATCCACTAAAGCCTTCATCTCTTTGGCCGTCAGCTTGTCGTAGATGGTCTTCATCATCTTCGTCTTCTCCTCTTCCATCAGCAAAGTAGATCAAGACCGTCTTCACCTTTGGTCACCATCCTCTCCACGTCTACCGTTCCTCCTTCAGCGGTAGCGGCATCTCCGAGAGCCGCTCCTCATGTCCCATGCATGGTTGCGACCGGAGGTCGCATGGTCCGACGAGAAGGAGGAGAAGGGACGGTGGGGGGGGGGGGGGGGGCTGTGAGGTGGTGGCGGCTAGGGTCTTTTGGATTAGGGTTAGGATTTTGTGGAGAGGGGTAGCGGCTAGGGTTTGGTGGAGAGAGGTGGTGTCTCTGATACCAAATATAATTTAGTATAATATTTGACTTGTTTATTGTTGAGGTGGAGCTACACTTATATAGGAGAGGCTAACCCCTCTCCCTATTATTCTACTCGATGTGGAACTAAAAGTCCATTAATGCTCTCAACAATATCATTCCCAACACATGATAAAAAAGGCCTGCACTTTCTGGGCTTAACATGACACTAGTTTCCACTATCATATGAATCTTTCAATGTTTAGTTTTTTTGTTTGTATATATATATATATATATATATATCATAGTTTTCTTGAGGAGGTAATGTTTGATGTGAAGGCCTCTTAGGCTGAAATATTCTTCCACTATTTTATAATGCTAACCCAGATTGTATAATCAAATTTTAGATCTTTAAACCCAATCAGTGGTAAGTGGTAACTATCCCTGCTTGGTGTCCGTCTTACTTTCTGATTTTAACCGGTGCAAATTTTGCTCTTTTGCAGATCCCCATAGTGCGTGGTTACCGGACTGCCTGCCAAGTATGACCTTTCAATCATGTATCATACCTTCTAGTCATAGTTTTATTGCTTTATCTGCATTTTGCATGAGTACTGAGCTCTGAAGTTCCACAAGGACTGATACACCCATTGCCTTGTAGTATTCAATATAATGCATTACCTGTAGTTGTCTTCTATGTTGTACGACTACAAACATTTTCAAAGAGGTAAAATAATAGTCACCTATGTTACATGAAACCGAACATGGAGAGGTAAGGACACCATTTTCCCATGTGTGTGCGTCGTGCGACTTAGATCGACTTATTACCCTGCTAATAAGTTCTCCACCAAATGGGGAAAAGAAAAGGAATAGTCCCGATATTATCTTCTTGGGATTGGGTCCAACCATTTGTACAGATCATATTTCTTCTTTCCTTTCAGTTACTTTCTTAGTGATCAAAGTATCAAACACGGCCTTGGGGATTACCTTGAAAGGAAAATGAGCACTGCCCTTATTTCAAATTGGAAGTACAAATAAGCTCCAACTCCTCTAGAGTTTTTTTTTTTACTTCAGTATAATTTGAAATTTCAAGCTGTCATTGTTGACATTGAATTAATCATTCTTTTTTATTGCAGATATCGTGATCCAAAGACGGCATTTCCTTATGCAACAAACGAGGCTTTCAAAGTAATTCGTGAACGGTAAATTTTGGTATTAACGCCATTAAGATCTTATAGTTCAAATATTAATTTTTTTTTTTTTTTTTGTCCAGAACTAATGATGAGTGCATATTAGATTCCAATTTGATGCTCGAAAAAAGTGGATGCTAAGTAGTACTAGGATTTGCATATTATTTAATAGATTGTTATTCTTAAACAAGTTGAATACTATATTCTTGTAACATTTTATTGACATTGTATGGTTGGAACTTGTTTAATATATTACTTTTGGCACGTTAAAGTTTTATTTTTTGTGAAGATTATTTTGGTGTTATATATATATATATATATATATATATATATATATATATATATATATATATATATATATATATATATATATATATATATAGAAGGCATTTAAAAAATATATATATATATAGAAGCATTTAAAAAAGTGCCATGAAAAATATCCATAACATGTATTAAATGTTATAGAATATTTTTAGATGACATTTACAAAGTGTCGTAATTTTGACGACACTTACGAATTGGCATTGAGGCACGTTAACATGACACATGACACCAGTAAAGTGTGGTGGAATAAGCATTACATGACATCTCAATCGTCATAAAGTTATTACATAGACATTTTTTTTTGTAGTTCCAATAGAGTTCCTCCCATGGCATGTGGATAAAGCTCCAAAAAATTGGCCATCAGAATTGCATCTCTAGCCATCGCATTGTCAATTAAGGAAAGAGTTGAAATGAGTCTAATATCTCAGATAATTTTATTGAGGGCTACTGCCTACTACTTATAGAGGGTCCAACCCCTCTTCATATTACATCTAACCGATGTGGGACTAAAGTCCCTTATTTACTCTCAACACTCCCCCTCAAGATGGGCGATAGATATTAATCATCCCCATCTTGTTACATAGCTTTGACAGACTCAATGAACTAAGACCCTTAGTCAGACAGTCTGCCACTTGTTCTTCTGAGCGAACATAATCAATCTTCAGTATCCCTTGTTCCAGCTTTTCCTTGATGAAGAATCGATCGATCTCGATGTGCTTTGTTCTGTCGTACTGAACCGAATTGTTCGCTATACTTATCGCAGCTTGACTATCGCTCAGAAGGCGCAATGGTGTCCCCTTGTCTAGCTTCAACTCTGTCAGCAGCGCCTTTACCCATAGCAATTCTGATACTCCTAGAGCCATTGCTCTGTATTCTGCTTCAGCTGTCGACCGTGCTACCACTGACTGTTTCTTGCTTCTCCATGAAACCAGGTTTCCTCCTACAAAAATACAGTACCCTGTGGTAGACCTTCTGTCGTCTATGCAGCTTGCCCAGTCTGCATCGCAGTATCCCTCAACATCTGTGCATCCATTCTTCTTGAACCACAGTCCTTTTCCCGACGTCCCTTTCAGATATCTTAGGATCTGAAATACTGCATCCATATGATCCGTTCTTGGATCATGCATATAGCGGCTTACAACACTTACTGCAAATGAGATATCAGGGCGAGTATGCCCTAGATAAATCAGTCTGCCTACTAGCCTTTGATACCTTTCGCGATCAACAGGCTTTTCTGCTTCTGCTCCCATCTTGCACTTCTGGTCAATTGGAGTGACTGCTGCTCGGCATCCCAGCATTCCTGTCTCCTTCAGCAGATCTAGTACATATTTTCTTTGTGAGAGAACAATTCTTTGTTCACCATCACACACCTCGATACCCAAAAAGTATCTCATCTCTCCCAGGTCCTTCACCTCAAACTCTTTGGCGAGTTTCGTCTTCAGTTTAGTGATCTCAACTACATCGTCCCCTGTGATCACTATATCATCTACATATACAGCAAGTATAGTAATATGGCCCCTTGCATGCTGGAGAAAGACAGTATGATCTGCATTTGTCTGATGGTACCCCATGCCAGTGACAGCCCTTCTGAATCTGTCAAACCAGGCTCGAGGAGATTGCTTCAGCCCGTACAGCGACTTCTTCAGTTTGCACACTTTTCCATGTGACGTTCCTTCACCTGAATCTGACACAGAGTAGCACCCCGGAGGAGTCTCCATGTATACTTCTTCTTGTAGGTCTCCATGAAGAAATACGTTCTTTACGTCTAACTGGTGTAGCTTCCACCCATAGTTTGCTGCAATGGAGACCAGTGTTCTTACGGTACTCATCTTCGCTACTGGGGCAAAAGTCTCATCATAGTCGATACCATATGTCTGGGTATAGCCTTTTGCAACCAGTCTCGCCTTGTATCGTTCAACTTTTCCTTCTGGTGTCTCCTTCACTGTGTAAACCCATTTGCATCCCACAGCTTTCTTCCCTTCAGGTAATGGCACCAGCTCCCATGTCTTATTTTTCTCTAGTGCCCCAAGTTCTTCCATCATTGCGGCTTTCCATCTTGGGTCCTTCTTTGCTTCCTGCCAATTCTTAGGTAAAGAAGTGGAGTCTAACGAAGTGAGAAATATTTGATAAGTCGGAGAAATAATAGAATAAGATAGGTAGTTGGCGATATCATGTTCATAATCTTTATAACGAATAGGAGCCTTTCCCACATTAATGCGAGAAGACCTCCTTAAGGGAGCAATGGGTGGTGGAGAAAGCATACCATCCGAATCGGAGAGATCCGCTTCCGAATTCGAGCGATCCGGTGCGGGAGTAACATCTTCAGGAGTCGGGGCAGGAGTAGACGAGGGACTTGGCACTATAGGCACAGGGTACAGCACAGTACTGGCCCTCTGATGTCTTTTTCTGTAAACTTGGAGCTCCTTTTCCCTTGTCTGCTTCTCCCCCTGCGAAATATACGTATTGTCTTCTTCATCCTTCGTATCAGTATCATTGATGCTTTCTCCCCCTTTCTGCCAGTTTGTCACGACAGGGACAAGGTACCGATCCGACAACTACGTTTGGGCGTACTACCTCCCCCTCACGTCTAACACCCGCTGTGTGAGGCGTGTTCCCAAACGCAGAACCGTCGTCCGAACCATAATAAGGTTCCAGCTCTCTGAATGTAACGTCCATGCTTACAAACAACTTCCGTTCAACCGGGCTCCAGCAGACGTAACCCTTCTGTGTCCCGGTGTACCCAACAAAGACACACTTAAGTGCTCGAGGATCCAGCTTACCAACACCAGGCCAGTTATCGTGGACGAAGCATACGCAACCAAATACTTTTGGAGGAACGGTGTACGCAGTTGTCCCCGTGAGCATTTCCAAAGGCGTCTTCCAGTCCAGTAATTGAGAGGGCATCCTGTTGATGAGATAAGAGGCTATCAAGACAGCCTGCCCCCACAAAAATTTAGGAACATTCATAGCCAGCATCATCGTCCGAGCTACCTCCAGCAGGTGCCTATTTTTTCGTTCCGCAATACCATTTTGAGCCGGTGTATATGCACAAGAGGTTTGATGTAGTATACCATGAGAGGATAAATACGCAGCAAACCTCTTATGGGTATATTCCGTCCCATTATCCGACCGGAAACACTTAACACGAGCATTATACTGTGTCTTCACCCGTTGATGGAAGCTTTGAAATGCCTCAAAAACATCACTTTTATTCTTCAGCAGGTAGACCCACGTTACGCGGGTAGAGCAGTCAATAAAAGTAACAAACCATCTATAACCGTTAACACCGTTTGTAGGACAAGGGCCCCACACATCGGAATGAATCATATCAAAAGCAGCAGAACATCGATGCCCAGAATGCACATAGGAGCTTCTGGTATGTTTTCCCAACTCACAAGCATCACAAACTAACAACTCTTTATTTGTTTTTTGATATAATGACGGATACAGTCGACTAATAACGGGAAAAGAAGAATGTTCTACACGCTGATGATGGAGGAGCAGCTCGGCTTCGACACTTCGACTTCGGACTTCCGGTTGGGCGTCTGCAACCAAAGATACCAGTGCTCTATCCAGACCGTTCCTGTCCAAGTACCATAGACCCTTATGCCATGTGCCAGTGCCTAGTCGTCTTCCCGTTCCCTTTTCCTGAAAATTTACCATAGGAATATCAAAGAAAACAATACAGTTTAGATCAAGGATAATGGCGCTAATGGAAATAAGATTGACAGGAAATGAAGGAGCATGTAAGACATTAGATAGAGTGATGGAAGGAGTGCAATCAACAGTGCCTTTACCCGTAACAGGCCTGGAAGTACCATCAGCAGTCTGAATGCTTTCTGGCGGCGTTAGAGGAGAGTATTCTCGAAACTCTCCTCGGGACCCCGTGACATGGCAAGATGCCCCAGAGTCCATAATCCAAGCTGGCTGAGAGACAGATGCAAGAGCACGCGGAGGTATACCGGCACTGGTTTGGGAGAAGTAAGTGCAGTAATCTCCTGTAGTGGACGACGCCCCAGAAATGACTTGTCTTTCACCAGAACCAAGCTTTGAGCCGCGCATCTTCTCGATAACTTCTCTCTCAAATGGAGTGATGTCCGCCAGCTGATTGTCCCCACCTTCATCCGCCAGATGCGCCTTGTTGCCTCCAGAGTAAGTGCCCCTTCCACCACCGTAGCTGCCTCGACCACCTCGTTGTCCACCGCGACCACGACCCCGACCATTCGAGGGAGTCCGTGTCGGTTTTGGGCAAAAGCGGATGTAATGTCCTGTGTCACCACAGTTGTGGCAAACGCCTCCCGTAGAAGGAGGCTGTGTGAAAGTGGCAAGAGCAGATGTGTCAACTCCGGCCTGCTCCCCCTGTGAGATACCCTTGGTAGACATCAGCTTCAACCGTGCTTCTTCTTGTGCCATGGCAGCTATGGCGTCTTCTAATGTCGGCAGCGTTGTAACACCCAGTTTTCCAGATGAGGGTAATTTTAAAATTTTATAATTATAATTATTATTTATTGATAATTATTTTATATTATGATTTTTAGTAATTTTTAAATTATTTTAAACTATTTAAATTCATGACTTGTGGTTTTGACGTTTTGCTAGTGAAACCCTACAGACTGTTTGACCTAGAGCCTAACCATGTGATTATGATATTTTAATGTCATTTTTGGCCTAAGAATATTTTTGCATTTGACCTCTTTGAATTATTTTGATATCATTTTATTATTTATGATATTGTTTTGGGGTTATTTGAGTCGGGTTCGAATTTCAACTCAATCCGACTTGAAACGGGGACCCGGGGGTAGTTTGACTCTAGTGGGACCCACACACTAGTTAGGCATGGCCCATATGATATTAAATTTAGTCCACATGATAGAAATATTTTAGTTAGAGGTTAGACTAAATATTATGGATAAGGTTAGTGTGATTAGAGACTTTAGAATGACTAATTTAGCCCCAACCAATTAGCCCTTTCCTAATACTCATAGAATAGGTTAATGGAGGCATTTTGGACCTTACCATAATAGGACAAATAGTCCCATATGGCCAGCCACTTTGGGAGAGGATAGGCTCAAGTTCATTTCATTATTCTCATCCACACTCTCTCTCTCTTGTTCTTTCCTAAATTCCTAGAGAGCAATCTCTAGCAATTTCTTCACCAAATCCTTCCATTTTGCCACCAAATCTTCTTCTTTCCTTCTCCATTCTAGCCAAAGAGGAAGCTACCCAAGTTTGGGAGGATTCGGAGCTCGTTTGTGTCCTTTTGGAATCTCTACGTGTCGGTATCGCTCCGGGAAGGCTTCTCTTCGATTCGATCTACCGGGAGGTATAAATCCCTTCTCCTTTTCATTTCCTCATGCATATAGGTCTATTTTGAACCCATAGGAATGACCCCCATAGTTGCATCTCCATTTGTGTCCATTTCGTGTCTATTTGGAGGTCATAGGAGTGTCCTTTGTGTTGTGGTTGTGTCCATGTGGGAAAATTCCAAATTTGGACACACTATGTGTTGTTGTTATGTATGAATGAATTATTACATGTTTAATCTCATATTTTTGTATTGGAGATGTGTTCTATAGTGTCTCATATATATATATATTAGTGTAGAGAGTGAGTTCTTGATATATTATGTTATATACTTGTGTTCTTTTGTCTCAAACTACCCAAATCCGTCATGATTTTTATCCACGTTTTTAATTTCAGCCCTAACTTAGAAATATCATAACTTCTAGCTCAAAGCTCGGTTTAATCTCCCGTTTTTTTAAAAGAAGCGTATTGAAGTTAGCTTTCCAAAAACATCTATTTATAGGCCTAATTCTTTCTGTAACTTTCTGGAGAATTATTTGAGTGTCAGCTGTACGAAAGACAAACGCGTTCTCGGTGTTTTCGCAATTTTGGAAGTTTTCGGAAACGAAAACGCGATCCGTTTGAAGTTTCGAAAAGCTAACACATAGATCTATAACATACTTTAATCCTAGATTTTAATTCATGCTGAGATTGTACAGTATTGATTATTAGTAGGAGTTACTATTCGGCATATGCATTTTGTGCACCCTTGTGTGTAATATAATATTCTATTTGATTTTAACCCATGTTAATGTATATACATTATGTAATTAAATAGAGAATGCAAGCATGAGTAAATGTTTAAATAAATGATGTATGAGGTGTAAGTATCCTATCTAATGTAAGCATGTATAAGTATGGCTTGTAATGAATATGTAGGTTCCATAGTATGTAATGTATGGTGCATATAGTGGTACAAGAGAATAAATGAATGATGAATGAATGCAAATATGAATGTAATGTAATAATAGATGTAATATATGTAGCCTTATTAGGAATAAAACTGGAATTTAGTTTTGTTTCACTAAATAAGAGATACATGAGAACTCATATATGTGAATATTAACTTCCTATTGACACTTTGCTACACAACTGTCATGTCTCACTATCACTCCACACACAATGCACACTACACTATATAACCCTCACACCCTCACTCATTGACACTCTCACTCACACATTGCCTAACACTCATTCCATGATAACACACACATGTTCTTGTGCACTTTCATGACACACACACACACCCATGAACACATACACATGCTCTTCTCTCCCTCTCTCTCTATATATATATATACTATACATGGCTAAATGTGTTAATGTGGTAAATAGAGTTTTCCTTTAGTTATATATACATATATGTGATATAGGGCCTAGTGTTGAATTCTCTTTTCATGTACACCGCCATGTTCACACACACACATAGCTTTACATGTTAGCTTCCTTTCTCTTATGTATAATATTGAATGTGATGGCTTGTGTTTGGCTTGTATAGCCTTGTGATTGGTGTGTGATTGCTAGACTAGGCTTGGTTAGGCCAAGTGAGACTTATTAGACTTGTTGGGCTAGGATTTGACCTAGTTGACCTAGTTTGACTAGTCTAGTTGACTGGAGTTGACCAAGTGTTTACTTTAGTCAAGTTTGACCTAGACAGCATACAGATACATTGTAGATTATATTTATCATTCCCTGTGTACATCTTGACTTGTGTTGCTCTAACTAGGAGTCAGGTACCTCATCTCGGACAGTACATTTACTTCAGACATTCAGATACGAGGCGAGTACATTCTCTGACCGTTTCATACTTGTCTGGATTTATATTCTTGCTCTAGATTACTGTACTTGATGCTGACACGATCATTATCACGGATTAGTACTATACGGATCTTCTTCTGAGATGTTATCTCCTTGTATTCACTAAATACATATTGTGATGTGCGTTTCACTTACATATTGTATTTATTGAATACCCATATCCTTGTATACTCCTTGTGCATATTGTACTCTCAGTATCACATGAGTCCCAGGGATAGACCATTGTACAACTATTGTATAACATTGTACATCTATTGTATAATATTGTACATCCATTGTATAACATTGTACATCCATTGTATAACATTGTACATCTATTGTATAACATTGTATACTATTGTGCAAGATAACGTAACCGGAGTAGATCCTTGTGTATTGATTTGGGGAGGGGGAGTAGAATTGGTTATGTAATCAAATCCTATTGTACAATATTGTATAACTATTGTATATGTCTATTGTACACCCACGTACAATGGAGTTACCATTGCATTTTTCTAGACCGTTTACATAACCATATTGTACTCTAAATCACAGTAGGCTTACAGTTCTTATTTATCATATTTAGATATTTCCTGTTATCAAATCTCTACTGTTTTTCATATACTTCTTACTTTCAGCGTTTCATGTACCTTACTCTATTGCATGCTTTATATTTCCTAACATGATATGAACTGCGTGACATGTTTTGTGCTCGCTCCCGTCCTGACTGGACCTGTTGAAAATTTTACACATGATGATGAGGCACCCTGCACCCTTACTTGGAGTTTGCCTAGTTGACACTCGCGACCTGGACCCCAGGGGAGGTTCAGGCAGCTACTGAGGACGATACCTTGCTTAGTATAGATAGTTTAGACTGTTTTCCTTTTATGTTTAGTTGTTGTTCTTGATTCAGAGTTTGTATATTGTAGAGATGTTGAGACTTGTATTTTATTTCTGTTGTACCTCGGTTGAGGATTCTCTTATCTATTTTATCGTACCATATTCTATCTCTAGATTGTGATTGAGTTGTACCTCTGTGTTGGCCTCCTTATGGAGAGCATTCATATTATGTTAGTTATAGTTCATGACCTAGAACAGCGTTCTACCGCCGACACTACGGCGTAGGCTGGGCGTTGTTACGCTCTCGTACCCTCACAGTGGGTGCGGGATGCTGACACATTTTTTAGTGGTGGCCCATGCAGGTCGAGTTTATGTAGTGGTATTCGAACTAGAGTATCACTGCAGCCTGCAGTAGGATTAGAATATTTTGAAGGTACTCAATCACATTAGGAAAAACTCCTTATCAGATCCCTTTTATCTAAATTTGCTGCTTGTTGTTTTCCCTTGAATATAAACTGTCCTCCTTGAATTTCGCTTCATTCTCAGAAATTGTTTCTTGTTTGATCAGTTTTCATGATGGTTATGAAGACACGATCTCATCGCTTCGGTTCGGGGGATACTATCGAGTGGCTGGCCACCTCTCGTCCTGTTCATTAGGGCCTCGAGACCGCAGCTTCTGTTGTGCCGACTCAGGTTGGATTTTCTGCTACATTGGAGGTGCACCTCTATCTGTACAGAGATTTTCTCCCGTCATTTCTGATTTCTCTCAGCAGCGGTGATTCATGCAGCATCAGCAGCAGACCAGGGGAAACCAGCAGGGCGAGCTATCGTCAGGACAGTCAAGGATGCACAGACCATTGGAGATCTTACTGCAAGTTCCATTCTTCTCAATTCTATTTCCGGAATTGTCTTTTATAACTACCTTGAAATCCGATTCCATCTGTTCTTTGCTGATTTATTAAGTTTGTCATGTTGTTCTTTTGTTATGATGTTTTTCTTCAGAATCGTATGGGCTAGGTCACCTAAATCATGGGATCTAGGATCTTCGATAGTTGTGTTAGTTGGCATAGTGAGGACATGTAGTCAGATTTCAGATGTATTTCTTGGGTATGGGAATTTAAGGTTTTCGTCGTCGCATGCGACTATACGAAAATTTTAAATACCATGAACCTAGAGGTACGTACCTTAGTCAAGGACTCTGTGATTATCGTAGCCTTGCTCACTAGCATGATGAAGACTCTGGACAACATGATTTTGGACAGACGCATATGATTAGCAGATTGTATCTTGAGAAGGTTTAAAACATCATACCCTTTTTGTTGTTATAAATGACTTAGGAGTAAGGATATTTAGATTGTAGAGCTTGTTCATAGGTAGTTCATTCATAGTATATAGATATGGTGACTTGTAGAGTGTCTGTACCCTAGAGGTGATAGTTAGCATTGGTGCTAGAATAGTAACCCATTGCAGATAATTCCCTGTTATTATGATACCAACCAATTACGTATAGGATGTTAGTATACCATACAACCTTGATGATTATTTATTGTTTTCCTTTACCCTTCCAGTAAGGCACCCAGTAACCAGAGCCTGCCCTTGAGCATAGTTGTAGTTTCACCTAGGACTAAGAGGTCTATATATATAGATGATATACTTAGGATATATATGATGGGTTGTTGTTCTTGAGCATATATATATATATGTGGTATTTAGGATTGGTGTGCTTAGCTTGTGGGTAATTAGTTATGGGTGAATTGATAGGATTTGGAAGTTAAGAGCTAGTCTATTATAGAGTTTTCTTTGCTAATCCCTAGTTGCCAACACTAGGTAGCTAGCATAGGTAAAAGTCCTAAGAAGTTGACCAGCTGATGACCAAGTACTAGGATGTTGAGAAAATTGACTAGTGATTGACCCTTGACTATGTTTGACCTAGAAGGGGGTGCGATCATCTTAATTTCGAGGACGAAATTTTTATAAGGTAGGTAGGATTGTAACACCCAGTTTTCCAGATGAGGATAATTTTAAAATTTTATAATTATAATTATTATTTATTGATAATTATTTTATATTATGATTTTTAGTGATTTTTAAATTATTTTAAACTATTTAAATTCATGACTTGTGGTTTTGACGTTTTGCTAGTGAAACCCTAGAGACTGTTTGACCTAGAGCCTAACCATGTGATTATGATATTTTAATGTCATTTTTGGCCTAAGGATATTTTTGTATTTGACCTCTTTGAATTATTTTGATATCATTTTATTATTTATGATATTGTTTTGGGGTTATTTGAGTCGGGTTCGAATTTCAACTCAATCCGACTTGAAACGGGGACCCGGGGGTAGTTTGACTCTAGTGGGACCCACACACTAGTTAGACATGGCCCACATGATATTAAATTTAGTCCACATGATAGAAATATTTTAGTTAGAGGTTAGACTAATTATTATGGATAAGGTTAGTGTGATTAGAGACTTTAGAATGACTAATTTAGCCCCAACCAATTAGCCCTTTCCTAATACTCATAGAATAGGTTAGTGGGGGCATTTTGGACCTTACCATAATAGGACAAATAGTCCCATATGGCCAGACACTTTGGGAGAGGATAGGCTCAAGTTCATTTCATTATTCTCATCCACACTCTCTCTCTTGTTCTTCCCCAAATTCCTAGAGAGCAATCCCTAGCAATTTCTCCACCAAATCCTTCCATTTCGCCACCAAATCTTCTTCTTTCCTTCTCCATTCTAGCCAAGGAGGAAGCTACCCAAGTTTGGGAGGATTCGGAGCTCGTTCGTGTCCTTTTGGAATCTCTACGTGTCGGTGTCGCTCCGGGAAGGCTTCTCTTCGATTCGATCTACCGGGAGGTATAAATCCCTTCTCCTTTTTATTTCCTCATGCATATAGGTCTATTTTGAACCCATAGGAATGACCCCCATGGTTGCATCTCCATTTGTGTCCATTTCGTGTCTATTTGGAGGTCATAGGAGTGTCCTTTGTGTTGTGGTTGTGTCAATGTGGGAAAATCCCAAATTTGGACACACTATGTGTTGTTGT